>CM046839.1:18526039-18877444 GCA_025618425.1 Heliocidaris tuberculata
TGAATTGTGCATGAGTCTACCTTACTCTGCCTGAAAAAAGAAATTGAAAAATTCAGGTAAAGAGACCAATTTACCTCTTTCTATTTATTTCTTTATTTATCTATATATTTCTTTATTTAGATAGTTTAAATTTTTTTTTAAAGCACGCTATCCCAAAACATCATGCAAATTACATTCTTTTTGAAAGGCGTTTCTGTATGTAATGTTTTTATTAATTATATCTACTTCCCAAACACTTTGAATTGAGTCTTCGTGATAGCTTTGAAATAATTGCTAAATAATACCATTAACCGTCCTGACAAATCAATACAACCATGGGCGTACGAGGCAGGAGGATATTCGGGTAACCATCATTCATAATTCGGGCAGCGATGTTTCGGAACGTTCTCATAATTGGGTAGTGATGTATCCGAATATGTAATTTCTGTCATTTTCATTACAAAAAAATAGAAATTTTAAGGCTGATATTCATGCAAAGGCTTCAGCCCCCCCCCCCACCCTCGCGAAAATGTGCCAGGCGCCTATGAATATAACGCGTATATGATAATGGAGCTGACATCCTTTATCCCATCCTTTCATCCTTATGAGCTAAATTAATGCTTGGTTGCATATGTCTTTGTTTTTCCTGAACATATTTTATCATAATTATACTAAAGGGCGAGTCACATATCAACGATTTGGTAAAGAAAACGATAATGATAACAATCTATAGATGTAGAAATGTATTGGATCGGAGAGAAAATGGTGCTGAAGCAAGGTGGCCAGAGTTGGCAGAATTCTGCTTTCTGGCAGAATTTTGACTGCTTTAGCATCTGGCACTATGCTAGGCATAATTTGACAAAATTTAGCATAATTTTAGCATAATTCTGGTGTTTGTTTTTTTTTTTGCTTGTCAGAGAATTTTCCAGTAAAAATACCCCCCAAAAATGCTGATAACCTTTTTTTTTTTTTTTGCTTGTCAGAAATTTTTCGAGTAAAAATACACCCCAAAAATGCTCGTCAGAGAATTTTTGAGTAAAATTTTGATTTAGCAGTAAAATTTTTGATTTAGCAGAATTTTCGCTGCTCCCAAGCAGAATAGTATTTTTTTCGCCGGCCACACTGTGCTGAAGGCTCATTATCATAAATCGATGAGCACTGTACGCTTTCCACGTAGACTGATCTTAACAAAGTTTTGATATGTGACCAACCCTCAGTAATGACATATATAGGTGCACTCTAAAAACTAAAGTGTTAAATCACCATTTAAAAGGGGCCGAGGCGTGACAACTTTTTCAAAATTGTAGATTAACGCTTTTAACATGCTGGATACAACACTATAAAGGCTGAATCCAGCAGTTTAAAAGAGTTGATCTACCATTTTGAGAAAGTTGTCACTCCTCCGCCCTTTTAAATGGTGATTTGACACTTAAGTCTTTAGGGTGTGGTAAAGGTGGTAAAGACGGTCTCATTACAGTCTCGTCGACATCAATTGTGCAGCAAGTTTGCCACTCATTTGTTCAAAAACTTTCGTGGTTGGCTCCCAGTAGCGAGGTCATCCCACTCGCAACTCAGGAACAGTGACAAACTTACAGAAATCAGATGTAGAACAGAACGCTACTGGAAAAGTGCAATACCCTATATTGTCCGATTATGAAACACTAATGTTGATTTATCATAGATCAAAATACATTTGCTAATTGAAATTGTCTTTGTTCCAATTACTGTACTATTTGCTACTGAGAAAAAAATAATAATTTGTAGTTCTTATGACATGTATATATATATATATATATATATATATATATATATATATATATATATATATATATATATGTCTAATACATGACCTTTGAATGTTTCTGATGAATTGCTGTTTAGTCACTTTTTAAATTCAATTTTGAATTTGTAGTATAATTCTTTATCAATTACTTTAATTCCAAGTCATATATATTCCTTTCAATGTACACCACTCAGTCAGTTATATTTAGGCATTCGAAACAAAATATATTAAGGCCTTTGAATGTTCCTGATGTATTTTTATCGAGCAACCTTGTTTTGCATTCCTTCCTGCACTCTAACAAAAAATTTGATTTAAGGGTAATGCCTTGTAATTAAGAAGAGAGAGAGAGAGAGAGAGAGAGAGAGAGAGAGAGAGAAAAGAGCAACCTTGTTTTGCTTTCCTTCCTGCACTCTAAAAATTGAATTTAAGGGTAATGCCTTGTAATTAAGAATAGAGAGAGAGAGAGAGAGAGAGAGAGAGAGAGAGAAAGAAAGCCACTTGGTATTGCTTTCACTCTAAATTGCTGTAAAAAAACAACTCTATTTCAATTCAATTTAATCATATTTATAGAAATTGTCTGGTGTGAGTTTAGTCGACATATCTGAAGGCATCTTAAATTGATGTCATTAAACATTGTCCTTTTGTGTACTCTGTATAAGCTCAACCATAGTTCCGCATCATTTATCAAAGTTATAAAATGTAAAGTTAGATAAATAGAATTATAGATTTCAATTTTTATAACCAAACCGACAAGTTACTGACATTTTTTTTTTTGCCAATTATTTCGAAGAACCCACATCATTCATTTTTTAATGTATGCACGCTGCATAATTCACATTTGACCAGGAGTATTTAATGAAACTACATAAGAATATTCACAATAATGCAGGTTAAGGTTATATATGTGTTTTCAGTTCTTCCCTTTTTTTTCCTTCACCTTTTTTTTTTATTTAATAATTTTAATTTTTGTTTCTGCTAAACTACGGTACATTCATTCAAATTTTAATTTTGTATTCTGTAATTTTGCATGTTTTTTATTTGTAAAACTATGACAGTTCAGCCATCCGTCTGCAAAGATACGTTCTAATAAACCCTGAATTGAATTGAATTGAATTGAAAGGACGAGGAACTGCATTTTGAGCAGTTTTTCAGTTTGAGTTTCAGTTTTCAGTTTCATATTTACATTGTATTTTCTAGAAACTTTTCGTGGTTCTTCAACTACCTGTATGGGAACTGTTACACCTTTAACTCTGGGGCCACCGGTGTACCATTAAGATCAACCGAAATAGGACCCTTATACGGTAAGTGATCTCTGTGGTGATTGGGGCAGGATTCGTTGAGATTACGATTGATGAAGGAGATGGAGATGGCATGAGAGTAATTACGTGAGAGGACTTTAAGATGAATAGAATAAAGATGGGGAAAGAGATATAGGCAGAGAGATAGATAGACAGAGATAGATGGATATATATATATATATATATATATATATATTAGATAGAGGGGAGAGAGAGAGAGACATGTAGAGATAAAGTAACATATAGTGAGAGAGAAAAGAGAGAGGGCGTGCAGAGACGGAGTAAGATATAGCGAGGGAAGGGGGGGGGGGTATAGAGAAACCTGAGTTCATCTTATCTTATCACAGTTGTCAAGTATGCATACATTCTAAACATAACTTTAACAAATGTTATCTAATACCTTGACTGGATAACCAATGGGAAATGACAAATGGAATGTAAAGAGGGACATGAGAGAGAGAGAGAGAGAGAGAGAGAGAGAAAGAGAAACAGCCAGACAGAGTGAGGGAGAGAGGGGGAGGAGAGGAGAGAAGGACACAAAGAGAGACAGAGACAGAGAGAGAGACAGAGAGAGACAGAGAGATAGATCTGAGTTAGGGGGGCGGTACCTGAGTGCGTGCCACCGAACAGCGAAAACTGATTTTACACGGGATGGGTCGTATCTGAAAGGAGGCCTCCACTTCTCATGGGCGGTCGAGTATAGGGGCATATTACCGCCCCTACAAATTTCAAATTTTCGATCTCATATTTGCCCACCTCTTCAAAGACAAAAAACATAAAACAACAAAAATAATACTCTCGCCACCCCCCCCCCTCCCCAAGAAAGGTGGTGCTCCCTCTCTCTGTTATAACTAAAAAAAAAAGACTAGCTACGCCGCTGCTTGTGAGCCATATCTGATGATCGATTTGAGGGTTTTTCCGTCATGCCCGTCTTAATGAGTGTTACAAAATTGTCAAAATGATAATGAAGTGCAATTTGTAAGCCTGTTGTACGCAAATTAAGGAAATAAAGACCCATTTGCAATATGGCCTAAAGTAATTGGCTCATAATCTTTACCTCTAATTTTGATAGTGGTCCACTCTAAATAAAATTAAAGTGGAGCATTTAGAAACGTCATAATCAACAAAAATAAAACAATATGACAAATTGATTTTAAAGCATATCAAAGGCATTTAGCTTAAAGGCTTTGGAGAAACCTTGTCTCCTCAAAACAGATCGGTTTAGGCTGAAGGTTATGTTAAGTTGGCAAAATATTGAAAGTATACGAATAAAATCTATAGCCAAATAAAACCGTTTTAAAAGGTAACCTTAATTCAAGTGAAGTATATTCTAATGTAAGTGTTGTATGCAGTGCGCTATAGTTGATTGCGTGCTAAATGGAATAGTGATGAAGCATTGTACAGCGTATAATTGACTTTCGGGGTTACAGCATATAAACATTTTAGAAATGGTTTCTTTCGAATCCGTTCCTGTCATGTATTAAAAGTAAATGCCAGGGCCGTAATGATGACGAAATATATTGTCTTCTTTTTCGCTGCTCCCAAGCAGAATAGTATTTTTTTCGATAAGGATTAAGGAAACATTCCAAGGAGCTGTTTTTCTAAACTGCACTGTTTGAAATGGCAGAAAATACCATAATGTAAGAAAAACATATGATACAACTTATGTTGATACATGCAGGATATCTATATTTTTTCACATCTCATTTGTTTGCAGTCCACTCTAGGAGAGACGTTTCTCAGTCCGGTAGAAATGTAATTTATCCATCAATTAAAATCAATGACGTGGGCAAATGAATACCACTTTCATATTTAACGTAAATGCCATATTTCATAAGCATTTACTTCAAGATGATTTTTTTAAGCGTACGTTTTAGGAGACTGATTCACACGTTTAGTGAATATAATTGTGCCTGATTAAACACAGACAAACATGGTTTTATTTGCAGAAAGCAAACATGTTTATACCTCAAAACAGACTAAAAATTGTCTTGCTCAAGTGAAGAATCTATCATGGTTGACCCCCTGTTGCTGTTTTTGTTATTATTGCTATTTTTGTTTGTTAAGCTATTACAGGAACGATTGCATGTATAGCATTATTGTAATATGCGGTTCATAGATGCTGAAAGAATAGTTCGTTATTTAAGTTCAGAATAGGCACATTAGGCGACTGAATTGACCGGCACACGGGGCATAATAGTGCTCGGGGCTTCGCCCCCCCCCCCCCTCCCCTCTACTCTCGACCCGTACATGGGTAGCGCTCTCTCTCTCTCTCTCTCTCTCTCTCTCTCTCTCTCTATCGTAACGTCCAATGTAGCGTCCCATGATTGATTTTTAAAAATGCATCCCTTTTTAAAAACATATCGCTCCATCTTTCTCATGCAGGTCTTTCCATAGAGCTTTACATAGAACAGGAGGAGTACATCTCGACCATGCAAGCCTCCGCTGGGATTCGACTTCTCATCCATGATAAGAACGAGATGCCCTTCCCTGAAGATTCGGGGGCTACCCTGGCCCCAGGACGACAAACATCTATCGGAATGACAAAGGTGAGGAAAATGTCTCTTGAAAATTAAGTTCCACCTTTGAACAGCCAACGATAAAGGATCTGTATCTTATCATAAACTGATGTTCTTAGTACGTCAGACAATCGAAAATCCCCCAGTCATCACTGCCTCCATTGCAAATATTATTTTGTGGTAATTAAGTGCCCTTAATGAAACTTTGGGTCGCTTTCTTAAAAACTCCGACTTTTTTCATTGTTACTTCATAGTTTCAATATACACATACCCCTTCTATGCAAATGGATACCACCACCCCTACAATTACCACCCACAGATGTTCCGTGCCTGTCGTAATCAAATGAACTTCCAGTCTGATTCTTTTTCTTTTTTCTTTTTTTTCATTCATGAGCAAACGCTCCAGATGCTCCCCAACGCCGCCCCCTCCATCTAAGTAGGTTTGGGATTGCTTATCGAGGGTAATGAGAAATCCCTGAATCGAGATTTCTGCTTCCATGAATGCTATGAATAATGAGAAGACTTTCACATTCCATTATTGTAAGGCGCATCACAATATAAAACAACATAAACACTTCAATAGTGCTTTACAAAATATTATACTTGTTAAAAATATCTGCTGCAGCAACTGAAGTACATTGCATTTCAAGGAATAAATCCTGCCAGGTGCCAATTTCACAACTGGATCGATAAAGACCATTGTAGGTAAAATGCCTTGTAATATAAAGGAAAAAATACCCGGGGCAGGAAATCGAACCTGAACCTATCAAATTCAAGCGAGTGAAGCACTCGACGGTGCTTCCGCGAAGATAAACGAGGAATGTTTCACTCTTTTAGCCTCTCTCTGAGGTGTGTGCGTGTGTGCGTGTGGGTGTGTGCGTGTGTGTGTGTATGTGTGTGTATGCGCGTTGCGTGTGCGTGGGGACTGAATGCGGCTCACTTTCTCATTTCAATTAAGTGACTCCTACACCTGTCTTCTCTCTTTTATTTGATGTTATGATTTCATCTTACTCAGTTTGATATTGAGACTGCTTACAGAGTCGGTTATGGCTGTCCCATCTATTTTTATGCCTAGTGATTTAATGCTGTCATTTCTGTCATCAATCAGCCTAATAAACGTGATATATCTCTCTCTCTCTCTTCCTTATCAGATCAAGTGTACCAGTTAATAACCCAATTTGCGTGGCTTCATTACTCATTCATTATGACCTAAATACTTAAGCTGTCTTTTCATGATTAAATCAAGGATTTACTCTTACTGCACTTAAGATGATTGAAATTGCACCCCTTTTCTCTTTATCTCTCTCTCTCTCTTTCTCTCCCAACTCTAACTCCCACCCCCCTCTCTCTCTCTCTCCCCGAATGTATATTGACTATTCAATCTACCTTACGTAATGAGCTGTTGTATACTGTTAGGTAATGTATGATATCTGAGTGGAACATGTTCTTGTTTTTTTATTTTTAATTTGGTACATGGCGCCATAAACTGAAAGGTTATACAGTATAATTTTATTTAATCAATGCCGTACCTATGGAAGGCTGCCTCCTTCCTTACAATCAAATGGCGAAAAAGGGAAGCAAAGGGGAGAAAGAGAGAGCGAAAGAGAACGGGGGTGCGAACGAAGGACGAAGGTACATGGAATATTGCTAAAAACCCATCCCACACCCTTCCCTTGTTCTTGGGCCTAGTTAGTCTAGTTCTTGACGTATTTAACGATTTTGTCCGTGCAACCCTTTTGCGTCTGTACCCCACGTAGACTCACTCTCCCCGAAATTTCTCTCTCCCCGAAAAAAAGATCAGGGAGAGTGAATCAATGGACCTCGCACCGTCTACGCGGGGTAGACGTACATGGATTTGTAGGGACGTCAAGCGCCCCGTCTTATATAGAGTTACGATTGATTTGCATCGATCGTAATCGCAAATCCCATCTCTTAAGTTAACAGTTGCGATTAGGTTTAAGTTACAATCGATTTGAATCAGTTGCAACTTTTTATAAGACAAAGCTCAAAACTAAACGAGGGCCTAGGAAGATGGGTGCCCAAATGACAGGGACCCCCTCACTCATGCTACGCCACTGAGTGATGTTCAATTTCACTGCTTTTTTCATCGACTGTGAACATGTACCTCTTCACACTGCCGCAGCGACTCCAAACCGATCCAGAACGACCAACTATTGGCCATTCGGTTTAATGTAATAACTATTCGGTCTATTTTCGGTCTGATGTTGGTTTCGTCAATGTGACCGGGGTATTATACTGCGTGACCTCCTCTACACTAGTTAATGGAAAGGGGGCGGGGGCTAATCGAAATTCGAAGAGTGACGATTCTTTTTTTAATATTAATTTTGATCAATTGTCCTGCATAGTGTTTCTCTCTTCTGTTTTTCGTACATTTATGCTTGTAATTCTATTCAAGTTTGACTTTCAAATGATATACCACAAGGATAACACTGGAGTGGTAGTACAGGTAGTTGAAATAGTGTGGTCCATGTAAAATACACGTGATCAAAATATGATTTGTACATGGGCAAATGAGGGCTTAAAATCGAGAAAATGATACTTTGGATTTTTTTTAAAAATTGTTTGGTCTGTGTACCGAAAGCATTGTTGTATGCCTCGAGGCTGGCCTCGTCCTCGAGGCCGAATATTGAGTCCTCGGCCTCGGCCTCGGAAACTAATGTCTCAGATGTCTCGGCTCGAGGCCGGATCAAGGCAGCGACAAACGCGGTCATTTTCAGTGTTGAAAATGACTTTTTAATCAGCTAATATGAGAGTGAACACTCAGCCCGTAAGTAGTGAAAGTGCGCGCTCAATATTCACTGATATTGCAATTCCGCCGTCGCAACGCAAAGCACAGCACTGCATGCTACTGCCAGATACCGGTTACTTGCATAGTGTAAGGATGAGATTGATGTTGGATCGTCAAAATGGGTGATTTCAAGTACAGTGTTGAAGGCTGGTGTTGGTGTTGTGAGAACACTAACACCAGCCTCTATACCGAACTTGAAATCAGGCTGGTGTTGGGATTGACATCGCATAATATTACGCACTTCCGGTAGTTCTTGTTGAAAGTTAGTGTTGAATGTCGTCTGCTGAACCGAGCTTCACGATTGGTGTCGACAATTTACATGAATTCACCCATTCGCCAACACCAACCCCTAGGGATTTGCACTAATTTTCATTGTAAAATGGTTTACCTCGATGTTATCATGCTGTTCGTGATGTTCAGATTCGCGAACAGTATCATTGGAGATATTACGTTTTGAAAGAGTAATTCCATTTTTTAACATATATTTCTAAAAAAAAATCAGGGGGAGAATACAGAAAAAAGCATACCCAAATTTAACACGTTAAAAAAAATGTACGTGTTTAGTGGTCTCGGTCTCGGTCTCGGATAGTCTCCGTCTTGGTCTTGGTCTCGGTCTCGGAATGGCCATGTCTCGGTCTCGGTCTCGGTCTCGGATAGTCTTCGTCTTGGTCTTGGTCTCGGTCTCGGAATGGCCATGTCTCGGTCTTGGTCTCGGTCTCGGCTGAGCCGGCCTCGGATACAACACTGACCGAAAGTGAATTACATCAGGCTGAATAGGTGTTGCAAGAATCGAGTGAAAAGAGCTTCTCCAGAGCCCTGATAGTTAATCCTCCTTCATTCGGTAGGGACTGATTTTTAAAAACAATTTGTGTGTATAATGAAAACGATTTAGACAAAGCTGAGGGGGGAGGGGGGGGGGGGGTTGCAAGCATCAAATTAAAAGGATCTTATCCAGAACTCTAACCTTATTCATCAACCATGATAAGTATTGTAAAAAAATCGACTCTACCTGCGTTCTCTCTCTCTCTCTCTCTCTCTCTCTCTCTCTCTCTCTCTCTAGTGAATTTTAAATCTATTTTCTTTCCCCCAAGGAGTGACGTCAGTCATCACTCGATTTTCAAAGAGAGAGTTGGGTACGACCAGAGGCTTTGACTTTATTGCGAAGACCATTTGCCTACATGTAGTACTTACAGTCAGGGCAAGTGCCCCCGGCAGTACTTGAAGGGGTCGCAAAAAACGCTAAAGAGATAAAGAGAAAGGAGGGAAAAGGAAGTGAAAAAACGATCTTTATGAATTTCTGCGCCCCCAATTGGCAGGGTAAAATGCATTAGAAAAAGAGTTTTTGAGGGTTTAAAATACGAAATTTTTCTAAAGCTCCGTAGCCTTACTCTCTCGTACATGTTGCTTTAGGAATTTTGCGCCCCAATATAGGATATAGTTTTTAGATTGGAAAATTACTTGGAAGAGAAAAGGGGAGAAAAGGAAGAGAAATTATTATCTTTAAGGATTTATGCGCCCCTCCCTCTCATTGGCATGGTAAAGTGCATTAGAAAAATAATTTTTAATGTTTTAAGAAGCGAAAATTTCTCGAGCTCGGTCGCTTTGCTCCCAGGCATATTATGTTGATTCAGGATCCCGTAATTTCTTGCCCAGTGTAGGATATAGTTTATGAATAGGATTATTAAAGGGTTAAGAATTTGAAAGATGTAATTCTTGTTGCTGTGCTCCCTTTATGTCCTTTGTATAAATTTAATTGTAAAAATTGCACCCAGAATATAAGATAAGTGGTAAAAATAGCATTCACAAAGGTTCCACATTTGAAAAAAGGCATAGCTTGCCATTGCCTCGCTAAATTTCTCCAGCGTTTTCACAAATTCTGCTTCCAGTTTGAGAAAGAAGTGAATAAAAAATGATTTATAATTGTTCGAATTCGAAAGTCTACTGCTTGATTGCAGTGCTCCCTTGTATATTTTCCTGGGTAAAGTGCATAAAATTTGAGTTTATTGGGGCTAAAAATGCCACCAAAAAAAAAAAAAAAATCTAACGCTTGGTCGCTTTGCTCCTTCGCTAGTACAGTTA
This sequence comes from Heliocidaris tuberculata, assembly GCA_025618425.1. NCBI lineage: Eukaryota > Metazoa > Echinodermata > Echinoidea > Camarodonta > Echinometridae > Heliocidaris > Heliocidaris tuberculata. The sequence goes on from CM046839.1 coordinate 18,536,507, forward strand.
AGTAGATAGGTTTGGGCGGGGGGGGGGGGGGGGGGGGGGGGGGAGGGGGGGAGGGGGGGAGGGGGAGGAAAAAATAATAATTGGAAAAAAAAAATCTAACGCTTGGTCGCTTTGCTCCTTCGCTAGTACAGTTAAGTAGATAGGTTTGGGCGGGGGGGGGGGGCAATTTTAGTGTTTGCCCAGGAGCCATAATCCCTAGATACGCTACTGCTTACAGTATGTAAAATGAGAAAATTTTTGATTACAAAATTTGAATAGGGTGATAGGGGCTACTGTAATTACTAATGCGATGGTATTCCTCATCGGAGCTTATGGCAATATAGCCACGATGATCCATATTCGTATATAAGATCCATTCCGCAGGCCGTAGGTTGATGATATATGGCTTTGTGGTTTGTGAAAGGTCAACAAGAACAACAATCAATCACCCTTTTTCGTTCATAATGTTGCCAAGATGGTTAGCACTGGTTATTTATCAACGATTCAGAGCCTCCCACGTTGTAGTGTCACGTGACTGAAGAAGCTATCTGAAGTAGTAGGCCTATATAATATCAATCATGTGCAGTTCTTGTATGGTATAATAAATGTTATGTCTGGCTTTATTCGAAAGACATATAGTAGAAATAATAAAATATGAAGTAAGTAGAACATTTTTTTTAATGGTTGACAGTAAGCATAAAGTATCCAGAAAATGCAAAAATGGGTGACAATATTCATGATTTAAGTTTTCAAGATGCCATTGAAAAACGTTGTTGCTTCTTTTATATAATTTAGGAGATCATTCCAGAGTTCCGGAACTGCGTTTTGAAAGTTCTTTAATTTTCCAGCAACAGATCGGTTTCTGGACGAGGAACGAACCTGTCTGGTATAAATTTTGTGCGCGTCAATGAGCTGTTGTAGACATTTAGAGGCAGTGCCATTTTTACATTCGAATGCCTGTATGTCGTTCGTTCTATCCCCCGCTTAGCTACCCACCTGCATAATTCACATTAGGGCATTACTTTTGAAAACAAGATATACATAAGATAAAAACAAACTACATAAAAATAAAGTTATTTGAAACTGATCCAACCTTCCCTTCAACACAGGTGTCAGTGAACCAACTTGGGTCTCCGTACACAAAATGTACCGAAGATTTATCAAACGACAACATATTTCGTGAGAGGTTCCCTCATATCATTTATTCAGTTCAGGTGAGTAAAAGATCAATCTAATTCTAAGTCTCCTTTGCTCTTTACCGTCGATTTGATATTCAATTTCAAGGGACTGTCTCCATTTTGCTTCAAATCATTGAAAGGGAAATGCACTTTTTGTCACAATATATCATTCAAATTTGAGGTAGAATGGCCAATAATGAACACTAGAATTACGGAGTGTATTTGCAGTGTATAGCTCACATATCAGTTCTTATCTTAATTTCTTGGGAATAAAATAAATCCTGCTTCTAAGCGCACAATTACATGTTCATTATGAAATAAAGTATCTGATTATTTAAAGAGACCAATGGCATGTTGGGCAATGTCTTCCGATAGAAAACAAACAAACTTACAAGCGCAGTTGTTCAAACACTCCTATTTTCACTACATGTTATCACAGTGTAAATGTATGTTTTTAACTCAGAAAATCTGTGTTTTCTGGGTTAGAATTTTATTCGCTGATTTCTGTCTATAAGAACGGTCATTTATACCTAATTATAAAGAAAAATATAGAGAAGATGATTTGGAGAAATCTTGTCAGTTTTATGGTAATCTCCAGTAGGAATGGCAACATTTTCCATATCCTATGTTCAGCATCTACAATGTATTAGTCTGGGAGCCTATCCCGAAATAGTCACCCCATTTTACATATGAGATTGGACCCCTTAAAGTTACTTAGACCATCCATGTCATTCACAGAAAGCTTGTCAGCTCAAACGAAGCCGCCGGGTCTGGCCCCCAGAGCCCCCCCCCCCCCAAAGGGCCCAAAAAGTCGGGCCGATTTCAACCCGTCTAACATATGCGCCAAACTTTGGCAGAAAGAAGGTGTATGACTATACAATACCACAACACAAAAACTGACAAAATTTTCCGTCGGGATGGGTTGTCAGACCGCCCCTAAAAAATTGGGCAAATTTTTCCCCTTATAAGGCCCATGGATCAAATTTTGTCAGAAGGAAGAGGTATAGGTGCACATTACAAATATATAGAAACTGACAAAAATTTCCATCGGGAAGGGGGTGTAACATACCCCTGAAAAAACACACCAAAGTGCCCCTAAACCAAGCCTTGCTACCCAAAATGCTCTGGATGTAGAGAGAAAAACATTTTGGTATTACAACTTCAATAACTCCAAAGTGTATCAGGCAATTCAGAGCAAATTTATATAGTACAATCTTGAGTATTGTAACTTTCTAGGGGTGCAATTTGGTGACAAATGATCATTTCAAATCTAAGTTATTAAATTGTGAAAATTGTATTGCTTTCTCAAAAGTAGTCAAATGATATTGTCAGGATTATGTAAACACATCCATCGTTCAGCTGCGCCTGTTTTACAAGACATAATAGAAGAGCTTGTTAAGTATCTGGGCTATGCGGCTGCCGTGCTGAAATTACATAAATACCTTGCAAGCTCCTATTATGCCTTGTCAAACAGGCGCAGCTGGACGATGGATGTGTTTACATAATCCTGACAATATCATTTGACTACTTTTGAGAAAGCAATACAATTTTCACAATTTAATAACCCCAAGAAAGTTACAATACTCAAAATCGTACTTTGTAAATTTGCCTTGAATCAAATGAGACACTTTGGAGTTATTGAGGTTGTAATACCTAAAAATGGGTTTTCTCTACATCCAGAGCATTTTGGGCAGCTAGGCTTAGTTTAGGGGCACTTTGGTGTTTTTTTTTTCAGGGGCATGTTACACCCCCTTCCAGATGGAAAATTTTGTCAGTTTTTGTGTTGTGGTATCGTATAGTCATACACCTTCCTTCTGCCAAAGTTTGGCGCATATGTTGAAATCGACCCGACTTTAGGGCCTTTCGGGCAGCTTTCGGGGCCAGACCCGGCGGCTTCGCTCGAGATGACAAGCTTTTTGTGAAAGACATGGATGGTCTAAGTAACTTTAAGGGGTCAAATCTCGTATGTAAAATGGGGTGGCTATTTCGGGACAGGCTCCAGGCATATAATAGACAATGAATTGAAAGGTAAATTAGACATTGTGATCAAATTTTATGTTATTTTAATGAAATAAACTGTATACTATTTGTGACTACCTTTTTAAAGTGTTTATTAATTACCCAATATTAATTAAGTTTCTGATGCCCCTTTTCAGGAGAAAAAAAAAATCACATTTGTCCTGTTTTCATTGAAATATGACTGACTACATACCAATAATAAAACAAATAAATTATTTTAAAGGCAATCAAAATTTCTGAAAACTTTGGTAATATAGGCCTAGGAATGTCGAATCCAGATTAAGTGAAACAATTTTATGCTCATTTACTGGTACATTTTAATTGTTGTCCTATTAGTGTACATGGCAAAAACTATAGGTCTCTCTGTAAATACTTTGCCTTTAAATTGATTTATTTGAAAAACTTGTGCCCTTTCATTGCTAATTTCCTTTTTTATCTCATTCCAAGTGTTAACTCTCTTATTCCTTTGACTCAAATGCCCCCGAACGGAATTTTTTTATCCGCTTTGACCCAAATGCTAAAATCCGAAATTTTTATACCCTTTGACTAAATGCCCCAAACCGGTAATTTTTATCCCATTTGACCAAATGCACAAATCTGGAAATTTTCATCCCCTTTGACCAAATACCCCAAATTGGAAATTTTTATCCCCTTTGAAAAAATGCTCTAATTCGGAAAGTTTTATCCACATCAAATGCCCACAACCGGAAATTTTTATCCGATTTGACCAAATTCCCCAAACCGGAAATTTTTATCCCCTTTGACCAAGTGCTCCAAACCGGTAATTTTCATCCCCTTTTGACCAATTGCAAAAATCCAAAATTTTTATCCCCTTTGACCAAATACCCTAAATCGGAAATTTTTATCCCCTTTGACCAAATGCCCCAAATCCAGAAATTGTTATCCCCTTTGACCAAATGCCAAATCCGCTGTCATTTCTTATATACAAAACTAAATACATAAATACAAACTATACACAAACAATGAAATGCATTTGTACAATAAATATACAAATGATTCAACTTGGGTAAGCCAAAAGCAATACCTTAATCGTGAAAACCGGACATTTTTATCCCTTTTTACCAAATGCCTACATCTGGTAAATTTAATGCCCTTTGTCCAAATTTCAAAATCCATTATAACTTATTTAGTTACAAAAATAATAAATGAAATAGATATGAACAGTCTATATAAAAATAATGAAATACATATGTACAACACACATACTAAATTATTCCAGTTGCATTAGCCTATATAGCAAAACCAAATGCCAAAACAAGAACAATTGATTCTATATTATTTCACAGATAGCTAAAGTCATTATGTAAAAAGTATCAATACATATTCCTTATTTGGACCAAGAACTTAACTTTTTCACACAAGTGATAAATTTTGTTCACCTTTTTTAAAAGCTCAACTCAAACATGAGATTGGTAAATTGCATTCCTTGTCTTCATTCCTAAAATAAAGTGGATGAAAATACAATTTGAAAGTTTCAGATACAGAAGATGAAGTAGATGAAGTAGCTGTCCATGCATCAACCATTCAATTTCAACTGAAATTAGCAGAAGGTCACTTTAAATTTCATGCAAATGTACACACATATCTGCATGCATTTCCTCATCTCATACATTACTATGACATGTTAAAGAACAACCACATAGTACGATTACAAATAACCTAATTGTCGCTGTACTCATAGGGATCACTGTTGTCCATAAGTGTAGATTGCCACACCATCATCCAAATTTGTTTCTCAACTAACAAGACATCCTGTCACTGTCACAGCTTTTCTCCCTAGTCTAATAGCTCCCACTGTAGCATCTGGAAATTGACGATCAAATTGGAGAGGAAGAAAAGGAAAAGAAATCAAGACGTTGATAAAGACACGTTTTTATGACCACTGTTCACTGAAAGATGATTATTAGCAAAGATGATTACTTCGCGGACAATAAGATTTCCCCCCCCCCCAAAAAAAGAATAAAAATAAAAAAAATAAAAAAATAAAAGCATACAGGATATCCTCGCATTGGATTGATTCGAATATTTGTTTTCCCCTAACAGGCATGTCAAAAGAGTTGCCTTTTTAATCATATCAAAAGGGAATGCGGCTGTGCTGATGCCAGGCTCAGATACAATGAAACAATAAAGACGTGTGAAAATATCATTTCAAATCAAGGTGAGTGTTTTATGTATACCTTAAGCCCACCGCACACTATACGATCGACTTCGATCCGATTTTGGAAATAAATCGCAATAGCATTTAATATAGGCATTTTAACAAGTGAAAGCTACCTGATTCACGTTCTGAACAGCAATATGAATAATCAACATAGAATTTGGTGCGATGTCAGCCTTAAATCTGGAATAAGGGCCAAATCATTTTCAAATCGTAGACAATCGCAGGACTGCTCGGACGTCACTACGATTTGGAGCCGATTTGGCCTTTCCTACGACTAGAATAGGCCGTAATTTCGATTTTACTATCTGTGTAACTATTCAGAAGCTCAATCAAACATATTTTATGTGTTTAACAGTTTATATCTAATGCCATAACGGCTCCACACCGATCGATTCTTGGCAATTCCGGGTAATGTAATTTTTTGTTCGGTCTGGCCCCATTTCATACAACTTGTCATCAATAAAAAGTTACAATCATTGTTATAAGCTACTGAAATCCTTGAATATGATTGGCTGAGAACGAATTTGTCATAGAAATGAGGCAGTTGTTATTGATAACAAGTTTTATGAAACAGGACCGTGGTGTCGGTTGGGTGTAGCAACTACCCTTTTTTTTCGGGGGGGGGGGGGTCGGTTTGTGTTATTTGAACTAATATGCGAGTAATATCATGAATATGAGATATTGGTTTGACAGATTCAGTGCGGATGACTTGGACAGTAAATGAAATTGTTTTAAAGAAATAAAATAGCACGATTCTATTTATTAAAAAAAAAGAAAAGAAAAAAACTTCTAACGCGTCAAACCGCTTTAAAACCATTTTTCTGCATTGCTCTCTTTCTTGTCACTCTCTGTCTCTGTCTCTGTCTCTGTCTCTGTCTCTCTCGCTTTCTCTTGCCTCCCAATTTCCATCTCTCTCTCGTTAACTGTCTTTTTCTCTTCCCATCTCTCCCTCTCTCCCCCTCTCTCTCTCTCTCACCTCTTTCCTCCCCTTCTCTTCCATCTCTCCCTCCCCTCTCTCTCCTCAATTCCATCTTCATGATCTTTCTCTTGTAGACAACGAGTGCGTGAGGAATGTTACAAGGAAGTATATCGACCTGCAAATTGAATGTGATTGCAGAACGCCTTGCAGGTAATACGAAGAGACTAGTGCCTTAATATAGTATGTACCATGTCAACATTGAGAGTTCAGATTTGATAAGACTCACCCCACCGCCTTAAAAAAAAAAATTATCAGCTCTGTTTGATTTTGGTTGATGAAAGATATAAAATAGAAAGGTACTATTCTTACCTGTTGTATAAGTTTTGTTCTCTTTCTTAAATTTGTAGTAAATTGGTAAAATACATAAATTTATTCAGAACCCTGGTCTTGATCTTGCTTTTTTAGTGGACCTCTCCATTTCCACAGAATATAAACCAAGTTTCATAAGTAATTATTCTACTTTTCTTTTCAAGGTATATATCATTGTACTGATTTATCTTAGCTTCTAGTATAATGTTCTGTATAAATTTTACATTGTATTTTGTATTATTATGAAAATTGTATTTTCTATTTGTATTTTGTTAGAAATGAAAAAATTAAATATATTATACATATATAAATATATAATCTCACTTACCTCATGTTTTTCTTAATCCTGTTAACAATAATGACAGAAATAGCGCACGAATAACTGATCAAAGCGCCCGTACGTTTATTTTGCAATTCCTCTCATACATTTACACAATGGACTTCAATGAAACGGCTTTTCGAAAATTCTCTTTATCCTAAACATGATTATTCTCTATTTCCCTTTTCTTTTTTCTCTTTAAACTTCTGTACATGGGCTTTAAACCTGCCACTCTCATATGCATGCATGAATCTAGTCTACATTTTTAATATTGTGGAAATATACATGATATATGAGACGACTGAGCCCCATCCATATCGCCGACGCCAATAACCCAACATATTAAATAGTCATGATCATTATTTTCGCATTTATAACATGAGCTCACCTGTGGCGTAAATTATCAAGATATTTCCAAACCTGATGTCACCATTCACTGAAATTGATTAGATTTACAGTGCATCCCACGTGTGCACTTTCAAAGAGGTTGTAGACATGGGTGGCCTTAGGGATGGGGCAGGGGAAATCGCCCCCCCCCCCCATTCGATTTGCCAAAAATGACCCCCCCCCCAAAAAAAAGGGGGGGTTTAAGAACTTTTTGTTTTTGCTTGCTTGTCACAGCTTTTAGAAAATATACCGCCTCACAAAAAAATGATAATTCCCTCCCCCCCCCCTTTTCTTTTTTTTTTTTGGGGGGGGGGAGGGCAAGGGTGGTTCCGGTCGTCATCAGTTTTTTTAGACTGGTATGCCCCCCCCCCAGCAAAAACTCTGGCGCCGCCCCTGGATGTCAATAATTCTGGAACATGCAGATTACAGAACGTCAATTTATTTTCGAAGTATTCGATGTTCAGAAGACAGACATATTGTACATTTAAGCAACAGTGTCATGTGAGTGGTAATGATAAATTTTTAAGTGCGGCAAGTCAGATTCAATTACGCTTGAAATAATTGCTTTACAATAGTTCAAATTTGATTGGAATTTATAATACACCCGCGATAGGCATACCAGTAGGTATATGATGCGCATCATTATGGTCATGCAGGACAGGAGTAAGATAAAGATAGCACCAATGTATAAAGACTATCTGAAAATACAATTAATTTCCAAGTCATATGAATAATAATGGAAACACGACACTTGATAATTATCAACACCACGTCAGTGGCGGCACCAAAATTGTAAAATTAGGAGGACTATAAAGCTGGGATCTATGAAAATTATGGGGGGGGGGGGGAGGAATTGTGAACGTTTCGCATCCTTAGGGTGGGAACCAGTGGGTGAAAACCTCTGAAGCTCCAAGCTTTTTGGGCTTTTGAGGTGAAAACCCATCAAGCATAATGGTTGGGGTAGGGGGCAGCTTTACAAACCCTAGTGCAAGAGTCCTGGGGGTCAGAACCCCTGAAGCTCTTAGCATTCGACATTAAAACAAAATCAAGCTTATGTGTACCCTCAATATAAATAAATAACCTCTCTTTTATATGTCACATCATTGACATCAATCTGCTCCCTGTCCGAATATAATTTTAGACCTACTGAATACTAGGCCAAATGATAATAATAATAATAATAATAATAATAATAATGTATTTATATAGCGCATTTTCCATATAATATATGTTCAAATGCGCTTTACAATGTTATTAACTGAATAAGTGACTTATTCAGTTACCTTCTTCCTTTATTTCGGCCCGCCTCAGTTTTTTTTTCTAATATATTTTTTTTAATTTGATATTTTTGTTCTGAAATTAGATAGATAAGAATCTGAGGACATTTAGATAATGAGGAACCAAATACCATCAGTGTAATGCAATTTCCTCTTGTTTTGAACCTCCGAAGTGCATGTAGAAAATGAAAGCGAATAAAGAGCATTGTGAGAAATTTGATCCAATAGCATCTTTATGTACAGGAAAAACATCAAATATTAAATAATATGGAGCCTCCTCTTGGTCATTTACAAGAAAATCCGGACGACAAACTAAGAATGAATTACTGGTCTTATAACATAATCATATACTCGGTACAGAAGCTGACGTGAGGGAGGGGGGGGGGGAAATGCCCCAATCAGTGGCGTATCTAAAGGGGACAGAGGGGGCACGTGCCCCGGGCGGCACTTTAGGGGGCGCAAAAACGCAAATGAGAGAGAGAAAGGGGAGAAAAGGAAGGCAAATCATTGTCCTTAAGGATTATATGAACCACTCCCCCCCCCCCCCCCCGTCCAGAATAAAGTGCATAGAAATGGTGTTCCAAAGGGTTTAAAGTTGAAACATTTTCTAAAGCTCGTTCGCATATAATTATGTTTCTCCATGATCTCGTTATTTCAAAGAGCATTTTTAAAGGGTTCATAGTTCAAATAAATTCTGTCGTTAATTCATTTGCTCCCTAGCATATAAATTTCATCCAGATCTTGTTAAATGTTAGTAACGTATAAATTTATGTCCACATTGTTTCTATGTTATTCACGTTTATTTCCGTGTTGTATCATTACATCAACTTCCTGTTTCCTGTTAGTGTACTCCATACTAAATTGTATAGTTCTTGTACTTTTCCAGTGCCTTGAGCATTTTGCGTAATCAGGGTAATGGAAATGGCGCTTTAATATAAATACTCATTATTATCATTATTAAAGTTTGTGCCGTGTGCATAAGTGCATAATTTTTCATAAGGGTAAAAGTATGGATAAGAAAGACAGATAAGCAAGATATCTATAAAAAAAAGATAAAAATCGACCATTTTGTTGCTTTTCTCCCTCGCTTGCATATTTATATATCAAATATTGGTCAATCACGGGTCAGGTGCACTAAAAATATTTTTCACTTAGTACCATCATTTTTAAATCAAAAGTTGGAATTGATCTGGTTTGTATTTTTTAGCAGGGGCCCGGGGGCGTGTTTTCGTTTTACACCGTAGCGTAGGCAATTTCGCGAAAAAAATCATTTTGCTCTGGTGAAAGAGTGTAAGTCATCAGCGCACATCCCTGTTGTTAACAGTACTACTCTATGCACTACACATATTATTGTGCACGAACGTAGAGCCAGCCTGGGAAGCTGGTAGAAAGGGGAAAAAATGAAATACATAAGAGAAGAGAAGCTAGAGATATGCTTATGCATTTCTTTTTTTTTTTCTTCCATCTATCCTCTTCCCTTTTCTTATGTATTTCTTTGTTTTTCCTTCCATATATCCTCTTCTCTTTCCTTATGTATTTCTTTGTTTTCCTTCCATCTATCCTCTTCTCTTTCCTTATGTATTTCTTTGTTTTTCTTTTCATCTATCATCTTCCCATTCTTTATGTATTTCTTCAAAAAATAAAGTTGAGTCCTGGTCATGAAATTACATTGTGAAAGAAATTGTCTGGAAATAATTGGGAAAGGTAAATTTCATTAGAATTATATAATGTTAGGATTCGGAATCATCAAAATCCTGCTGAAAGTCACATGCACTGCACAAGGAAATATGCATATGCGACTAGTATACACACAAACATGTGTACTATGAAAGTTTGGTCCAAACAGTTTTGCTATTTCTTGTTATAATTTGAGTATGACGGCATCTGAAGAGCAATCCATTTTACTGGAATTTCTTCTTCTTCTTTTTTTTTTTTTTTTTTTGGTGATATTCTTCCAAACTCGCTTGAAAACAATGAAAAAATTCACAAATTATTTTTCACCATCTCCAGAACTCAACATTCTCTTTTATGTAATGATGTAATTTTATGTAATTGATGAAGTGTATTTTTAATCTTTCATACAGCAAAGACTACTACAAGGAAACGATGTCTGAAGCGCTTTGGCCAAACGATGCTCACAGGGTAAGTCATTTGTTAGATGATTTTCAATGGATAATATCTCAACAGATCAAAAAATGGATGATGGATGATAACAATATAAGATTTGTAAGGCGCCAAATCAACTTGAAATCATGAAATGCTGAAGGTGCACAAGGGCAAAAGATGAAATCTCGAAGAGTTAAGAAATTAATTCTGAAAATTGGAACAGAAAGTATTTTTTGGCCAAGGGATACTTACAGGTGATTTGTTTGTTCGCTAAATTTCTCTTGAAAAAGCCTCAGAGAGGAAAATGGTCAAGTTCTAAATTCATAAAAATGAATAGGAAAAAAATGGCACAGTAATGACAGCAATACAGCAACAGAAATGACCATTGATTTATTTAACCCCATGCAGATGAGCAGCTATAACAAATGCCCTTTGCTGATGCCTTTTCGTGCCTGAACGTAAATAAATCATTTACATTCACACCTATGATTCGCGCTGTATTAAATATTTACTGTAGACGGTATGCTTTAGTTCACTGAGGCGTTGGACAATTATTGTGTCTGAGAAGGTCGGCGTCTCGCAACTTCACAGACGGCCAATATCTCGAAAAATGATAACTTGTAAAAATTTTGGCCCTTTACTGATATCCTAAAGAAGATCCATCAAAACTGTTAAACAAATTGCTTCAAAATAACGAACGATTTATCATTTTCTCTCAGTGGCGTAGATACGAACACACTTTCTATTGTTAGTGGGGGATGATGAATAGATCACCCTCCCCCCCCCCCCCACTAACAATGGATAATTATGCGTGCCTACGCCCGTGCATGCAGTTATGTTACACCTTGAATTTTTAGTAAATTATTATGTAGATTCATGTCTATATTCCTTGAAATGCTAGAGTGCCGTACAGCCATGCTAAAACCAGGGTAATAATTATTGTGGAGCGCTAGGAGTGTCGAGTCTGACATACATGTGCGCTATACAAGAACCCACTATTATCTTTATTATTATTATATAGGAAGTTGAGATCAATATTTTCTACCGTTCTTCCTTGTAGGTTGTGAGCTGAAACCAATTTTCGGATCACAATATTCCCTGAACACTTCCTTCCATTTATACGGTGTGTTATAAAGCAGAAATTGCCTGCATGGTGGGCAAAGTCGCCCCAGGGAAAGCAGAAATGGGCGATTCCGTGCAGTGTGTCCAGTACGACATATAACTTTTATTCAATTATTTCATCCAAAAATAAAAATATATCTCTTGTAATGCCCATTGACGAATGGAAATGAAATCGAAAGGACAATTCATTTATTTCATCCAAAAATAAAAATATCTCTCTTGTAATGCCCATTGACGAATGGAAGTGAAAGCGAAAGGACAATTAATCAGTGGTCATATCAACATGATCAAGGGTTTGTTTATTTTGGATGAAATAAATGGATAAAAGTCATATGTCGTACATGACACTTTGCACGGAATCGCCGAAATGCCCTTTTCATTCATTTGCAAATCGTGTAGCTGATCTCCTGAAGTAAAAAAAAAATCTCCTGGCGGATACTCTTCCACAACAGTGGCCTGTCCAGAATTCGATAAACAGGGAAGGGCGCCCCCCCCCCCCGCCCCTAGATGTGCAGGAGTGTACCTGGGCAGCTTCGGGTGCATAGACCCACTGAAAGATTTATAGATTTTTTTTTTTCAAGGCCTTTTATTGGCATGATTGGGGTGTCACCCTATATCAAAACCGGATTACTGTAAAGTTTTAATACTCACTTTTATCATATAAAAATTTTCATCAACTTGAAATGGATGACTTCGATTTCAAGTACATGTACATAACCTACTGTGAAGAACCGCATGATTGCATACTTTTCCTTATAGCAACATCATTTTTACTACTTTCACTATAATTATCAAAGTCATCCCGCCCGACGATTAATAACAGTTGACTTCGCACTGCAAACATTCATGTTTGTTCATCTTCAGTATGATTGGGCTATGTTGTCATGATGCAAACGTCATGATTCTGAAGTGTTTTTGGACTGCAAGAAAGAGGCGTTAGGGAAATAATTATATCCTTAAAATGTAAATGGAATTTATAGATGATAACGGCCATTTTGGTTAAAATCCGCTTGCCACACGAATGCGGGAAAGAGCGCAAATTATTATTTTTTTTTTAATTTTTCATTCTACAGGGCAATGAATTGGCTTGGTGTCGTTTCAAGCATCTAAGTTAAAGACAGATGTAATTCACAGTCAAACCACGTTCTGTGAATTAAAAAAAATAAAGCTCCTTTCAAATTATATGTCACTTTAAAAAATGTCCTTTATCATTATGTTCTCATTTCTAATCAAGTAAATTTAATCGATACATCAATAAATATCATTTTTACAGCCAACGGTACTGGAAGGTATAAGACAGCATTCAGACGGTCTAAGATACAAGATTGAAAACAATACCGAATTCATAGAGTGAGTATTCAGTGCATAAACTATGGTATGCATTTGAATTTCATGTTTTAATATTTCATGCTCCCTCGCAGAATAATGTAAGCATATTTAGCGCCCAGCTAAACCCCCTTGCTCTCCTGCAGAAAAGCAGTTGCCCCTCCTCCCCCGTGCCCACGACTGAAAAAAAAATCCTGGTTACGCCGATTTTTTCTCCCCTCTCCCATCTCTCTCTCTCTCTCTCTACCTCTATACCTCTCTCCCTCTCTCTACATCTCCCTCACTCTCCCTTTCGTTTTATTTATCGTGCTCCCTATTTGATTGTTTGTTCTCCCCCTTTCCACCCCCCTCTTCTCGCTATCTTTCTCTATCTCAATTTGTCTGTTTGCCAAATTGGTTTTCTTTTTCTTCCATCCTGTCAATACTACTTTCTCGCCTTAAACATCTCTCGTGAATTATGCATTACTCCATTTTTCTGTCGTACATATTTGAGTTCGCTTAACAGCACATGCGTCAACTTTGATTACGTCATCAGGAAAATGTCTTGAATTTCAATATCTCTTCTAAGTAACTTTCCCTTCAGGGTCTTTCTCATGATATATGACTGATGGCATGTTATCATGTATGGTGTCCCCTAAGAAATTAGAATAATGACCCTGCTCAGTAATGTGATTTCTAAACATATTATTCAGTAATTTGTGTGTCGGAACAAATGGGAGAGTTGCTTTACACAATATTCAATTCGTCCTTCGCCAATTCGTCATTAACAAATTCCTCATTTTGAATATGCACAGTAATATCTAGTTTTTTGAAAATCATTACTTTTTCTTTGAATGGAAGATTTTGATTTCGTTCATACTTTCACCATTTAAAAAAAAATTGTTTCACTAAAAATAATTTGCTTTCAGTGCTCGATTTCCCACTAACATTTATTAACTTTACCTCATCTCTCATTCTTTCTTCCCCCTGCAGCAATTGAATCGAATTGAATTGAATTGAATTCATTTCCACATCTCCATTTAAAAAACATTCACAAAACATGTCAAATATATGTACAAACAATAGCATAATACAAACAAGTAAACAAAAACAAAAAAAGAATAAATGTAAATGTGGTGGGATCATAAAAAGTTAGGTAAAAAACTTGTAAACATGATCCCCTTTCACATGGAAACAAAAAATATATACAAAAAAAAAGGTAAAGAAAAATACTATAGAAAAAACGAATTTAGCACAGAAAATTAAAACAATCATAATATTCATAACAGTGTATTCATTAGCAGTAGATACTCTTTAAACTTACGTTTGAATGCGTTGAGAGATTTGGTGCCCTTGATGTGTTGAGGTATGTCATTCCATAAAAGGGGTCCTTTGCATGTTATTATAGATCTAGAAAAGGAAGTACAACCATAATCAACCCGATAGTCAAATTCACCCCTAGTATTATAATCGTGAAAATTGCTGTTTTTGCTAAAAATTGAGTTGAATATTTTTGGTAAAAGTTTATTATACAAAAACATAAAAGTACCTAAATTGTAATTATGAAGGTTATACACAGAGAGTATTTTAAGCTTTTGAAAGAGAGGCATAGAATCACTACTGAAATCAGAGTTTGTAATTATTCTAACTATTCTTTTTTGTAATTTCAATAAGCTGTCAAGAAGATATTTATTACTAGATCCCCAGACAATTATACCATAATTTAAGTAAGGCAATATTAAAGTATTATTAAGCATAAGTAATATATTTTGAGGAACAAATTCTCTTAATCTATTAAGAACACCAATATTCCTAGAGATATAATTTGATATTTTTGTAACATGGCTTTTCCATTTCATATCATCAGCTATATTAATATCTAAACATTTTACAGTTTTTTCTTGTTGTATGGGTTTATTATCAATATAAAGTTTAACATCATTTATTCCTATGCGCCTATTTCCAAAGATCATAAAATGGGTTTTCTGTATATTCAAAACCAATTTGTTATCTATAAACCAATGATTAATTTTTCCTAATTCAACATTCATCATAGCACTTAATTCATCAACTTTTTATGTTTGAGAAATATATTTGTATCATCTGCGAATAATAGTTTTAAAATATCAGAACAAAAGTGCAAATCATTTATGTAATTCAAAAAAAAAAGGAGCGGGCCTAAAATTGACCCTTGAGGTACCCCGCATGTTACATGTCTCATTTTTGATGTTTTTTAATTAAAAACTGTAAATTGATTGCGATCACTTTAATAACTTTGCATTAATTTCAAAGAGGTTCCTCTCATACCATATAACTGAAGTTTCTTTAAAAGTATACTGTTACACTCAAACGCCTTTTTAAGGTCTAAAAATACACCTAACAGTTTCCTTTTGTTCAATAGCTTCATTGATATTAAATAAAAATTGAATTAATGCATGAGTGGTAGAATGTTTCTCTCGAAAACCAAACTGCTTGTCATGGAGAATATCATTATTGTCTAGGTAACTAAGAAATCTTACATATAAACATTTTTCGAGTATTTTTGTGAAGCAAGTTAAAAGAGAAATAGGTCTATAATTGGAAAAAGTATCTTTAGAAAAATTTGTATATACTGGTATAACTTTCGATATCTTAGAACCCTTTGGTATGACACCTCTATTTAGACAGATATTGAATATATAACACAAAGGTTTAGATAAAATATGAACGGATCTTTTAATTACAATATTATCTATTAGATCAAAACCAGGTGCTTTTCCCTTTTCATGGACAATATCTATAATTTCCTTTTCTGTAATTGGTTTTAAAAACATAGAGTGTGGAAATGAACCTCTTAGAAAGGAAGAATAAGCATAAGCATCATTACAAGTCATACTATTAGCAAGATCTTGACCAATATTTACAAAGTATTCATTAAAGGAGTCAGCAATAATATCTGGGTCATCTATAAGTGTTCCATTTTCTTTAAATTTTGTAACATTTTCAGATCTAGATTTAGAATTTCTATTGATAATGTTATTTATCAGTTGCCAGGTTTTATTAGTATTCCCTTTGTTAAAACATTGTTAAACTTATTAGAGAAGAACCCTTTTTTGGTATATCTAATTGCATTGGCATATCTATTCTTAAATGATTTGTATACTGAACGCCGATGCTCTGTTGGATTTTGGATATATCTCATGTATAACTTATTTTCCTTTCTATACATCTCCTGCAAGTCATGATCAAACCATGGATTTTTATTAAACTGCACTTTCGATTTTTTAAGTGGAAAACAAGCTTCATACAGACTCATTATACTACTGATAAACTTATCATATGATACATTTGGGTCATATTGAATTAGAAGGCAATGTAAGAGCAACGGTGTATTATGATGATGAGAAATGTGATTCGTTAATCAAAATACAGAGACGTCTAAAAGCAATTTATTTGAAATCCATCGTGTAAAGATGGTTGGAAGTATCGAAGACGACAAAAGCCAATTTGTAAAGGGCTGGTCAGACCTAACCGATAACGAGAACGAGATTTCCAATTAACTCTTTCAGGACAGGAATTATTTAAGGACTAAACTGATCACATTTTGTTCTTCAAATTGGCAACATTTTTTTTAATTTTAGTGCTAAATGGTTGTATAGGTGTAATGTCTTTGAAAAAATTATATTTGGTTAGGAATTTTGAAATAATTGCCAATTTCGATAAAAAGCAATGATTTTGAACCTCTATATGTGTTGCCAATTTAAGGATTTTAAAGCTTATTCTCTTGCTCAAAGTTCCTGGCATCAAACGCAATATGGTCATGCGACAAAAATGGACATAGTGTGAGCAGATTTTTTTGCTCTTTCCACTCATGCATCTGGTATATTTTTTTAGAGCTGTGAATCAAAAGTTATTGAGCCGAACCACAAGATGTGGTCAATTGTCTCGAAAGGGTTAAAGGTACACCCTACAGCTACCCCACTATTTAGCATACACAATCATACTCACACTTACACACAACATAATAATTGAAAATATCGTTATCGTTATAGGTGAGGTCTGACCAGGCCTTAAGGCAGTCACTTTATGCACTTGTTTATTGATCCTACTTTATACTAAGACTTTTTTTCAGAGTTAATATCATTATTGTACATCGGATTTGTACTCGTCTCTTTATTTATTGTTTTACAGTACCAACGTTATGAAAGTCGTCGTGTATTTTTCCAGTCTAGAATATGAACATTTCTACCAGACAGTAGATTATAATGTGAGTATGGATATAAAAGTCGGTAAAAATTTCGTGAACCTTGGATACAATAGCGTAGCCCCCAAGCCCCCCCCCTCCGCTTCTCCCTACCACAACGAATGACGAAAGAAAAATAAAAGAAATGACAAAAAAAGAATGAAAGAATGAAAAAGAGGTGAAAAGAGGTGAAAGGAACGTACACTTCTACGTACGCTACTACAATATCAGTGACCCATACTGACCCATATACTGTTTGAACGTGTATAGCCATAGCAGATGCAAATCACAGTTTTGTAAGAAATCTCCTTTTCTATCTCTCAAAATCAATTTCCTAGTTTTCATGGTATTTTGTGTGACTGCATTGTTGATAATATTTGAACTTTTATTTCATGAATTTATTCTAATTTTGTGTCAAGCTTAATAACTATGCTATGTGTGCGTAACCTGGAATGTAAGTTTCGCGGAAATGTAAAATGACTATGAATTTGTGTATATGCAAAAAAAAGAAAGAAATTATACATCACTATTCTAAGGATAACAGCTTTGTAATTTTTTTTTAAATCCTGTGTGAAATAATGTGAAATAATTATATTCTTTGTTGGTTTCCTTCTACCAAAAATAAGAATGCAACGCTATGCCTAATGAGAACGTATCTCTCATCTCACACCGCATTGTTGATCTAAGAATCCAAGACCAGCTCTCAAACAGAAAAGAAATTTTCTCTCCACAGGTTTAAACTGTAATTCTCTTTCTTTTTCTTTTTTTTTCTTTCTATTTCCTTATCTTCTAGGTTTACGACCTGATCAGCGCCCTCGGAGGCCAAGTTGGCTTGTGGATCGGAGTTTCCGTCTTGACTGTCTTTGAATTTATTGAACTCGTGTACGATGTTCTTAAACTATGCTGTTCAAAATTGACCATATTTGGGAAGAAGACTGTTGTTTCAGAATCGATGGAAATGGGAAATTGTAGATCGTGACGTAGGACCCAAGCCCCGTCCGCACCGTTGACTTTAGATGCAGGGGGGAGTAATGTAAGAAATATACTACAATAAACAGACAGTGGCTATTTTGGCTGCAGGGAAACGGGTTCACACCCCCCCCCCCCCCATCGAATAAAAAAAAAATAAGAAAAGGAAAATGAGAAAGTGAGAAAAGAAAGGGAGTGGGGAGGATGAGAATAGAAGACGATAGGACCCCTCCCTTCCCCTCCCCCTAATCGGTGACTTTGTTAATCCGCATTTCATTCACCGAGTAACACCGGTGCCCCACCCTCACGATGCAGTGTCCCTCAGTGACTGGACCCACTCTATGCCTCTCCAATAAGTACCCGCTCATTAGTATGAAAGGTCGTCATTTCCTTGTTTAATCCTAGCCACACGAAGAGAAAGTTAACCGCTTCTCTATTTCTTAAAGGGAGAAGTCCACCCGGGGGGGGGGCACTCACGTATATTGGTGGTACGGGGACGTGCCGCTTTGATGACCCCCTTTTTCAGACCCCGATTATCGTTCTCTAGATACTCAGTTCCGCTCAGGAGCCGCTCAGCCCCGCTCTGAAGACCCCCGTTATGAAACATATCCGTTCGCATGCGGCCGGGAGCGTGGCGGAGGCAGTGGTCGCTCGACCTGGTCTCGCGCCCTAGGCCCTTTCGTCGCGCGAGCCTTGAAAACTGCTCCAGCTAGCTAGCTACTAGCGCTACACGGCGCGGGCGCGGCCCCAGGCGCGGCCCGTCCCGAGATCCTGCGATAGCGAAGGTGTACCGCCGATAAAGCGAGGTTAGTTTTGTAGTTCCCTAGACCCTGTTTTTCACTCTGCCCAATAGATCATAGTTCCCAAGACCCCGTATTTTACACCTTGAAGTCAGTTCCTTAGACCCCCTTTTCGGGGATTCGTGAGGCACACCCCCGTCAAAATATAATTAAGTCCATACATTTCATTTGTTTTTCCCATGCGTTCATATTATTGATATTATATGCACTTACGTGTATATGTATACGTATATGCACACTTCTTTCATTTCCCATGTTTTCACAATTCTGTGGAGTTATCTAACTATGCTCCTATTCTTCTTTTTTTTTAAATCACGCCTCACGAATTCACATTTTGCCAAGTATATACATGTCTTGACAACAGACACAGGTCTTGAAAAATAGTGACAATAATTTCGATGGAGAAACAGGCAAACCAATTTTCGAAAGACGATTTCTTCTTTCGAAAGATTGATTTCAAATTTCTTCTTTCGGTGTCCATGGGAAAGAGATCTATAAATGTATAAATGTCCACGATCGAGTCAATATTATTCAAACCTATGAAGAAATCTTGGCGATGGAGAAGGGTTGGAGGTATTTTTTAAAAATGGAGATTCTTCTAAAATTGGGACATTCTTCTAAAATTGGGACATTCTTCTAAAATTGGGACATTTTGCTTTTGTTTTCAATGCTTAATTATTTTATTTTTCAGTCATACTATTTCTTCTGCCGGAAGTTAATATTCCTTTCCCCGTGTCCCCCCCCCCCCCCATTTTGCCAAGTAAGTACTCTGTAGGGGGTTTGCCCGCTATTCATAAGGACCGCTATTCATAGAAAACCGCTATTCATTAAACACACGTTATGAATAGCGGTCCTTATGAATAGTTATGAATAGTGGTACTTATGAATAGCGAGGTAATTTGTCTGGTTTGCTCGCTATTTAAAAGACCGCTTTTCACTTAGTCACGCGTTATGGATAGCGGTCCTTATGAACAAGTGGTCCTTATGAATAGTGGTCCTTATGACTAGCGAGGTTAATCCCCCCCCCCTTTGTAGTCTGTACTAACTGCTTGGTGGAACCACAAACTGTTTGATCTATTTCTAATTTTTTTTTTTTAATTCTCACCACAGCAGGGCTAGAGAAATCTGTCTTCGCAAGATTTGATTTTCATAAGCTTCTTTCATATTTTATGCCATTGTTGTCTTGTGATGATTAAGTATTCACCACGCATGCATTTCTATGTTGAACATAAATAAATATGTTAATGCAATAACACAATGGTCCTTCTGATTTTCGACTGCTATAATTTCTTCAAATTTTGTATCGTTTCCTCGTAGATTATATTTGTCTGTAATGTACACGTTGATTTTCTTCATAAACCTGAAATCAAAACTAATATAAATCTCTGTCAGTTACTATTATCATAGTCTTTGAAATATGCAAAAGATATTAAGCACGTCTGTTTCATGAAATGCCGCAAAATAAACGTCCCCTTGATTTATGCAAGTAAAGCGATCCCACAGACGACACGATGAGACGCTCGTTACGGTTGTCAAGTGGTCTTTATTCAATAACCGAACGCAGAAGAATGAAAACATCAAAAAAAGAAAAAGAAAAAAAAAAAAAACCCTGCAAAGAACAATAAAAAGAAGCATCATAAGAACGCTAAAAACAAATCTGTGTCACCATTTACAACCTTTAAGTATGAACTTTGAATTCTTCATCTAAACTAAGCCTATCCGAACTCTATTGATCTCCAAATTTATGATAATACCATTCAACCCTTAAACCATCATGAATGCGAAAGGCAATCAAAGACACCCTTGTTACGCATAATAATTTGTAAAATACATCCTTCGCTAAGAGCCCTTACTTTCATCAGGTAAAAAGTCATCTAAAGAATATATCTCAACCTAACCTTTGATCCATGGTGTTAAGGTATAAATCAAAGATATTAACCCATCTACATGTACGTCTCACCAACTGAACAAGTAATTCCGATCCTTTAATCTAAGTTAAACTTTCCTTTACATAAACAATATAACATATGAAAGATTCGTATCCTTGATCGGTCACTCCTCAGCGACAATCAACGGTCGCCTCCCCCAGCCCTACTGGCACTGGACACAGACGTAACTCGTCCATAACGACAGGAAATTGGATTAAAACAGCATCAAATAATCCAAATAATCACTCATTCAAGTCTCCAAAAATGACTAAAATGCATCACTGCATTTCGAATTGAAAACTTTAGATACTATACTGATATACTATTTAAATCCCGCCAAAAATATCCAACAACTGGCAAGTTAATATCTTACTCTACGCCAATTTCCGTATCTGAATTAGTATTTCACAACATAAGAAATATAATAACCCCACCGTTCTACATTTGTATCATTCATTCAACGGGAAATCAATAAATGTCTCTTGTATTCACTAACTTTTTGTACACAATGTAGAATCTGAATATATACATTATACAATAATTCCCAACCAGGTAACAATCCTTTTCAATCCATATCAACGTCATGTAGTACCTAAATCACTGCATGAAACATCACTTTACATGCTCACTACATCTTCAGTGTATTAAACTATTTCTAAATCACGCTTTAAACTTTTTTAACTTCTAAATAACGAACTAGAAAAATCAACTTACATGTCCCTATCCCTTTCTTGCCAGGACTGCTTCCGCAAACCCCACACCCTCGGTGTCAAGTTGGAGTGACGAGATACACTTCAAATGATACCAAACTCCTTTAAAACCCAATCACCAAAGCTGATATCTCTCCACCACAGATACTAATCAAAATCTGTTACTTCCAAACCAATACCATCAAAGAAAGGGAAAAGCTAAACACATTGTTTCCCCTGCCATGTCTGTGTGTACCAAATAAGCCTCCTGGCCATGAGTCAGATCCACTACTTTCTGATCATGTCACTAAACTCTTAACTTGGGCACACCCTATACTCACGGTTGGGCTACACAGGCTTCAAATACATGAATTATTAACACAAAGGGTGACCACCAAAGAACATTCTCCTGTCTAAACCTCTCCTACTACAATGAATTAAAGCTTCCAAGGAGATAACAATCTGGTTCTCCAAGCCCCAATGATTCACTGTATAAAACAATTCAAGAACTATACTTGTTCCACCCTTTTACAATCAAGCAATTAACTCTCCTTTGAAAAAAAAATCCAGAAATTCTGGATTACTTCATATGCAATATGTTTTTTGTTCCTTTCAACATACATACGTAAGCAGGAATTATTAAGAATTCAAAGGGAAACTTAACACGCATTTAAATTATTTTCTCATCATATCGCATTATGTTGTATTTATGTCATCAAAAAAATACTGAAAAAGCTGTTTTTTATATTTGTTGAAATGTAAAATTTACTCAAATCAAATAAAAGGGCAAGTACAGGGTATTTCCCTTTGAAGTGAACAGAATCCTTGTTAAAATGTAGTGTATCCTAGTAAGTGAAAAGAATCTGATTAAGAAAATGTGACCAGGCGATCTGGTCAAAAAATTACTAGACATTATCTTCTCAAAAGTGTAATTTTCAGGTTCCATAATATGCAGTTAATTAGATATCATTTTGAAACTGAATAGTTAAATTTAACAAAACTTGAAAAAATAGCTGAATTCTTCTTTCACACTATAAAGAAATGTATGCAATAATACAAAGATATCTGCATATTGTCCATGATAAGGTAAGTGACACTTCAAAAGTATACAAATTCAACCATACTAATCGCGTTTTGCTGTAATTTTTTGTTTTTTCAAGTGGTTACAAGAAGTTTTTAGCAAACCTTAAATGAGAATGAAAACCTGTGGAAATATCCATTTTAATTAAAAGAGAGGATAGAGAGAAGTAATTTTTAAAAAGTTCCATCGAAATCTGTTACGAAATGAAAAAGTTATGAAAGTTTGAAAATTCTCAGTTTACTTTCTATGGCGATTCTCAAATTGGCAATGTTGCTTCAAAATGGCAGGTTTAGTAGTACAACTCTCAATATGTTTGTACACAAAATTTCATATTTTCTCCATTATCGCTAAAGATGCTGCTTGTCTTTTTGTGAACTCAACATATGTTGTGTCAAATATATTTTCCTACGATATATCTTGAGCTAAGAAGGAGACAAGCTGCACCTTGAGAGATAATGGGGAAATATTAAATTTTGTGACAAAACATATAGAGAGTTGGACTACTTAACCTTTGATAACTTTCTCATTTTGTAACCGATTTTGATGGAACTTTTTTAAAAATTGCTTTTCTCAATCCTCTCTTATCATCAAAATTAATTTTTCCCCAGGGTTTCATTCTCCTTTAAGAAATAATAAAATATTAAAGTTAAAGTTCATTTAATGTGCAAATGCTATCCATTCCGAAATGATGGTACTCCATACATTACTTTTTGAGGTGTATTTTCAACTTTCACTTCAATACCTCTAGAGATAATTCAGTGAAACCTGGTAAAGTTCTGAATTGTTATGGGGGACATCTGGATATATACTTAGATTAGATATTGGTCGAACAATATCTGATTTGGTAATCAAAATCGGTCACATATAAATAAGGAAATTGGTCAGGCTGGGGATGAAATAATGTTTTTCCTGTCACATATAGCACACAATATATCTAATACTGCTTTTTCAATATGAAATGGAGATAGATCCATCATGTGGAAGAGGAGGGCAAAGTAATAGAATTTAACTGAAATTCACATAATATGAATATGTTAAAATGAACAAATTCTTAGGAATGTCATTTAATTGGGTTGACTGGATATAGATTTTTTTATATGGATTTGAACTTGAGCTTATCTTTCCAGCATTTTTTACAATTATTATATTCATGTTTTAAATTAGACTTTACGCTATCTCCTGAAGCTCATTCAAAATACATGTATAAAACATACGGAGTACACAGTTATGCATAATTCACACCTGTTTTCCAAGCACATTTTTAAAAAAATCATTGACATACCAATAAAACATAAGTACAATCATCAGTTGCTTCTCTTGCTCTAAAAAATGAGCTCTGATCAACATAAGACAAATTTAGCAACTTGTAGATTTTTTTGCAATATTACACACAAACTTCATGGTGGGAAAAAGTTCCATACGTTACTTGTCCCATACATCATCGAGCAAATATTTCATAGTTTGAAGGCATGGAACGTTTTTTATAATAATAATAATACATTACATTTATATAGCGCATTACATTATACATTTCAATGCGCTTTACATTAGATAATTAGATAATACAAATACATTTTCATTACTTTACATTACTACAATATCACGAATACCTTATTTCATAATGCAATATCATACATGCAAAAATACATCTGTATAAATCTATTAAAGTACATTAATTCTGCAATTCTACTTTACTACAATATTAAGAATAATTTATATTCTAATACAACAAAGATACCTACGGTACTAGATACATACGAAAATACATCGGTATATATCTATTGCATTACATTAATTTTGAAATACTAGAAAAACAAAAATTACATTCAAATTACATGGATCACTATGAACACTATTTGAGAGCTTACAGAGTATACGGTACACAGAAAATTAAGTATAGTAAGATGAGAATAGAACTGTTTTCAGACTACACTTGACCCACTGACTACTGAATTTTCAGTATCCCATAGGCTTAATACACGGCCCATCCGGTTCCCGTAGGCAAAAGGTTAAATGTGTTCACGGAAGTGACATCGCGGAGTTCTGTTGGGAGGCTGTTCAAGAGTTTAGGTGCGATTCTAATTTTTCTGGGCCCTCTTGCATAAAAAGTTGCAGTCAAACGCAACTCAAAAAAATTAAACGCAATGTGATTTTCAACCAAACAGGATCGCGTATTTGGGACTTGCGTTAATTTTTTTGAGTTGCGATTAATCGCAACTTTTTATGCAAGAGGGCCCTGAACGGTTAAAAGCATGAGTTTTATGAGAGGAGGGTTAGTGGGGTATGTGTGTGCGTGCGTGTGTGGGTTGCTGGGTGTGTGTGTGTGTGTGGGGGGGGGTGTTGAATAATCGATCCTACCCCTAAATAATGGGGGACATGTCCCGTACCCCTTCAAAAATATAAAGTATCAATGTTCATACTGTATCAAAGTTTTTTGGGTTTTTTTCATTTACACAGTGACAAACATAGATCGATGGAGAAGTAAAAAAAAAAATGGAGAAAAATGAAATAGGGTTCATGATTCTGAAAATGAAACACTATCAGGGTTAATTATTCCGAAGGTACGTCATTCCGAAAACGATTTCATTTTCAGAATTATGAACCCTATTTCATTTCCGGAATTACGGGAATTGGAGTAATGAACCTTCGGAATTACGAAACTTCGGATTTCCGAAACTTCGGAATTTTGAGCATTCGGCAAAAGAAATTTTACCGGCGATCTGTACTGTATAAAGAGACTGGTAAACTCATTCGGTCAATGATCCCTTTTGTAACATCTTTTAACCTGTAATGTCAATTTCATTACGGCGCAGTCATAATGATTGTATGGCATGCCTCAGTGGTATTTTTGTCGTGCGGTAGCTTTCATCTATCTTTTATTCATCCATTAGGCATATAATATCTGGAATTCACTGACATACTTGATTAAGGTCTTCACGCCTGTTACCTTCTCTTATAATGGTGTAAGAGGGTAGATTATATTCATAGCGGGAGGGGGAGCTGCAGCAATCTAGTATATTTTGATGACGAAATGACTTTTTCGCTACATGTATTATACAGTGTCAACATTTTTCCTGGCTCGTTAAATTTATAAAGTAAATAGTTAATATTCGGACAAGAGACGTCAACCTCTTTGCGAAATTGTGCCTATACGCAAGATCCCTATCCCTATATGCTAGGGATTGGAGTCAGTGATGATATAAGCTTCAAAATGTACCGACAGGGGGAAACGTTTTCTGCATGTATTCAGGCTTGCTATAATGATGTTTGAACAATTCATAATAATGCCAATAAAATTAATGGTGTCGGTGATAATAAAAGCGCGTCTTGAATGTATGGTCTTTGCAGAGGGTCGTGATGTTATGATCGACCATATTATACAATGCAATTACTCTATTTGATAATGTATTAATATTTGTTTATTATGTTGTAATTCAGTTTGTAAAATATGTTTGAAGAAAAAACGGATCATAAAGATAAATAAATAAATCAAATCAAATCAAATCAAATCAAAGCTATCAACGATTTACAATTTCTATGCAGACTAAATGTAAATCAAGATTGCACTTAACATTCATATGCAAATTGTAATTCCCGTTTCTGACCCAATATTTCAGAGAGCTAACTGAAATGCGTAGCACGAAACGAAAATTTTCTACGAATACAGCTGGAAAACCTTAAAATTTCTCTGTTAGCAAAAGTTTTTCCGTGATAGAGGCATACATGTATATTTAAGTACATATTTTAGTAATAAAAGCACTTCGTAACGTTTTACAATTTCAATACAGAATTGTAGAGTCAAGAGCGCTTTTACCCACATCGTATAATTCGTGTATCCGAGCAAATATTTCAGAAAATGAACTGAAACGCGGAGGACGAAACGAAATTTCCGGCGAATTAGCTCGAAAACAATTAGCAAGAATGTTCCCATGATAGAAGTATACATGCATTTTAGTCACAGTCGCATTCATGACTGTGTTAAAAGTGAAACGCCTTTTTCTTTTGATCACTTCTTCTCGTACAGACTATCAACAAGCTTGATTGTTAACAAACCGTGCGAAATTTTAAACTAGTAGCCAATGAAGATAAAGTGTGTTATGAAAAAACTATGTATTTAATATAAAATTACCCCCCCCCCCCCGGGAAATTACCAAGTGCTTATCGTTCACAAATTAGTAATGCTAATGTGGTAACATGCAATTACAGTTCAAGCCTGTTTTAATATGATAACAATCGATGCAACATTTCAAGTTGAATTTAATAAACTTCAACTGTTATCAAGAAATATGTCTGTCACCATGACAATGTCATCATTTAAAGCAGTAAGAGCTTTATGAATATACCAATATACCAGGAAATTATGACTGACTCACGACGGAAAATGAACTCTTGCTAGCTCTTGAGATGTATTCCGTACATCAGAGGAATGAAAATGAGTCCGCTTTAATAACATTCAAGATTATACTGCACAGGAAACAGGAAGCAGAAAGATAGGAAAATGGAATAGATTGGAATAGATCATCACATAAATGAAAATGAGTCCGCTTTAATATTTTACATTTAAACAGGAAGAAAAGAAGATAGAATAGACTGGAACAGATTGGCATCTTCATCATTAGTTGAAGAAGTCAAGGACACGTTTAAATCATGTTTGTAAATAAAGAATAAGACTGGGCCTAACACACATCCCTTTTTAACTCACATACCCCATAACATGACGTATCTATGATGTGATCAGTACCACTAATCATTTTGTACATTCCCATATCCAACATATTGCCACGATGCACTTTGGTTAAGTCAGAATTCAATCCTTACAAGATCAGCGGTTTGATTTCTAAAGAGGAATGATATTCGTTATAGCCCTATTTGCTCTCATGCTTCTCTGAAACTGAGCCCAAAACACTTCCTGTTCGTCTTCATCATCCGTCCACCACAAATGAGGTTTGTTCTTACTCAGATATAACCTGACAAGGCTGGGCAAGTTATCATCCTCGATGTCCTCGACAAATATCAAAATGACTTTGTCCAGGCCTGTTTCATCGACATGCTCCAGTGCTAAACGGAGCTTGGTCATACTCCAGACATCATGTACAGACTGGTTGCTGAGCAACAAGACAGTCTTGAAACTGTTCTCGATGGCATCGTAAACTGCGTTGATGTAAAACATTTCCAAACGGAGATCTCCATCTCCATATATAATGTTTTGTAGACGTGGAAACGTCTTCTTCAGGACAGGTTTCATGACCTCATTCACCCATTCCTCTTCAGCATCATGGAACATGAGGTTGAGATGAAAGTCATAGTTAACTGCCGTGAACTTTTCTACTATCTTTCCAGAACCAGCGATGGCTAGTTTCAGAAGCACAAACTTGTGACTGAGCCACAAGCGTTTGTGATATACAAGGACGCAGACATAACTAACAATGCAGGCAAAAAGAGATAGACCAGTGATAAGTACAATATCGATACCACAAAAATAAACTGGATTGAACCTTATGATAGGCATGTTAATCACTGTTTTGATGGATGTTCTTGAGCACAGAGTTTTATTGAGGTTTATAAATATCGTGTTGCTTTCTTCAAGCCAAGTTCTAAACCAGCTCAACTCACAGGTACAAGAGAAAGGATTGCTTGAAACATCTATGAATAATGTGTTATTCGTAGGAAAGAATGTATCTTTCTGTACCCCAATCAGTCGATTACGCGATAGAAAGAGATTACGCAGATTTGGAGTTGCTTCAAATAGATTCTTGTCAAGAATGCCTAACTTATTGTTTTGAAGGAAGAGGGATCCGAGATTATCCAACCCCAAAAACAAATTAGCAGAGGTAGTAGTGATACAGTTATCACGAAGGTACAAACTCCTTAGAGAGGTCAAACCTTCGAAAAGACCTGGTTTTAGGATTGCAATATTTGCTTTGGAAAGGTCGAGCGATTGGAGCTGGGTTAGATTACTGAAAACCCCAGGCTCCATACTGGTCAGGTAGTTTTCCCCGAGATTGAGCTTCTTTAGAGACACAAGCCCCTCAAACAATGATGACTGTGTTACATTGTCGAAAAGATCAATACTCTTTAGATCATTCTTACACATGCGCAGTTCTTCTAGAGATGTCGTCTCTGTAAATTGGTGAATGGAGTCAAATGATTCTATCTTTGTGGATGATAAATCCAACTTTGTGAGGTTCTTCATTTGGCTAAACACCCCACGTAGAAATGTGACTTTCCCTGACATGTCATTGAGATAAAGCTCTCGAAGAAATGGGACATTTGCAAATGTCCGTGGGGAGTACGATTCTATGCTGTTATAGGATATATCCAAAATTGTTAGGTTTGATAAAACACCACTGAACAGATCTCCGTTGATATGGTTGTAAAGATTAAAGGAAATGTCAAGAAAATGAAGAGCAGGATTATTCCAATTATAACGGGATATACGTCGGAAGCGATTATCGGACAGGTCAAGCTTCAGTAGTACTGAAAGACCTTTGAATGATAGGGGATTCAATATCAAGATTTCATTGTGTGAAATGTTCAGTTTTTGCAGTTGAGGATTACACAAAAACATGCCAGAAAGCAAGAAATTTATTCTGTTTGCAGATATGTCCAAGTATATCAAGGAATCAAGTCCACAGAAAGAACTTTTAGTCGTGATTCTAATCTTGTTGTTTGCAATATTGAGGGTTCTTGTTTTATTGAAACCTATAAAAGCATACGATGGAATAAAAAGAATGTTATTCATACTCATTTCAACAGAAGTTATTGCAGGAATTTTCCTGTTGGAGACATTAGGAGTATTGAGAGGAACAATGTCTCGTATTCTACAGCCCAGCACTGACAACATATTGATACTCATATCTCCAAGAAAGGAAGTCATGCGAAATTCCCGTAACACGTTGGCCTGCAAATCAAGTTTATCCACTCTGTAGAGGTATTTGAATGCCGAATGTGGTAGACTATCCAGCTTATTATGTGCCAGGTTGAGCTGTTGCACAGATGAATTCTGAAGGGGTTTAAAATCAGAGGCTTGAAGAGAAGAGATTTCATTCCCGCTCATATCAATGTCAGATATGATATTCAGATGATACAAAGCTTTGAAATCTGCTTTCTTAATAGCATTTCGAGAAAGAGAGATCCTTTGTAGTTGGTGAAGTGTTGTCAGTGCACCAGAGGGCACAGATGAGAAACAGTTGTTGGAGAGTATCAAGTGTGACAGGAGAGGGTTTGAATCAAATATATTGTCTGGCAATTGTGCGAGGTTGTTCCTTGCCATAACCAATGTTCGCAGATTGGTGAGAGGCAAAAATGTTCCGACATCTAGATGAGAAATGAGGTTACGTTCTATATTAAGAGTAATTAGCTGCCTAAGTTCCTCAAATGAATCATTTTGTAGATCTCTTATCAGATTGTAAGATGCATCTAGTGTGATTGTGTTCGTCGGTAAATCATGTGGTATCGAGGTAAGTGTTAGGTTAGAGCAGAAAGCTATGACTACATCTGTCTTGTTCACCAGACGGCATCTTGTGGAGAGGATCTCTTTGGGAGATCCAACCGAGTGTTCTGTGATCGCTGACATCAGCACACATCCAGCCCACAAGATGAAAGAGAAACGTGTCCTCCATGGAGCTGTAAGACCGCTTATCAAATTCGGCATTGCCATTGTAGCTCGTAGTTCTGACGAATACAGCTTTCAGTCATAGGATCTTTTTTTATCAAAACGTCATGAATTCTTGCCATATATCTGCTCTGAGAAAAACACTTCAGTTTTTCTTTAAAAGGATGTAGCAGATCCTAATCAATCCAAACTTAATTTTCCATCCATTCTTAGCAGTTACAAAGCGCTGAATAGATTGCTGCACATGTTAATATAGTAATAAATCACTTTAAAAGTGATTCAGACTTAAATTGAAAGTCAGAATAATCTTCCGTCGATAAAAGAAAAATTCATAGCAGTATTTAGAACCCGATCATGTGTTTGTTTAGAAGCCTTACTGACTTATGACTAACAAAGCCTCAATACCTAACTTTTCAAGTATAGCACGCAATCACAACAGCTATATAGATACTAAATATAGTATTCAATCACAAGTACCAGTACAAGTTAGCATTACAGTTTCTGTTTATCCTTTCATTTCGCGTATAAACCTGAGTCTAATTAGTAGAAGGAAATGGGAAACTCAGGGTGATTAGTTTCCAACGACGTATAAAATCTACAATGTAGGAGAATCTAAATATTGCATTGTGAGCTTTTTTATAGTTTGAAGTATGATTTACTGATCTTTCATATCGCTTCTTATATGACAAGTTGAACAGAGATTAAACCTCAGAACCGCAACTCCATCGTCTAAACATCAGACTTTAATATTTACAAAGTATATGACACTGTATAATAGATTTCCATCTTTTTCAACATGCCAACATCCTCTGAAGTTTAATATAGATTTTTCTCGGTCAAATTTGCAAATTAGCTTTCAAATGCTCGTATTCAAGCGATTTGTTCGTCCCGTTTACTCCTTTGGTTCATATTAATTTTCAAAGCTTTACTTTCCAAGGTTTCATCCACAATACAGCTAGCATTTATTTACTTACCAATTACAGCGTAAATTTCATTTTGTTTTAAAACCTAATTTATGTGCCAGATTTCATTCTTAATGGTTTTTTCTATATGCTCAGAATGATTTTTGTAAACTGAAAGTCTTTGTAAATCATTTGCTGTCATTGTGGAAATAAATGAAATGAAATGAAATATTCATTTTCCAGCATCCAAAAATGTGCTTTGAACATCCAAATTCATTTATCGTCGTTTATTTTAAGGAGACCAAATCGTCTTTCAAATTAATTTATGACGACTCGGATGCGGATTCATGCTCGAGTTTTACTTGCCTTTTTATTAATAGACAGTGAAGTTAGCATGTTCATTCATTTTCAAACAGATAAAAGAAGTACAGAAACTAGCTGGGCTTTGCCTTTTTTATAAATCTAACTTCATCAAAAATTTTCATTTTGTGATCATCACACCATTCAACAAAACGGTTTATCTCAGAAATGTACTCAGTTGCATCATCAGTTAAGTAACCGGATATCACAGTATCATCAGCATATTTCAGTATCCTACATGCAGATGTCGAACTAACAAAATCACTGGTATATAAGAAAATTCACACCTGTTATCCAAGCACGTTTTAAAAAAATCATTGACATAACAATAAAACATGAATACAGTCATCAGTTGCTTCTCTTGCTCTAAAAAAGGAGCTCTGGTCAACATAAGACAAATTTAGCAAACTGCAGATTTGTTTGCAATGTTACACACAAACGGCACGGTGGGAAAAAGTCCCATACGTTACTTGTCCCATAGGTCATCGAGCAAATATTTCATAGTTTGAAGGCATAGAAAGTTTTTTTTTTTCTTTCTTCTTCTTCTTCTTTCTTTCTTTCTTTTCTATTTTTTCTGAACGGTGAAAATCATGACGTTTGTAAGAGGGGGGGGGGTAGTGGGGCGTGTATGTGTGTGTGTGTGTGTGGGAGGGGGTGTTGAATAATCGATCCTACCCCTAAATAATGGGGGACATGTCCCGTACCCCTTCAAAAATATAAAGCATCAATGTTCATACTGTATCAAAGTTGTTTTTTTTTTCATTTATACAGTGACAAACATAGATCGATGGAGAAGTAAAAAAATAAAATGGGGTTCATGATTCTGAAAATGAAACACTATCAGGTACGTAATTCCGAAAACGATTTCATTTTCAGAATTATGAACCCTATTTCATTTCCGGAATTACGGGCCTTGGAGTAATGAACCTTCGGAATTACGAAACTTCGGAATTTTGAGCCTTCGGCAAAAGAAAGTTTACCGGCGATCTGTACTGTATAAAGAGACTGGTAAACTCATTCGGTCAATGATCCCTTTTGTGACATCTTTTAACCTGTAATGTCAATTTCATTACGGCGCAGTCATAATGATTGTATGGCATGCCTCAGTGGTATTTTTGTCGTGCGGTAGCTTTCATCTATCTTTTATTCATCCATTAGGCATATAATATCTGGAATTCACTGACATACTTGATTAAGGTCTTCACGCCTGTTACCTTCTCTTATAATGGTGTAAGAGGGTAGATTATATTCATAGCGGGAGGGGGAGCTGCAGCAATCTAGTATATTTTGATGACGAAATGACTTTTTCGCTACATGTATTATACAGTGTCAACATTTTTCCTGGCTCGTTAAATTTATAAAGTAAATAGTTAATATTCGGACAAGAGACGTCAACCTCTTTGCGAAATTGTGCCTATACGCAAGATCCCTATCCCTATATGCTAGGGATTGGAGTCAGTGATGATATAAGCTTCAAAATGTACCGACAGGGGGAAACGTTTTCTGCATGTATTCAGGCTTGCTATAATGATAATTTTTATATAATTCATAACAATGCCAATAAAATTGATGATGTTGGTAATAATAAAAGCGCGTCTTGAGTGTATGGTCTTTGCGAAGGGTCGTGATACTATGACCGACCACAACTATCAACGATTTTACAATTTCTGTGCAGACTAAGTGTAAATCAAGATTGCA
Organism: Heliocidaris tuberculata; assembly: GCA_025618425.1. Lineage (NCBI taxonomy): Eukaryota > Metazoa > Echinodermata > Echinoidea > Camarodonta > Echinometridae > Heliocidaris > Heliocidaris tuberculata. The sequence continues at coordinate 18,569,933 of CM046839.1, forward strand.
CTTACCATTCATATGCAAATTGTAATTTCTGTTTCTGAGCCAATATTTCAGAGAGCTAACTGAAATGCGTAGTACGAAAAGAAAATTTTCTACGAATACAGCTGGAAAACTTTAAAATTTCTCTGCTAGCAAAACTTTTTCCGTGATAGAGGCATACATGTATAATTATTTAAGTAATGTAATAAAAGCACTTCATAACGTTTTACAATTTCAATGCAGAATTGTAGATTCAAGAGCGCTTTTACCCACATCGTATAATTCCTGTATCCAAGCAAATATTTCAGAAAATGAACTGAAACGCGGAGGACGAAACGAAATTTCCGGCGAATTATCTGAAAAACAATTAGCAAGAATGTTCCCGTGATAGAGGTATACATGCATTTTAGTCACAGTCGCATTCATGACTGTGTTAAAGGTTAAACGCCTTTTTCTTTTGATCACTTCTTCTCGTACACACTATCAACATGCTTGATTGTTAACAAACCGTACGAAATTTTAAACTAGTAGCCAATAAAGTGTGTTATGAAGAAACTATAAGTATTTGATATAAAATTACCCCCGGGATATTACCAAGTGCTTATCGTTCACAAATTAGTAATGCTAATGTGGTAACATGCAATTACAGTTCAAGCCTGTTTTTATATAACAGTCGATGCAACATTCCAAGTTGAATGAAATATGTCTGACGCCATGACAATGTCATAATTCAAATCTGTAAGAGCTTGATGAGAGTACCAGGGAATTATAACAGACCCATGACTGAAAATGAACTCGTAACTGTCTTGCTAATACTTCATACTTCATAAACCATTTGTACAGTTATTATTGGCACGCATCTAAAAGAAAGTAAGTTTCCATAGACTTTAGTCGACAAATAATAAGATACTTAAACTTCTAGACGGACACAAATTTGCTTTGAACTATAATAAATCGTTATTATTATTGTTGGGCAAGTCCAAGTCTAATTTGTCCGTGATATTAAGATTTCAGTATATCCGATGACTGTATCAGGCTGATAGCCACACTAGATCTTGAATTACACAAAATTTAAAATAAAATGAGAATTTTATGTCAATACATGTTCAGATTCCCATAATACAACTTAATAATACTTGGTAACCTATGGGACATACTTGGACTTGCCCTCATGTCAACACAAAATCAATTTTCCAATTTCATTTCGTGACTGGATTTATTTCGTTTGTTCATCGAGTTACATAATTACAGGAGTTGTCCATAACAAAGTGCTTAACCATTGGCGCTTTTTAAATCGGTTGAGAAAGTTAAAGCAAGTTTAATGAATATGAGTCATTGTATTTGAATTTATCAATGGGATTCTTGCAGGTGAATGAGAGGCGCATAAAGCTGAAAAAGTTCTGGATGAAAACTTTGGTCACCAAAACAAGTTTACTCATCCTAAACCAAGGGCTATATTACACGTCTGTCCCTTAAGGTGTTACAGGATATTGGGGGGAGGGGCTATTAAATAAGACATTGATTTGAACAGTAAAATAAAAAAATTACCCTCTCGTCCTCTCCTTGTGCTTTACTTTTACCAAACCATAGGGGGAAAAACTTGAGGGGAAATTTATGCAGGAAATTCCATTTTTAAACACCAAACAATGAACATAATTACCTCCAATTTTCAAAAATATGTCAAGCATTTCAAACATGCACAATTCAAAAATTTTCATTATCACATGAAATTGTTGAATAGTACCTTACAGGATATAGCTCTTGAGATGTATTCAGTACATCAGAGGAATGAAAATGAGTCCGCTTTAATAACATTCAAGATTATATTGCACAGGAAGCAGGAAGCAGGAAGATAGGAAAATGGAATAGATTGGAGTAGATCATCACATAAATGAAAATGAGTCCGCTTAAATATTGTACATAAACAGGAAGATAAGAAGATGGAATAGACTGGAATAGATTGGCATCTTCATCATTAGTATGAAGTTGAAGAAGTCCAGGACACGTTTAAATCATGTTTGTAAAATAAAGAATAAGACTGGGCCTAACACACATCCCTTTTGAACCCACATACCCCATATTACATGACGTATATATGATGTGATCAGTTGTACCACTCATCATTTGTACATTCCCATATCCAACATTGTTACTAGTTGTTACTAGTTGTTACACTTTTAATTATAATAATGGTTATATTAGAGCTATTTTTATATGACTACTCATCTAGACCAGTTATCTAGTTTCAATACTAACAATTTATCCTCTGATAGTAACTATTACTCAACTGACGAATTTACTTCTAGTTTTAAAAAAAAATGGATTAGATTTAGTTTACTTCATGTAAATGCCAGTAGTCTAAGCAAAAATTTTGATTCTCTGGAAACATTGCCATATACTTTGAACAATTTTCCCTTTTCTATTATTGGTGTCACGGAAACTTGGCTTCATAACACTTCGCCCAACCTGTTTAACATACAAAATTATAGACTGATCAGACATGATCGAGAACAAAAGAGAGGAGGGGGTTTAGCATTTTATATCAATGAACAACTACAATTTAAACTCCGAAAGGAAATATCATTAAAACAAAGTGAATCATTGTTTTTAGAAATCACGAATTCAAACAACAAAAATATAATCGTTGGATTAATTTACAGACCGCCTCATGGTTCTATAAATTCATTTTGTGAAGATCTTGATATATGCCTTCATACTCTTACGGGAGAAGGTAAACAATCATATCTAATGGTTGATTTTGATATAGACTTGTTATCTCATAGTAGTTATCATGATACCCTTCTTCATATTATTTATGCTAATAGCTGTTATAAAACGGGTTTAAGAATGTAGCCATCCTGATTGGTCAAATAACATCACGTGACCGTGCAAAAAAAAAAAGTACTAACGCACGGCGAGGGGACTAACGCACGGCTAATCCGGATCAAACACTAAGATTGTAAGAAAACACTAAGATTGTAGGGCCGTTTTATAAAACTATTAATACATGGTTGTGAGTTCGTGCGTTAGTGCGATCCAGCAACACGCAGGTTTTTATGGTGGTGTCTAACACACTCGGCTACGCCTCGTGCGTTAGTACACCAAGATAAAAACCTTTGTGCTGCCAGATCGCACTAACGCACTCCCAACCATGTATTAATAGTATATTATCCACATGATGGTCAATCTTCAACCCTCATAGATAATATTTTTTCTAACATCTTTGACAAAGACATGACTAGTGGATTACTATACTCCGATATATCCGACCATTTGCCAATTTTTTAATGTGTAATAATGACCTTTCAAATAAAATGTCAGTTAAATCAAGCATGTACAGAAAGCAAACACCCCAAAATATTGAATCCCTCAAAAGCGATCTAGCAACAGAAGAATGGTTGGATATTTATAGTGAGTCAGATGCAAATGCTGCATACGAAACTTTCATCAAAAAGTTACAGAAGTATTACGACAAAAATTTTCCTCTGGTATCTGTAAACAAGAACAATAAACGTAGTAAAATGCCATGGATAACAAAAACTATTCTGCGATCCATACACACAAGGAACAAACTTTATAAGGCTTATTTAACAAACTCTACTACTCTTAATAAAAACAAATATTAAACGTACCGAAACAAATTAACTAATATCATTCGAACTTCTCGTAAAATGTACTATTCCGATAAACTTAACCGAGTGAAAACTAATATGAAATCTACATGGGAGGTTATAAATGATCTGATTGGCAAGAAAACAAAAAAATTACTTACTAACAATTTTACAATGGATAATACAGTAATACAGTCTGAAGATATAGCTCATACCTTTAATTCCTTTTTTGGGGGGTAAATATAGGACCTAATTTAGCAAATAAACTCAATAAACCGAACGAAAATTTAACCAAATTTCTTCCTGAATCTACAACTTCTTCACTGTTTTTATTCCCATAAATCCTAATGAAATGATCGAAATAACAAAAAATCTCAAGTCAAGTAAAGCACAAGGTCACGATAGAATCAGTGCTTTTCTCCTTAAACAAATTATACATTTTCTTGTTTCTCCTCTAACTCACATTTTAATCTATCTATTAACACCGGGAAATGTCCTGAGTCTCTAAAAATTTCAAAGGTAAATCCCGTTTCCAAAAAAGAAAACCCTCACGAAATAAGTAATTACAGGCCTATATCCATTCTTCCCAGCATATCAAAAATCCTAGAAAAGATTATTTACAAAAGGCTGTATAACTTTTTAGATACATTTCATTTTCTAAATCTAAATCAGTATGGTTTCAGAAAAAGACATTCAACCGACCTAGCTTTAGTACAATTATATGATAAAATAACGAATGCCATGGCCAATAAAGAACATGTAATAGGAGTATTCATGGACTTATCAAAAGCCTTTGATACGCTTGACCACCATATTTTACTTTAAAAACTTCACTCTTATGGAATTCGTGGAGTTGCCCTCTCCTGGTTTGAGAGTTATTTATCTAATAGAAAACAATATGTAGTGTATAATGATGTTTCTTCAAATTTCCTACCAATCCAATGCGGTGTTCCACAAGGGTAAGTACTAGGCCCTTTACTCTTTCTATTTTATATTAATGATTTAACCAATACAAATCCTCTTTTATCTTTCATATTATTTGCAGATGTCACAAACATTTTCTGTTCACATCATAACTTAAATGCCCTAGTAAATACACTGAATAATGAGTTACCAAAGTTATCTTTGTGGTTTAAGTGCAATTATTGTCCCTTAATTTAGATAAAACCAATTTCATGTATTTCAAGCAAGTAAATCCCTACGTCATTGATTTTCCTTACAACATACTTATAGATAATGTACCTCTAGAAAGAAAGAGACAAACAAAATTTTGGGGTGTCATTATCGATGAAAATTTAAATTGGAATGAACATATACGTCATATAACTACTTCTATTTCTAGGAATGTTGGTATACTTTATAAAGTAAAGAGATTTGTCCCTTGTAAAACGCTCATTATGCTTTATATTTCATTGATATTACCATAAATAACATATTGCAATTTAGTATGGGCCACCTCCAACAAAACAAAAATCAACTCTATTTACTTATTGCAAAAGAAAGCCCTTCGCATATGTACCGGCTCACCATATTTATCTCACACCAGACCAATATTTTACCAACTGAAAACTCTAACAGTATTCAACATCAATTCACTACAAAGTTTACTGTTCATATTTAAGTATCTAAATGACTTGCTCCCTCTTTCATTTCAAAACTTTTATAATTTAAATAACACTATTCACTCCTACCCTACTAACAATTCCTCCAATTTTCATCTAGTCAACCCAAAGTTACTTATTGCCAATAGATCAATAAGACACCATGGTCCAGACCTATGGAATTCTCTCCCAGAATTCATTAAATCCTGTTGTTCCCTTTACTCATTTAAAGCCAAAGTTAAAACGATGTTACTATCTGAATATACAAGGTAAAATTTCTGTGTCAACTCTTCATCATCATCATCATCATCATCATCACCGTTATCATCATCATCATCATTTCATCATCAACATCATCATCAATATGCTTTTAACTTAGGATTTCAATTATTTATCCATTCTGCTTATTTAAACATGTTTTAGTTATTTCCTAATATTTGTCTGGGGCTGCCATATTCTCAAGCAAATTGCTTATAATGGTAGTCCTTCTTCCGCAAATGACTTTATATTTGATGAATTACAATAATTTGACAATTTATCATTTCGTGTTTGTTTTTGAAAAATGATTGTTACATATACTTTTTATTTATGATTCATTGTCAAAAAGTACTTTTGTATCTTATTTTATATATGTTACCGAAAAATGTTGTACTTATATGAATGCAGAAGAAAATAAATCAAATCAAATCAAACATATTACCACAATGCACTTTGGTGAAGTCAGAATTCAATCCTTACAAGATCAGCGGTTTGATTTCTAAAGAGGAATGACATTGGTTATAGCCCTATTTGCTCTCATGCTTCTCTGAAACTGAGCCCAAAACACTTCCTGTTCGTCTTCATCATCCGTCCACCACATATGAGGTTTGTTCTTACTCAGATATAACCTGACAAGGCTGGGCAAGTTATCATCCTCGATGTCCTCGACAAATATCAAAATGACTTTGTCCAGGCCTGTTTCATCGACATGCTCCAGTGCTAAACGGAGCTTGGTCATGCTCCAGACATCATGTACAGACTGGTTGCTGAGCAACAAGACAGTCTTGAAACTGTTCTCGATGGCATCGTAAACTGCGTTGATGTAAAACATTTCCAAACGGAGATCCCCATCTCCATAAATGATGTTTTGTAGACCTGGAAACCTCTTCTTCAGGACAGGTTTCATGACCTCATTCACCCATTCCTCTTCAGCATCATGGAACATGAGGTTGAGATGAAAGTCATAGTTAACTGCCGTGAACTTTTCTACTATCTTTCCGGAACCAGCGATGGCTAGTTTCAGAAGGACAAACTTGTGACTGAGCCACAAGCGTTTGTGATATACAAGGACGCAGACATAACTAACAATGTAGGCAAAAAGAGATAGACCAGTAATAAGTACAATATCGATACCACAAAAATAAGCTGGATTGAACCTTACGATGGGCATGTTAATCGCTGTTTTGATGGATGTTCTTGAGCACAGAGTTTTATTGAGGTTTATAAATATCGTGTTGCTTTCGTCAAGCCAAGTTCTAAACCAGCTCAACTCACAGGTACAAGAGAAAGGATTGCCTGAAACATCTATGAATAATGTGTTATTCGTAGGAAAGAATGTATCTTTTTGCACCCCAATCAGTCGATTACGCGATAGATAGAGATTACGCAGATTTGGAGTTGCTTCAAATAGATTCTTGTCAAGAATGCCTAACTTATTGTTTTGAAGGAAGAGGGATCCGAGATTATCCAACCCAGAAAACAAATTAGCAGAGGTAGTAGTGATACAGTTATCACGAAGGTACAAACTCCTTAGAGAGGTCAAACCTTCGAAAAGACCTGGTTTTAGGATTGCAATGTTTGCTTTGGAAAGGTCGAGCGATTGGAGCTGGGTTAGATTACTGAAAACCCCAGGCTCCATACTGGTCAGGTAGTTTTCCCTGAGATTGAGCTTCTTTAGAGACACAAGCCCCTCAAACAATGATGACTGCGTTACATTGTCGAAAAGATCAATACTCTTTAGATCATTCTTACACATGCGCAGTTCTTCTAGAGATGTCGTCTCTGTAAATTGGTGAATGGAGTCAAATGATTCTATCTTTGTGGATGATAAATCCAACTTTTCGAGGTTCTTCATTTGGCTAAAAACCCCACGTGGAAATGTGACTTTCTTTGACATGTCATTGAGATAAAGCTCTCGAAGAGATGGGACATTTGCAAATGTCCGTGGGGAGTACGATTCTATGCTGTTATATGATATATCCAAAATTGTTAGGTTTGATAAAACACCACTGAGCAGATCTTCGTTGATATGGTTGTAAAGATTAAAGGAAATGTCAAGAAACTGAAGAGCAGTATTATTCCAATGATAATGGGATATACGTCGGAAGCGATTATGGGACAGGTCAAGCTTCAATAGTACTGAAAGACCTTTGAATGATAGGGGATTCAATATCAAGATTTCATTGTATGAAATGATCAATTCTTGTAGTCGAGGATTACACAAAAACATGCCAGAAAGCAAGAAATTTATTCTGTTTGCAGATATGTCCAAGTATATCAAGGAATCAAGTCCACAGAAAGAACTTTTAGTCGTGATTCTAATCTTGTTGTTTGCAATATTGAGGGTTCTTGTTTTATTGAAACCTATAAAAGCATACGATGGAATAAAAAGAATGTTATTCATACTCATTTCAACAGAAGTTATTGCAGGAATTGTCCTGTTGGAGACATTAGGAGTATTGAGAGGAACAATGTCTCGTATTCTACAGCCCAGCACTGACAATATATTGATACTCATATCTCCAAGAAAGGAAGTCATGCGAAATTCCCGTAACACGTTGGCCTGCAAATCAAGTTTATCCACTCTGTAGAGGTATTTGAATGCCCAAGGTGGTAGACTATCCAGCATATTATGTGCCAAGTTGACCTGTTGCACAGATAAATTCTGAAGGGGTTTAAAATCAGAAGCTTGAAGAGAAGAGATTGCATTCCTGCTCATATCAATGTCAGATATGCTATTCAGATGATACAAAGCCGTGAAATCTGCTTTCTTAATAGCATTTCGAGAAAGAAAGATCCTTTGTAGTTGGTGAAGTGTTGTCAGTGCACCAGAGGGCACAGATGAGAAACAATTGTTGGAGAGTATCAAGTGTGACAGAAGAGGGTTTGAATCAAATATATTGTCTGGCAATTGTGCGAGGTTGTTCCTTGCCATAACCAATGTTCGCAGATTGGTGAGAGGCAAAAATGTTCCGACATCTAGATGAGAAATGAGGTTACGTTCTATATTAAGAGTAATTAGCTGCCTAAGTTCCTCAAATGAATCATTTTGTAGATATCTTATCAGATTGTAAGATGCATCTAATGTGATTGTGTTCGTCGGTAAATCATGTGGTATCGAGGTAAGTGTTAGGTCAGAGCAGAAAGCTATGACTACATCTGTCTTGTTCACCAGACGGCATCTTGTGGAGAGGATCTCTTTGGGAGATCCAACCGAGTGTTCTGTGATCGCTAACATCAGCACACATCCAGCCCACAAGATGAAAGAGAAACGTACCCTCCATGGAGCTGTAAGGCCGCTTATCAAATTCGCCATTGCCATTGCAGCTCGTAGTTCTGACGAATACAGCTTTCAATCATAGGATCTTTTTTTTATCAAAGCGTCATGTAGTCTTGGCAAATATCGATCTGCTCAGAGAAAAAAACTTCGATTGTCTTTCCAAGGATGTAGCAGATCCTAATCAATCCAAACCTAATTTTCCACCCATTCCTAGCAGTTACAAAGTGCTGAACAGTTTGCTGCACATGTTAATGGTCATAAATCACTTCAAAAGTGATTCAGACTAAAATACAAAGTCAGAATAATATCCTATAGATAAAAGAAAAATTCATAGCGAAACTTTGAGCCAGATCAAGATTTAATGTTGACTTAGAAGCCTTAATGACTTAATTTCGACTAACAATGCCTCAAGTTTTAACGTTTTAAGTATAGCACACAATCACAACAGCTATAAATAGTCGTATTCGATTACAAGAACAAGCATTACAGTTTCTATTTATCCTTGTATGTCACATACAAAACTGATTCTAGCTGGTAGAAGGAAATGGGGCACTGAAATAAGTGATTACTGAGTTTCACTTCCTACGTCGTATAAAATCTACGTTGAACAGAGATTGAATTTTGAAACCGTAACTTCATAGTCTAAATATCTGAGACTTTAATATTTACAAAGTATATGACACTGCAGATTCTTTCAACATGTCAACATTTTCTGAAATTTAATACAAACATGATTTGCTTACCGGTATATTAAATTTCTAATTTATTTTTTTTTCTTATACTGTTCAAACTCAGCTCAAAACCCTGAAAACTTTCAAGATATATGGCGTGAAGTATTTCAAAATATTTGCTATGAGGGAAAATTTATTACAAAAAATACATAACTATGAAAGAGTGACGGTTGTCATGGTTGTACAACACATGCTTCTACGATAACTAATTCCTAATAGTCTGGGAGCCTGTCCCGAAATAGTCACCCCATTTTACATATGATATTTGACCCCTTATCATTCACAAAAAGCTTGTCCGCTCGAACGAAGCCGCGGGGTTTGGCCCCGAGGGCTCCCCAAAACGGCCCAAAACTCGGGTCGTTTTCAACCCATCTAACATATGCGCCAAATTTTGTCAGAAGGAAGGTATATGACTATACATTACCAAAACACAAAAACTGACAAAATTTTCCCTCGGGATAGATTGTCAGACCGCCCCTAAAAATTGGGGAAAATTTTAAGGTCCGAGGACCAAATTTTGTCAGAAGGAAGAGGAATGAATGTACATTACAAAAATATAAAAACTGACAAAAATTTCCATCGGAAAAAGGGTGTAACACGCCCCTGAAAAAAAACACCAACGTGCCCCTCAACCAAGCTTTGCTGCCCAAAATGCTCTGGATGTAGAGAAAACATCTTTTTTACATTATAACCTTAATAACTCCAATGTGTGTAATTCAATTCAGGTCAAATTTACATAATATAGTCTTGAGTACTGTAACTTTCTTGGGGTGCAATTTGGTGTCAAATGATCATTTCAATAATAACTTATTAAAATGTGAAGGTTTTATTGCTTTCTCAAAAGTAGTCAAATGATATTGTCAGGATTATGTAAAGACACCCATTGTCCATCTGAACCTGTCTGACAAGACATAATAGAGGGGCTTGATAACTATCTGGGCTATGTGGCTGCCATGCTACAATTTACCATTCATGTATTAATTACATGAATACTTTGCAAGCTCTCTATTATGCCTTGTCAAGCAGGCGCAGATGGACAATGGATGTGTTTACATAATCCTGACAATATCGTTTGGCTACTTTTAAGAAAGCAATACAATTTTCACAATTTAATAAGTCATTATTGAAATGATCATTTGACACCAACTTTCACTCCAAGCGAGCCTTTACCTTGGCGAGCGCTTACGGGTGCGTCGAGTAGTCTACTCACGAGTCGCTTTTACACTTATAGAGAGTGTAATCTAAATTTCAATATCTCTTTATAGAATTAATATTTGAAGCCCATATTTTGAATACAGTATAACGACATGCAACCTCTAGCATACAGAGCAAAATTATTTTTGGTGATTGGTATCCTTTAACACTATACCTTACCTTAACCCTAACCACAAACCTAACCCAATACTTATGATGAAATAAGGGCCTGAGCAAATGCCAGATCACCAAGAGAATGATGTGCAGATCAAGCGTAAGTACTACCTTCAGCGTAATACCCCTGTCACATCGATAAGACTGATAACAGACTGAACAGAAAAATCCACTACGCTGAATGGCCAAAATTCAGTCGGTTTGGAGTCGGTTTTGGCGGTGTGACTGATACTTACGTGGGCATATCCAGAATAAAGAGAAATTTCTTGGCTCTCTGCATCAGTTGGAAATTATGTGCACCAAGCACCACCAAATATGGATAATTTTGTAGATTTGATCCCACAGAAATAACTTGTGCAAAAAATACATTATATGGCCTCTGTACTTACAAATAATAAATCTCTTATGAAACGGTGGTAATGGGACAGAAAACAAATTTGGCCACAAAAATTCTATCCTAGTACAATTCTATAGTACATTTGCATGTGGAGAATTTTGTGTTGCTTATAAATTCTGGCTCATCATCATCAGCTCAGAATCACCAAATACCACACACTCACAAAATATTGACGAGGCAAAATTTAAACTATAATTATAACATCGCCCCACATTTAATTAATATTTACATTTCTCCTCTCACTTTTGATACCTCATGAACTCCACATTATTCTGGGAAAAAAATTATAGAAATTAACAGACACATATAAAATAAAACAAAAAGCAAAACCATTGTAAAGATTGGTGAAAAACTAAATATTTAATAAAACACGGAAGTAACAACATATAAATTTACAGTTATCTCCACTTTATAGTTTTTACACAATATTTTGTGAAATAATAAATGAAGTGCAGACATGTGAAAAGTAAGCATTGATCATATTTTCGTAAAATTTTGAAGAGGGCTAAACACCTTGGCGCAGTAAGAGTTAACCCTTTCGAGACAATTGACCACATTTTGTGGTTTGGCCCAATAACTTTTGATTTAGAGCCTTAAAAAATATACCAGATGCATGAGTAGAAAGAGCAAAAAATTCTGCACATACTGTGTCCATTTTTGTTGCATGATCATATTGCGTTTGATGCCAGGAATTTTAAAAAGGAGAATAAGATTGAACATCCTTAAATTGGCAACACATCGAGAGATTCAAAATCATTGTCCAAATTGGCAACTTTTTCAACTTTTCGACAAAGTTCCTAACCATGTATATTATTTTCAAGACATTACATCTTATTAGAACCACGTAGCACTAAAAGAAAAATATTATTGTTGCCAATTTGCAGAACAAAATGTGATCAATTGAGCTCTTAAATAATTCCTGTCCTGAAAGGGTTAACATTATTATTCAAGGAAAGTGAGAAATTCAGGAGAATAAACGACGGATAACATTTGACATTTTATCAAAACTTGTAGGATGCATTTCACATGTCTTATGCAACAAAAGCTTGTAGCAACCAACTATCAAGCTAGGGCAGGCTTGCAGTAACTTTTGAAAGACATGCCAAAGTTTTCACTAAAAGTATTTTTGTTCCAACCCACCTCAAATCAGCATAATTCAAATCATAACACATTGCATCTATAAATCACAATAAGAGGAATACTATGATTTCAAGATGATGACAGGATTCATTTGCTCGTACCAAATCTAATTCAGATAAAGATATTTGTGTGTCTCTGCCATTACTCTACAATGCCTTATTATAACAGAAAATCATGATTTTGATACACATGGAGTATGATAATACATTTTGATAATCATTCCACTAGGTAATGGAAAGCAAGATTATACGGTGGCAACGATGGTGTGAAATTCCTCTGCAATTACTCTCGTAAACTAGGACAATATGATTTTATTATTACGACAATGTCAATGACCATCTTTACACTCTTGGAATCTTTCTGGACCTCTCCAAGGCCTTTGACACCATTGATCATGAAATCTTATTGTCTAAATTATCACATTATGGAATAAAGGGAAAGGCCTTGGAGTGCCGGTACATAAGTTTTGATAAAATGCCAAATGTTATCCGCAAGGTAAGAAAGCAGTTTGTTTCCATAAATGGCTCCAATTCAGATTGTAATAATATAGCACGTGGAGTGTCCCAGGGTTTGCTTCTTGGGCCTCTACTGTTTATTTTGTATATCAGTGATTTTCAGAATTCTTCTAAGGTCCTATCATTTATATTATGAATATTACATCATGACACCAGTGTTTTCTTTTCTCATAAAATCCCGGTAACTCTTATAAATACAATCAACACTGAACTTGAATGTATTCACGAACGAACGAATTTGTTGTAACAAATTCTCTTTGAATGATAGATAGATAGATAACATGGTCTTTATTTTAAAAAATATCATGCATCACAGCCAGAAGTTGAATTGTACATGGGTTACAAGTAGACCTCACAAAAACAAAATAGAAATACATTGTAATTACATTGTGAATATCTACAAATCAGACTCTAGATTCAAGAAAAAAACATTCAAATTATCAGTTAGTAATCATGTTCACAGAGGTTTAATTATTAAGCACGGGATTATTGAAAATTATAAGTGTCTTGTATATGAGATAATCATTACAATATTAATGGTAGATGAGGTCATTATTAATTTCCTTACTAAGTATTAAAAGATGAATTTGTTTAGGTTACAGATTTACTTTAAATCAATGTTGGAGGCAAAGAAATATTGCATTATTAAAATATTGATAATAAAAACCTAGAAACAAGAAAAACATTGATAATATCACTCAATTATGACGGTCGTATTCAAAAGAGGTTAGTCATTTCAAGACTTATAATCATTATATTTCTTAAGGTCACATGAAGTTACTAAAGTTATTTTCAATTTCCTCTAACACTCTTTAGCAATAGTGGATTTTTCGATGGAATACATGACCTCACATCAATGTTGGAAATACATGTATATAAATAATTGCTTTGTTAAGTAAGTATTAACAGAAAGAAAATGGAAAGAGCTAACTTTGATAAATAGCTTACATAATTATAGCCTAAGCCATAATTAAAATGAAAATTTATCTAACTTAATCATATCCAAATAATTTTGACTGACGCAACACAGGTAAAAAATAAAATAGACGTAAGTGAAAACACAACACTAATATAATAGATAATCCTTCTGCATAAATATCTGTAAAGTATTACAATCAGGATATTGTACAATTTATTCATTTAACAAATGGATGAGGTAAGGTAGGGGCTGTTTTAGAACCTCTTAGTTTTGCAACGAAATCGTTGACATTTAGGTGTTTTTCTTAAGTGGTATCCAACATTCTGGGCAACAGGCAGCCATCCACTGCATAGTGGATTTTTCGCTAAACTATTGGCAAAGTCAAGACAAAGATTTTTGCGTCTGAGACTGAGAGTTTCCAATGAACGAATTTGAAGGGCTTCCTCATAATTTATTTTGTGTAGTTTTTACCTAAAATTATCTTGGTGGCCCGTTTTTTTATACTTTCTAGGAGCTTACAATTTCGTTTCGTTAAATTGAATGTTCAGAAAACCGAGTGCATGCTTTTTAGAAATTCAATTTCAGCTTTACTCAGTAATGTCTCTCTCAATAATACTTCTACACTCTTAAAATGTTGGGTAAATTTAGTTGGGTAACTGCTGGTTGGTTAAAAATATTCCCAATTCTGGGCTATTATTAACCAACTGGACACTCGAGTGGTGTAACCAATATTGGTCAATACTTTTTACCTAAATATTGGGCATATATTTACCAACAGTATTTGGTAATTATGGGTTGGGTACTTGTTGCCCTGTATAGTTGTGTAATTTTGTCACATTTCCTTTGCCAGTTGGGTAAATTTTGTTGGGTAACTGATGGTTGGTTAGAAATTCGCTTTTGCCCAACTTGTGGTAAATATTTTTACCCAATATTGGGGAAAACACTTATATGAATATTCATGAATTTTTAGTAGCGTATGGTTTGGGGTGGCCCGATTTACTAACTGTCACCGAATGCATAAAAAAAATATAAGGGGTATATAAGAGCTTGCACTAGTTTGCACTAACTGGATAGGATAGGACTAGGATAGGATAGGTTAAGATATAGGATAGGATAGCTTAAAATAGGATAGGTTAGGATTGATTAGGTTAAGACCCAGAAGGACGTAACAAGCAGATTTCATTTTTTTTAACCTAGGTTGGAGGAAAAAGGAAACAATAAATTGGGCAGCTGAATTTGCCCAACCACATGATATTTGTTACCAAACAGCTGAACAAATAGAGGGTTGGGCAATCCTATTGGGTAAGATTGGTTGGGCAATAATTACCCAACTGAGAATATAACCAACAGTTGGGCAATTGTAGAGTTGGGTAAAATCTAATGGGTCACCAACTGATGGGCAATTTAATTTGCCCAACAACATAGTAAATGGATTGCCCAACATCAGTTGGGCAAATTTTAACCAAAAGTTGTGTGGACAGTATGTTGCCCAGTGTTGGTTAAAAATTGGGCATTTTTTTGCCCAACTTTTTTAAGAGTGTATAGATATTGTTGATTCAACGAAATTTCTTGGTCTATTTATACACATTAAACTTCCATGGAAGAAACACAGGCGTCATCTTACCCCCTTCCAATAACATTGTTTATACAGAAAATCATTATCTACACTGGCCCATGTTTCTGGAATTCTCTTGATGAGTCGGTCAGTCACCAAACCTAATCTTAAGCTTAGGCAAATAAACAGTTACAATATGCAGTGGCGTATCTTGGTATTCTGGTGCCCGGGGAAAACTATCAAATTTCCCCCCCCCCCCAATGCCCAAACTCAGATTAATGAGCGTTTTTAATTTAGAAATGATGGCACTACGTGAAAATGAGCTTTGTTGCTCATAACCCGGCGTTGTTGGACCAAATTTGATGAGTTATTGTATAAGCGAGCGAGCAGCGCGACCGAGCGGCAGCTTTTTTTTCACCCCTAAACTTGAAATTTCTGATGTATTTTACCCTTACAAAATTTTTTTTTTTTAATCTAAGGGAATAAATTAACCTAGCAATAGATTTTTTTTTTAATTTTGAACATTCCTATTTCGGGGCGCAAAATGAATGAAAAGCCTGAAGAAATATATTTGAGGAATTTAGTAAGGCAATTGCAAGGCAAATTTATGATTTCTTTCGAATGTTCTACACTATGAAAGTGCTTTTAGGCATTTTTTATGCCCCTCATCAGGGGGCGCAAAATTTAACAAGCTCCTGCCTTATGGGGGGGGGGGGCAAAGCAACGAGAGTCAATTAATGGTTGACACTTTTAAAACGCCATTAGTGGCGCGAAATAGCTAGATTTTGAAAATAATTATGTGAGGGAGCAAAGCGACCGAGCTTTAGAAAATTGTTCCATTTCAATCCCTATAAAACACAATTTCATACGCATTTTGTCTTGTATTTCTCCCCCTTTTCTTTCTCTCTTTTGCCTTTTTTGCGCCCCCCTTCAAGTGCCGCCCGGGGCACGTGCCCCCTCTGCCCCCCTGTAGATACGCCACTGACAATATTTATATATTATATATTTTTGTCAGTATTCATATTTTTGTTATGTACACCCATATCTCTTCCTTCTGACAAAATTTGGTCCATGGGCCTTAAGGGGGAAAATTTACCCCATTTACCCCGATGGAGATTTTTGTCAGTATTAATATTTTTGTTATGTACATCCATACCTCTTCCTTCTGACAAAATTTGGTCCATGGGCCTTAAGGGGGGAAATTTTACCCCATTTCTTAGGGGCCGACTGACAACAATGTCAATACAATGCAAAGTTGTTTGCGGCTGGCTTCGACTTCAATTGTTTAGGCTATCAACTGAGAGCAAAGGATGTCTTTGGTACCGGGCCTTGGCACGGCTGGGTTGCCTCTCGCCTCGGCACGCTCGGCTGAAAAGCAACCACCTCGCTTGCGTTGGTTGGATCGAAAAATTTGACTCTGAAAACACACGAAGTCTCTACACCTACCGTAAAATGATACATGTACAATAAAAGTTTACATGGAAAGGCCAAACAAATTCTGAGTCAAGGGGTCGTTTTAAGGCCACCGCACACCTTACGATTGGTCTGCAATCCGATTTGTGAAATAAATCGATGCGGCATTAAATATTGGCATTTTAACAAATGAAATCTACCCTATTCAGGTTCTGAAAAGTAGTTTATTTATTTATTGATTAATTGATTGATTTATTTATTTCTGATATTTATACAGGGTAGCACATTTTCACCAATAGTGGTGGTCTTCCATGAGGCCCTGTTTGATAACAAAGATATCAAGTAACAATACAAATTCATTACAGCAACAAAACAAAACAAAATACAGAGGATATCTAAATGTATGTACATATTACCTAAAAACAGAAATTTTCAAAAACGTATTCAATGATATTTTGGTGCATATTTCTAAAATCATTATATATGTATATATATATATATATTCGGTGATTCGTGTTTTAAATGAGATGAAAGGACATCAAATACTTTCGACAACCCCTGAAAATATAATAATATTATGAAAGCTCATAAACAAAGTAAAGAGATGATCTTGGATCAATAAAAATCCCCACTTGGGATACCAAAAATGATACATATTTACATAGAATATATTAAAAGATAGTATTGTTATTCAAACAATACACTTTGGACGTTCATTATACAGCATAATAGTTGAGTATGTACAGCATAACTACCAATGAAAGCACCAATAACTATAATAAGCGATGTCATTCATTCAGTTCAAAAGTTTCATGTCATCAAAAAGTTTGTGAATAAACAAGTAAATTTCATTGAGTAATGTATTTGAATCAATATACATGTAAGCGATATTCACTTAAACGTTTTCTGCAGATAGCAGAGCTTTCAAGTTATGTTTGAAACTGTTCAATGTTGGTGATTTCTTGACAGAACTTTCAAGTTGGTTCCATACTCTAATTCCCAAAACCAAAGGACTGTGTTTGTATGTGTCCGTCCTAAATTTTTAGCGAGCGAGCATTTGGGAATACTGGCTCTAAGTCACTTTGGATTAGGGGCACATGTTATGGAAAAGGGAAACGTGGTACTTATCATGGGGAAAAGGACACTTCAATTATTAGAAAAATAAATGAATGTGTAGAGAAGGTAGAAAAGGCAGTTCATCACAGGTAAAAAGGGGCACTTATAACACCTGAAAAGGGGCACTTATAAGAACGGGAAAATGTTCTTATATAAAGTTTAAAAATTAAATCATTGTCTATATATTACAAAGAAAAAAAATGACTTATTACATTAAAAGGAATAAAATGGATTAAAAGGGGGAAAATGCTCTCGTTGAAATAGGAGCATTTTTTAGAGGTAAGGTGAGGGATGAGGTGTAATTATCAAAATGGGCACTTAAAAGAATGTGGAACTGGGACTTACTCGAAAGAAAAATGGGGGTACTTATCTGAAGTTTAAGGGAAAAGAAGGGGCACTGTGCCCACATGCAACGCCCGGAGCGGTGCTTCTGACCGGGCCTACATGTTATGATTGTCATTTCATAATTCTTCTATGTATAGTTGGGTGATGATGACACAGGTCATCATCCTCGATAAATATTGGGGGTGATGTATTCTCTCTTTCTCAACCACATTCGATTCCTGTAACTATATTTTCATTTCAGTTTTGCATAATTGCATTATAAAGGAAAGTTACCGACTGAACCCTCTAAATCCAGAATAATTACATGTACTTTTAATCGAAATAATTTTTCTGCATTGTGGCTTCGAAAAAAAAAAAATCACCTCTAAATATATTTGGGGATGGGAACACATGCAGGCTAACATCCCCCCCCCCCCCCACTTCATTAAAAAAAAATTATACCTCCATATCACTCCCAGATCAACACTTATGTTGTATAGTTTGGATTAGATGGTTTTCACTTTCGAGTGGTGTAAAAATATATCGGGGAAAATCAGAAGCCACGACAGCATTGTAGATAAATGTTAATAAATGTCATATAAATCTACAATATTATACACAGATATATGACATTTATATTGAAATAAAGAATATATAAAAATAAAATTAATTGATGTAATTTATCAAATTATATTTATCTACAACATAATAATGAAATGTATATTTTCCACCACTTTTTTTCTTTTTTTTTGTTGGGTGAAACCTGGGGGGGGATGTTTGTACACACCATCCCCCCCTCCCACCCGAAAATTTGGGGATGCATACCCCCCCCCCCCCCCCGCTATCTACGCCCCTGCTTACAAGAACAGCGGTTTGATTTCTAAAGAGGAATGGTATTGGTTATAGCCCTATTTGCTCTCATGCTTCTCTGCAACTGAGCCCAAAGCAGTTCCTGTTCGTCTTCATCATCCATCCACCACATATGAGGTTTGTTCTTACTCAGATATAACCTCACAAGGCTGGGCAAGTTGTCATCCTCGATGTCCTCCACAAATATCAAGATGAATTTGTCCAGTCCTGTTTCGTTGACATGCTCCAGCGCCAAACGGAGCTTGGTCAAGCTCCAGACATTATGTACAGACTGGTTGCTGAGCAACAAGACAGTCTTGAAACTGTTCTCAATGGCATCGTAAATTGCATTGACGTAAAACATTCCCAAACGGAGATCTCCATCTCCATAAATGATGTTTTGTAGATGAGGAAACCTCTTCTCCAGGACAGGTTTCATGACCTCATCCACCCATTCCTCTTCAGCATCATGGAACATGATGTTGAGATGAAAGTCATAGTTACCTGCCTTGAACTCTTCTACTATCTTTCCAGAACCAGCAATGGCTAGTTTGAGAAGGACAAACTTGTGATTGCGCCACGAGCGTTCGTAATATACAAGGACGCACACATTACTAACAATGCAGCCCAAAAGAATTAATCCAGTTATAAGTACAATATTGATGCCACAGAAATCAGCTGGATTGAACTTTACGATGGGCATGCCAATCACTGCTCTAAACGATTTCCTTGAACACAGAGTTTTATTGAGGTTTGTAAATATCGTGTTGCTTTCGTCAAGCCAAGTTCTAAACCAGCTCAACGCACAGGTGCAAGAGAAAGGATTGCCTGAAACATCTATGAATAATATGTTCTTCGTAGGAAAGAATGTGTCTTTCTGCACCTCAATCAGTCGATTACCCGACAGATTGAGATTACGCAGATTTGGAGTTGCTACAAAGAGGTTTTTGTCCAGAATGCTTAACATATTATCTTGAAGGAAAAGGGATCCGAGATTGTCCAACCCAGAAAACAAATTGCCAGAGGTAGTAGTGATACGATTATCATGAAGGTACAAACACCTCAGAGAGGTCAAACCTTTGAAAAGACCCGATTTTAGGATTTCAATATGTGCTTTGGAAAGATCCAGCGATTGGAGTTCGGTCAGAGGACTGAAAACCCCAGGCACCAAACTATTAAGGAAGTTTTCCCTGATAATGAGCTTCTTTAAAGACACAAGCCCCTCAAACAATGATGACTGTGTTAAATCGTCGTAAAGATCAGTACTCTTTAGATTATTTTTACACATGCGCAGTTCTTCTAGAGAGGTCATCCCTGTAAATTGGTGAATGGAGTCAAATGATTCTATCTCTGTGGATGATAAATCCAACTTTTTGAGGTTCTTCATTTGGCTAAATACCCCACCTCGAAATTTTACTTTCTCTGACATATCTGTGATATAAAGCTCTCGAAGAGACAAAACATTCTCAAATGTGCGTGCGGAGTACGATTCTATGCTGTTGTGTGATATGTTCAAAATTGTTAGGTTTGATAAAACACCACTGAACAGATCTCCCTCAATATGGGTGGACAAACTGTAAGAAATGTCAAGAAATTGAAGAGCAGTGTTATTCCAAAGATGGTGGGATATACGTAGAAAGAAATTATGGGACAGGTCAAGCTTCCACGCTACTGAAAGGCCTTCGAATGATGGGGGCTTCAATTTCAAGATTTCATTGTATGAAATGATCAATTCTTGTAGTCGAGGGTTACACAGAAACATGCGAGAAGGCAAGGAGATTATTCGGTTTGACGATAGGTCCAAGTATGTCAATGAATCAAGTCCACAGAAAGAATTGTTAGTCGTCTTCGTAATTCTGTTCTTTGCGATTTTAAGAGTTCTGGTTTTGTTGAAACCCCAGAAGGCATTCGGTGGAATGAAAACAATTGTATTCTTGCTCATTTCTATAGAATCTATTGCAGGGAATGTCTTGTCGGAGAGACTATGGTTACTGAGCGGAACAATTTTTTGTATTGTACAGTCGAAAACTGACAATTTACTGATATCCATTTCGCCAAGAAAGGAAGCCACGTGAAATTCAAATAATTCGTTAGCCTGCAGATTTAGTGAATGCACTCTGTTGAGGAATGAGAATGTCCCAAACGGTAGACGCTGCAACGTATTTCTAGCCAAGTTGATGTTATTCAGAGAGAAATTCTGAAGAGGTTCAAAATCAGAGTCTTTAAGAGAAGAAATTGCATTCCCGCTCATATCAATGTAGGATATGCTATTCAGATGATGCAAAGCTGTGAAATCTGCTTTCTTAATATAATTTCGAGAAAGAACGATCCCTTGTAGTTGGTGAAGTGTTGCCAGTGCATCAGTAGGTACAGATAAAAAATAGTTTTTGGAGAGTAGCAAGCGTGATAGAAGAGGGTTTGAATCAAAGATGTTGTTTGGTGACTGTCTAAGCTGGTTCTCTGTCATATCCAACACTTGCAGATTAGTAAGAGGCAAAAATGTTCCAACATCTAGGTGAAAAATGAGGTTTGCTCTAACATCCATTATAGTAAGTTGCGTAAGATTCTTAAAAGAAGTGTTTAGTAGAGTTTCTATAAAATTATAAGATGCAACCAATATGACTGTGTTCGGGGGTAGATCTTGCGGTATTGATTTTAGCTTCAGATTGGAGCAGTTAACTTTGACTCCCCTCGTCTTGTCCTGCACACTACATGCTTTTGAACGCATCTCGCCAGGAGATCCGACTGAGGGCTCTGTGATGGCTAACATGAACAGACATCCTGTCAACAAGATGGGGGAAAAAAGTACCCTCCATGGAGCTGTAAAGCTGCTTGTCGAATTTGGCATTGCCATTGTAGCTAGTGATTCTGACCAATACAGGTTTCCAAAAACAGGATTTTCAAAACCAAAACATTGTGAATTCTTTTCAAATGTCTGCTCAGAGAAGAAAAAAGAGAACTTCAAATATCTATGCACGGATGTATAAACAGTTTATCAATCCAAAATTAATTTACCACCCATTCCTAGCAGTTACAATGCACTGCATAGTTTGCTGCACATGTTGAAAAGTAAAAAAATCACTTCAAAGTGATGTAGAGGAAACGACAGTCCACACTTATCTTCTATTGACAAGAGAAAAATTAATAGCAGTACTTGGAACCAAATCAAGTCTTGATTAACCCATAGCAGTACAGTGTTTCCTTTTAGTGACGTTTTTGCATTATCTTTTGATCCAGAATGCTAGGAATTACACATTATACATGAACAAAACGGGCAAAAATCACCAACATTTTTTTTTAAATGTCCAATGCACTACATTGTGCCGTTCACGAATAAGAGGGATTTAATTATGACTAATCATTAACGTTTCTAAATTGGCAAGACGGAGAAGAATGTATAATCACTATTTTCGTGTACAAATTGACAATTTTTCTGTTAAATTTTGCAGTTTTTATTGGTTCATTTTATTATTTTTCTATTTTTTTCAAACTATGTACGAGTGGAAAATCAGAATAATTGTTGGCAATTTGAGGAGTGAAAAATGACTAATTTAGACCATGAGAGCACTCTGAACTGTTATGGGTTAAGAAGCCTTAATTACTTATGCCTCAAGATGAAATTGACGCGTTTATGATTCACGCAAAGCACGCAATTTAATTAATGGACGTATGCAATTACTTTTCAAAGCATTACATTTTAGAACTATTAATATTTTTTATGTTATAGAACCGATTCTAGCATGTAGAAGAAATGAAAGTAATGGAAATAATAAGGCTTAAAGTGAGTTGTTAACTTTGTAGAGGCTTGATAAAATCTGAGTTGCCTGGCCCTACATGCTATCAGTGTATGTAATATAGTGTAAAAATGAAGCCCAGGGGGGGAAAATGCACTTCAAAATCATCATGTGCTTCACAAAAGTAAACATATACAAGTAACCGGAAATGCCATACTCATTTCCCCTCATAGACTGCACTGTTAGACTAAAGCGTACCCCTGTACGGTTTCGTAAATGGCAGTATTCAGCCATATATATCTTAATAATAACATTGTATATTTGAAAAACTTTATGCCTGCCTTTTTATTCATCCTTCTGCACATCATTATACAAGACAGATATCAAAATTCAAAAATTTATTAAATCAAGCCTCCACAAAGTTACCGATTCCCTTTAATGCTAATGAATGACTTGATATGCTAATCGCCCCATTCCACTGACCATCGGAACCCAATCTGAGGCCCATCTGATCCCAATTTTGGAAAAGTTACAGCGTTCCGATGAGTTCCGATGAAAAATCACCCGACATCCGCTTTTTTTTTGTCCCCGTTTTCCGAAAAATCCGATAGAGACCCAACATTGATCGGGGTAATCGAATGAAAGACTGGTAGCGGCCCAATGTCTGTCTGCCATTTTCATCGGGGGCGTCCGATTGATCCGATTGCGGTCGGATTGTAATCCAAGGGTGACCTGACAGAAATCTGACACTTCCAACTCTCTCCCGACATCAATCTGACACATCCGTTACTATCCTTAGGGTAATCGGACACTGACCCAATACTAGTCGGATTTGTCGCCAAAATCGGCAGTATAAAAGCGGGCTACACCTCCTGACAGAACTAGACATGGATCAACGTCTTCGCAACGCTGCAGCCCTGGGCTGTTTTTTTTTTTTTTTTTTTTTTTTTTTTTGTTGCTCCAGCAACAAACTATATGTATGCAACAAGATACAATAACCCTTGAGGTCCTGAGGAGGCTGAGAAAAAGGCGAAGGCCACGTCGTTGTTGGGTTCGACCATGGCTGCAAGCTGATAGAAGGCTGTTATATGGGCACTACTCCAGACTCATGAATAAACTTAGAATGGAAGATACAACGGCGTTCTTCATTTTCTTGAGAGTTACGCCAGATTTTTTTGATGAACTACTCCAGAGACTAGCACCAAGACTCACGAAGGTTGATACCAATGCGAGGAGAGCTCTTGAACCTGGTCTCAAGTTAGCCTGCACCCTAAGGCACCTTGTAGCTGGCGATCGGTATCCATCACTGTCATACAGTTTCAGAGGTTCTTGTGGATAGACACCGGTGCTCAAGGACACATGTCTGACGCACAGATATACAATGCATCTGAGCTCAAAGAGACCGTGGAGAGTGGTCAAATAGGATTCCCCCCCCCCCCCCCACCTGAGCCAATGACTAATGATAGCCAAGACATGCCATACTTCATGATCGGGGATGACGCCTTTGCTTTGCGAACCCACATGAGCCCTACTCGAGAAAGAATTTGACTTACCGAGCGAATATACAACTACCGCATAAGCAGAGCCCGAAGAGTCGTGGAGAACTCCTTCGGAATTCTGGCCGCCAGATTTCAGTGTCTCCTCGGAACACTACAGCAACAACCTGACGTTGGTTGTGCATACCATCATAGAAACCTGTGTCTATCTCCACAATCTGCTCCGGCACCCAGCCATGCATCATGGTCAGGGGCGTCGATCCTGGGGGGAGGGGGGGGGCAGGGGGCGATTGCACCCCCCCCCCAGAAAATATGGAGGGGGGCAAACATATCATTTTGCCGCCCCCCCCCCCCCCACAATTCCAGAGGTGTAAAATAAAATAAGGAAAAACTGATGCAAAACTCAGGAAATGATGCCTTCCAAACAATGAAATACACAAGGTTTTACAAGATCAGACTTCAATTTCGCCGCGCGCAAATTCTCTAATCTTTATTGCGTCATTTAACCCCGGGCATTTAACCGTGGAGAAGCTGTTTTTAAGAGGCGTTCAAAAAAATCATGACGCCATATTAAAAAACGTTCTGAACATACATAATTCAATTCAAAGTTTAAATTTTCATATTTATTTAGTTTTTTCTCTATTTTTTTCATATTTTATTAGTGTTATTTTTTCTATTATTTTGTGTTATATCTTCTCTACTCAATTTGCTGTTATGTAAGATATATTTTCCCATCATTTTGTCGTTTCCCATTTGATCTTTAATTCCATTTTCTGTTCATGATATCGATATGCATATTTTTACTAAAGTTCAAATTACCATCATATCTTTATCAATGCTATGATGATCAGAGGCAGCGCTCCGGGGGGGGGGGGGGGGGCAGGGGGCACAGTGCCCCCTCACTTTTTCAAGTACCCCAAAAGTGCCCCTTTTCATACCTGATAAGTGCCTTTTTCTTCGTATAGTGCCCCTTTTTCTTTCTAATAAGTGTCCTTTTTACCTTCTGATGAGTGCCCCTTTTAACCTCAGAAATTAGTGCCCCTTTTGTTTTCTGATAAATGCGACATCGGTAGATACTGGTATATATAAAATATATATATATAGGTATGTATAAAGTCCACAAAGGAGCTAACGTATAGCTCCAAATAATCAGAGAGGCTTCATAATAATACATTCCCCTACTGATATCAGCACAATAGTGAGGCAGTAGAGCAGGGGGTAGGAGGGGCCCAATGCCCTAAATTATACAAGAATGAGCAGTGCTCCTAAATTATAAAAGGAACGAGGACAATTTTTTTCTAAAATTTTTCCAAAGCTCACTCGCTACGCTCGCTCGCTCGCATTTACTATTATCTTCTTATCATATTAGGAAAATCGCTGTATATAATTCAACACCCGTTGCCTTCATCGTTAGAAATAAATCTTAAATTTTTTGCTCACTCGCAAATGAATGATCAGGCTATTACACTCAACTGCAAAGTAGTTCTTATCTAGAACCATGTTAAGATAGAAAACAATAGCGTGTCGAAAATGATCCTCGGTTGTGTATTGATCAGAATGTACCGGTATACTAATGTCTCGAAGTGATATTTTCCGCCTTGTTTCCACCCTTTGTAGGTGCCCCTTTTTGTTGGTGCCCCCTCCCACTTTGAAAGACGCACCGCTGCCCCTGATGATGATTGAATTGAGTGCGAAATGATCGTTACGATAGGCTGTCTTGCCCCCCCCCCCGCCCAATCCGAAAAACGGATCGACGCCCCTGATCATGGTCAGCTGGATACAGAGGATGCCAACCATAATATCATACCAGGAGAATGGAGGAACATGGCTCCCATGCATGAAGTACCAGCTCCCAGAGGACCCTTCCGCGACACAGCAGGGGCCAAAGCACAGCGTGAAACCCTGAGATTGTACTTCAACAACCCTCTTGGAGGAGCAGTACCTTGGCAGGAGAGGATGATTTGAGATGCTAGTAACAGATTATAAACTTTTGTTACCTTAAGTAGACTTACATAAAGTAACAACAGATTAACTGTATTGTTACCAATTATTGTTAAAGTACTCCAATGAATGTTGAGCCTTGACATTACTAATTGTCATATTGAGCAATGTTCATGATCTGTCGTCTGATGACGGCTAATATGTGTGTAAGAAAATTTCAGTCAAAATGTCGTGAAGTCCCATTTTGCAGCAACCGATATTTAAGAATTAAAATCAATCAACAGAAAGACAACAGTTAATGAAAATGATGTGTTTCTTAAAGACAATAGTTAATGAAAATGATGTGTTTCTGAGTAGCCAAAAAATAGTTTACACTAGTTAGAGTTGCATTAATTATTATTGCTAAGTTATTAGTTATTTTTATATGATGTGTTTCTGAATTGCCAAAGAAGCTTGTAGCCAAGGCAAATTAGTATAGTGTTCAATAAAGTTACAACTGTACAGTTGTAAATAAGAATAGTTATTTCTAAATTCAATCTACGTTCCAAAACTTCAAATTAGAATTTATTTATGGAGTCGAATACAAGTATTCATTTCTTAACCAAAGCATGAGAGAGAGATTGATGAGGAATAATGATTTATCTCACGAAAGAATAAAAACATTCGCAAGATAATTTCAAACATGAATATGCAACTAGTGCGTACTTTATTCAACAAAAGCAATCTTTATAAACATGGCAAAACACAACCTGTCATTGATAAAACTGGTAACTGATGAACAGTCTAACACTTAAAAACTAAATCAAAAAGAAAGAAAAAACAATTTAAGTTCGTATCCTTCTCAGTCACGTCCTCATGTAAAATTAAAAAAACAAAACAATCTACAGTCTTCCTCGCTCACAATGAAATTTATAAAATACAAACAAAACTGTTAAATAGAAGAGCTTTTGTTCGCTTCCTTTTTGGTCATCCTTGCTTGGCATTTGGTAATCCTAATCTTCCTGTGGAGATTGCTGGGTCTGCTGCTGCTGGGGCGCCTGGGGAGATGGATCGTTCAGGCTTGCCAAGAAGCTTGTCATGCTACAGTCACTTGAATCCCTGGATCTTCTGCCTGCTGAGAGAGAAGGGGTGCTTGTGGAGCGTGGCTGCAGGGTGGTGTAGGAGGGCGTTGAATGGTCGTTCATCCCAGGTATCATGTTCGCCGTGTAGGACTGCTCCATGGAGTGCCAAACACTGGTGGAAACTGGGTTGGTAGGCCAGAGGTGGGGTGGTGGCTGCCATCCATCTCCGCAGAGGGTTCGATTGATCCCTGACCTTGCACAAGGCCTTGCTATTGGAGGATCCGAGGGAGGTTGCAGTGATGTGTGTCGATGCTGTGTGAACCTAGAGTCTTGGCGTCTGGTGCTGGCCTCATCTTGTATGTCAAGGAGCAAGTTGCTCAGCCACCTGTTTGCCTTCCTATACAAGTCATCAGGGAGTTGCTGCAGCACCGAACCCACGTAGTTGGTGAACTGCTCACGGTCTGGATGTTCTGACTGGGGCCTGTCAAGCGTACGCAGCATCTGGGCAGAAAGGGCCATCAGCTTTTCGCTGTTTTGCTGGTTCTTGATAAGCTGATCTAGGACATCCGTCTCCTGCTTTCTCGAGGACCTTTGTGGTGCCTTACCCTTGCTGCAACTGTCTTTCTGCCCCTTCCTCCTGGTCCTCTTCTTCCTCCTCCTCCCCAGCTACTGGTCCTCTGGCCTCAATGCTTTCCTGCAGCTGTAAAGATAGAAAGCAAAGAATGTTTTGAAATGAAAAAATGTCAAAATATGAATTAAAAGATAAATAATATAAAATAATTCAAAATATAAAAGTTTTAAAACTTTATTCTACATTTTTGATGATGTAATGTATTCCATCTGTTTATATGTATACTTACACTAACTACGTTCCTCCTATGCACCACGTACATGTGAGGGGTGAGGAAGTCAAAAAGCTGCAGCAGGTGCCTGTTGGCATCAGTAAGGACCTCCGCTCCGGATCCACTCTTTTGTGCTTTCTTCTTTAACCGTCCAAGCTTTGTCCTCAGACTCTCGTACCACTGTTGCAGCTCCAACCCCGTCCTGTCCATGGCCTGTCCTTGCTGATCCCACAGACGTGCTCTGGCCTGTGTGTCCCTCCAGAGGTCTCTTGATTTGTTATATAGGCTATCTTTGCTTTCAGTCCTCGAACATTTCTGTTCTTTCTTGGAGCCATCTTCAGGATCTTGGTGCTGTAGTGTCTGATGTAAATCTGCGAAATGATTGTCGGCTGACTCTCCTTCTGTAGTCCGTTGGCCATCAGATGTCACCGCTTGCTATGCGATATGTGTCGGATGGCAGTTGAGTTGATGAGCGATTACCATCCGATGTCACAACGGATAGCAATCGGACGGTGCTAAATATCATGTTATTTTCCAATGGAAATCGAACTGGTGCCGGGCGGCTATCAGGCGCGTCGGGCAGACCGCAGATTGCAATCAGATGACCGTCAGATGACTGCTAATTATCGGACACTCATCAGATTGCCGTCATACGTCGGCTAGACACGTCCGACAGTTCCACAACACCAATCTGACACCAATCGGACTGACTCGACATTCATCCG
Source organism: Heliocidaris tuberculata (assembly GCA_025618425.1). Lineage (NCBI taxonomy): Eukaryota > Metazoa > Echinodermata > Echinoidea > Camarodonta > Echinometridae > Heliocidaris > Heliocidaris tuberculata. The sequence continues at coordinate 18,598,785 of CM046839.1, forward strand.
ATTTCATCGAATTCATCGATTTGCGACCGGAACGTGATCCGATGAGGCAAAATCGTCCGATGAAGGAACTAAGCTCTGAGCTTAGTTCCTTCATCGGACGATTTTGCCTCATCGGATCACGACCGACCCGTCGGACACTGACCTGATAGTCGACAAACACGAATCGGATTCATCGGAGTGTGACACGATACTCTTCGGTGGGTAACTGGAAGAAAAAAGAAATGCTTCCGATGAGTGACCGATGATCCAAAATATTCTGTGGAATGCGGGTATATGCTACATACTACATAATGTGCATTCAATAATGACAAATCAATTAAGAAGGCAGGCAAACTATAAACTGCAGTTGTGACATTGCTCCACTTTTTTATGCCTCCGCCCACCGAAGTTGGTGACGGAGGCATTATGTTTTCGGGTTGTCTGTCCGTCCGTCCGTCAATCCCGCTTTCTCGTTCTCGCGATAACTCAAGAACCACATGATGTATGGACTTCAAACTTAATGCTATAGTACGTATCGCTGCCAGGTAAAAATGTCAGAGGTAAAAAAAGTCAGAGATAAAAATGTCAGAGGTAAAAATGTCAGAGGTAAAATTGTCAGAGGAAATAATGGCAGAGGTAAAAATGTCAGAGGTAAAAACGTTAGAGGAGAAAATGTCAGAGGTAAAAATGACAGAGGAAATAATGGCAGAGGTAAAAATGTCAGAGGTAAAAACGTTAGAGGAGAATATGTCAGAGGTGAAAATGACAGAGGTAAAAATGTCAGAGGTAAAAACGTTAGAGGAGAAAATGTCAGAAGTAAAAATGTCAGAGGAAATAATGGCAGAGGTAAAAATGTCAGAGAAAAAATTGTCAGAGAAAATAATGGCAGAGGTAAAAATGTCAGAGGTAAAAACGTTAGAGGAGAAAATGTCAGAGGTGAAAATGACAGAGGTAAAAATGTCAGAGGTAAAAAAGTCAGAGATAAAAATGTCAGAGGTAAAAATGTCAGAGGTAAAATTGTCAGAGGAAATAATGGCAGAGGTAAAAATGTCAGAGGTCAAAACGTTAGAGGAGAAAATGTCAGAGGTAAAAATGACAGAGGAAATAATGGCAAAGGTAAAAATGTCAGAGGTAAAAACGTTAGAGGAGAAATTGTCAGAGGAAATAATGGCAGAGGTAAAAATGTCAGAGGTAAAAAAGTCAGAGATAAAAATGTCAGAGGTAAAAATGTCAGAGGTAAAATTGTCAGAGGAAATAATGGCAGAGGTAAAAATGTCAGAGGTAAAAACGTTAGAGGAGAAATATGTCAGAGGTAAAAATGACAGAGGAAATAATGGCAAAGGTAAAAATGTCAGAGGTAAAAACGTTAGAGGAGAAATTGTCAGAGGTGAAAATGACAGAGGTAAAAATGTCAGAGGTAAAAAGGGTAGAGGAGAAAATGTCAGAGGTGAAAATGACAGAAGTAAAAATTTCAGAGGTAAAAACGTTAGAGGAGAAAATGTCAGAGGTAAAAATGTCAGATGAAATAATGGCAGAGGTAAAAATGTCAGAGATAAAATTGTCAGAGGAAATAATGGCAGAGGTAAAAATGTCAGAGGTAAAAACGTTAGAGGAGAAAATGTCAGAGGTGAAAATGACAGAGGTAAAAATGTCAGAGGTAAAAACGTTAGAGGAGAAAATGTCAGAGGTGAAAATGACAGAGGTAAAAATGTCAGAGAAATAATGGTAGAGGTAAAAATGTCAGAGGTAAAAACGTTAGAGGTAAAGATGTCAGAGGTGAAAATGACAGAGGTAAAAATGTCAGAGGTAAAAACGTTAGAGGAGAAAATTTCAGAGGTAAAAATGACAAAGGTAAAAATGTCAGAGGAAATAATGGCAGAGGTAAAAATGTCAGAGGAAATAATGGCAGAGGTAAATAATGTCAGAGGTCAAAACGTTAGAGGAGAAAATGTCAGAGGTAAAAATGACAGAGGAAATAATGGCAGAGGTAAAAATGTCAGAGGTGAAAATGACAGAGGTAAAAATATCAGAGGTAAAAATGTCAACTGACCGCAAAGTGTTACTTGAACTTTGTAATAAAATGTTTCGGAGGGGTAAACATGTCTGCTTGTATTTATTTTGATATGTTAATGTCACGACTGGCCTTGCAGGGTGTATGTGAAATCTGTATCTCAGAAAAGTAACGTAGAACGGGTGGTTATTTAGGAAAGTTTCCATATAGACTATACCTCATTCGATTCTCAACACTTTACAGTCAAATACACATGTATTAGCAGCATGCCTTGGGCGAAAGTTGGGAGTGGGGTAAAGGTTTACACTCTCATTTGTTAACATTTTGAGAAATTTAAGACTTTTAAAGGTTTTTCTGTGACTGACTGAATGATTTTGCACAGTCTTCATTTGGAGTTCAGAATGAAGCATCGATGTTTTTTACGAGATGTGTACAGAAATTAGAATTACATGTGTATACAATGCATTATGTGCGTGTGTGTGTGTGTGTGTGTGTGTGTTCTTTTTGGGACTTTCTTAAAATGAAAATGAGATATTACGCAATGAACTTTTCGAAGAAGAAATCGAAAGAAAGAAGACTCAATATACAACAACTTGAAAATGAAATAATATTACTGGAGAAAGATCTGGTGCTGTCTCCTAATAGTTCTTCAATGTGTCTTTATAGATGGGCTCAAAGTAAGGTCAAGAGCTGTTTGGTATGAAGGAGGTGAACAGAATAAAGAGCACTTTGAGCAGTTACTACAGTTTAATAAAAAGAAAACACTAATAAGGGAACTGTTTAATGACAAAGGGGAAGTAATGAAAGAAATGAAAGCAATATCGCGGATATTAAGAGGGTTTTATGAAAAGTTGTATTCAGAAAATTCAAATATAGAGGTTGACTTAAATGATATGTTTTGTAAAGAAATACCCAATCTAAGTGATGACAGTATGAATTTATGAGAAGGAAAAATTACCAAAAAAGAATGTCATATAGCGCTAAAAAGTATGAAACTTAATAAATCCCCTCGGAATGACGGCTTTACTGTAAAATTTTATCTCACATTTTGGCCACAGTTAGGAGGGTTGCTAGTCGAAGTTTTCAATGAAGCGATTGATAAGGGTTTTTATCGACATCTCAGAAGCAAGGTGTCATGACACTGACTGAAAAAAGATGGTAAAGATCCTTTAAATGTTAAAAACTATAGTCCTATTACATTGTTAAACAAGGAATATAAGATAATTTCAAAGATAATGGCAAAACGAATAAAAAAATTTAAAATGATATTATTCATTCAGATCAAGTGGGTTACATAAATAACAGCCACATTGGTGAAGCTATACGTTTGATAGATGATGTGATTTTTCACTGTAATAATTACTGTGAAGAAGATATTTTCCTCATAGCAGTTCATTTTGAAAAACCATTTGATTCTGTTTCACATACCTTTCTCTTCAAAGTACTTGAATTATTTGAGTTTGGACAGTCCTTTTTTGTTCTTGGGTTAAAATCATGTATAACGGAATTAATAGTTATGTTATGAATGGAGGTTTCTCTACTGGTTATTTTGATATTAAGAGAGGAATGAGGCAGGGTGACCCGCTTTCACCGTATCCATAGGCGTAGCCAGGGGGGCCAGGGGGGCCATGCCCCCCCCCCCCCTATTCAGCCCCTAAAAAAAAAGGGAGAGCGAAAAAAGCAGGGGAAGTGAGAGAAAAAAAAAAGCCTAAAAAGGCGCTACAAGCCGTTATCTTTCTCTTAGAATTTGATAAAACGTCAAAGTTTTCGCGTTTCGCGCAGGAAGGGGGAAACTCCCCGCTCCCTGCACCCACCCGTTACATACAGTGCAGTATTGAGTCCAAATAACTGAAAAGCAGCGCTTCAAACTAACTTTCCGACCAAAAAAAGGTTGCTACGAGCCGTTAACTTTCTCTCAAATTTGCTATAAAACGTAAGGGCTTTCAAGCAGGAAGCGGGAAACTCCCCCCCCCCCCCTCGGCACCCACCCCTGGATACAGTGCAGTATTGCGTCCAAATAATTGTAAAGCAGCCCGGGCGTCGTACTAACTTTCCGCCTACAAAAAAGGTGCTAGGAGCCGTTTCTCTCAAATTTGCTTTAAAACGTAAGAGCTTTCGCGCTTCTCACGGGAAGGGGGAAACTTCCCCCTCGTTGTATACAGTGCAGTACAGCGTCCAAATAATTGAAAAGCAGTCAGGGCGTCGAACCAAACTCCCCCTTCCTGCACCCACCCCTGTATACAATGCAGTATTGCGTCCAAATAATTGATAAGCAGCCCGGGCGTCAAATTAACTTTCCGCCTAAAAGAAGGTGCTACGAGCCGTTATCATTCTCTCAAATTTGCTTAAACGTCAGAGCTTTCGCGCTTCGCGCGGGAAGGGGGAAACTCCCCCTCCCTGCACCCAGCCCTGTTACATTCAGTGCAGTTTTGCGTTCAAGTAATTGAAAAGCAGCCCAGGCGTCGAACCAACTTTCCGCCTAAAAAAAGGTGCTACAAGCCGTTTCTCTCAAATTTGCTGTAAAACGTAAGAACTTTCGCGCTTCGCGTGGGAAGGGGGAAACTCCCCCCTCCCTGTATACAGTGTAGTAATTGGAAAGCAGTCAGGGCGTCGAACTTTAACTTTTCGCCTAAAAAAAATTGTTTGCTACGTGCCGTTATCATTCTCTCAAATTTGCTAAAACGTCAGAGCTTTCGCGTTCGCGCGGAAAGGGGACCCCCCCCCCCCTCCCTCCCTTCACCCATCCCTGTTACATACAGTGCAGTATTGCGTCCAAATAACTGAAAAGCAGTTCGGACGTCGAACTAACTTTCCGCCTAAAAAAAGGTGCTACGAGCCGTTATCTTTCTCTCAAATTTGCTATTAAACGTCAGAGCTTTCGCGCTTCGCGCGGGAGGGGAAAACTTCCCCCTCCCTGCACCAAACCCCTGGGGGGCACGCTTCGCGTGCTCACAACCGCTACCCCTAAAATGAAATCCTGGCTACGTATACGCGGTTGGACCCTTCACGTCTGCCCCCTCCCCCCCCCCCCCCCCCATTGAAAAATCCTGGCTACGCCTGTGACCGTATCTGTTTTTGTCAGTAATTGAAATTTTGGCGCATGCTCTGAGAAACGATGGTGTTAGTAAAGGAGTTGAATTTGGTAATTTTGAAGTTCGACATATTTCGTATGCCGATGATATGACAAAGGGTTAGTTTGTTCGTTAAAAATGAAACATCAATTAAAAGAATACAGGATGTATTCCGGGCTTTCTATGAGTTAAGTGGTTTAAAGGTTAACACAGAAAAAATTAATGTACATATTGTACTTGTTCAAATGTACACGTACAATTCTGTCGTCGTTTCATATTAATGAATACATTTTCTTTGGTATATAGAAATTATATATATATATATATATGCACGTACCCTCACACACACACACACACACACACACACACACACACACACACCCACATATAAAAATATATCCATATATCCTTTGGGAGAATCACCCCCCCCCCCCCCGTAATGAGGACGTGTCTACGCCAATGGTGGAAACAGAGATTTGACAGCGATAGGGTGTGATGGTCTAATGATTCATGTGCGAGCGAGCGAAGCGAGGGAGCAAATATTTTGAATTTATTTTCAGACTTTTTTCTAATGCTGAAGCCTTTTGATTAAGCATTATTTCTAGCGATTTAATGAAAATGACAACAGCAAATTAATTGGGGGAATGTCGAATTGTTTAATTTGTACTTTAACCCTGTCGTTTTTCTTTAAGATTACATCGATATCAACATACTTTATGCGATCTTCTTCATTTCATGATATACTATCAGAGCTATAGCGAGTTTTAGGGAGATTTTCAGTAAATATTGCCCTTACTTGGTGTAAATTATGCGCACATTCGAGCGAGCCGAATGAGAAATCCTTTGCTAGGGTGGGAGGACAGGCATTATGCCCTTCTTGCCTCCAGTTCCCACTACATTGTAGTAATATGTGTAGCTGTTACCTACATGAAGCCGCATCGATTCTTTGAAGTTAGATATTACTCTTTTTGTAAGAAACAGTGGGAATATAGGTGAAAGGGGGCATTTATCAGAAAGAGAGATGGAAAGGGGCACTTACAAGAAGTGAAAAGGGGCACTCATGAGAAGAGGAAAATAGCACATATCATATAGGAAAAGGTGCACTTATCAGAAGGGGAAAGTAGGCAATAATTAAAGGGGCACCTACCAGAAGTAAAAATGTTCTTAATTAGAGAGAAATTAGGGGCACTTATCAGAAGATGGAAGGGCACTTACAAGTAAGAAAAAGGCGTCTATCAGAAGTAAAACTGCAAAAGGAGAAAAGGGCACTTATTAGAGAGATTTGGAGGCAATTAACAGATTTGAAAAGGGGCACTTATCAGGAGGAAAAAATGGATCTTATCAGAAGGGGATCAAGGGCACTTATTAGAAAGGCAAAGGGGCACTTACGCATTACTGCCCTGCTCTTGTAAAAAAAATATCGCATTACGCTCCATGAGTAAAGATTCTATTGCATTGTATTGATCAACGGTTCAAGTTTTGTCATGTCAAGCTCTTTGCCTCCCCCTTTGCTTTTGGCCTAACTAGGCCTATCCCTGGACCCATTTCATGCCTAAAATTATCATTTTGTTAATTTTACTTTGTATGGTATAAACTCACCTGATATTTTAGACGATGAAATAAGCGATGGTTGACAGGCAAAAAAACTGGACAAATTGTACAAATTGGTACCCATCACTCACGTGGCTCCGTAGCGAGTACGGGGTAACCTCGCTAGTCATAAGGACTGCTATCCATAACGCGTGACTAAATGAATAGCAGGTTTGTATGAATAGCGGTCCTTCTAAATAGCGAGCAAACCATGGACAAATTACCTCGCTATTCACAAGGACTTCCATTCATAAGGACCACTATTCATAACTATTCATAAGGACCGATATTCATAACCCGTATTAAATGAATAGCGGTTTTCTATGAATAGTGGTCCTTATAAATAGCGAGCGAACCCGGCGAGTACATGTATTGGTTTCGGCTCCATGAATATAATGATCCAAATCCAAGATGCGGCGGAAGTGTGCATATAGCTTATTCATGAAGGCCTACAGAATCGCAACGATTTTATCAAAAGTTAGGGAATTTCATTATAAATGACTTCATGGAGCAATATGTACAAACGAACATCTCTTTAAATTTGGTTTTGTTCATAATAGTTATTATTCCTTCTGTTAGCAAAATCCTTATGGCAGAGGGTGATTTAAAAATTTAGTTTGGTACAGCTTCAAAATGCAGAGTTGAAAGATATATTTGTTGGGATTACTGTAAAGGACCTTGAAATCAACATTTGTAATACAGTAATCTTTTTAATAAAATACCTTATTTTCAGGTCAAGGCCAGAGGGTGTAGTTCCTACTAAGGAGGAAATTTTTCTAAGGATAGTAGAATATCGAGATGAAGAAAAGGCGATAGCAATAAAAAGGAACAAGTTAGACAAGCATTTGTTAAAATAGGAGAGGTTGTATGAAAACAGCAGGATTGAGGGCGGTATCCATGAGTGAGTGATAGAGTGTGTGTGTGTTTGTGTGTGTGTGTGTGTGTGTGTGTGTGTGTGTGCGATATCTGTTACTCGTTGATTTTCATTTGCATTTTGGGGATATGACAAAAAGATATGGATAGGAGGTCATATTTTACTCTTTTTACTCACTCTAAATGTGAGAGGACTAAGAGATAAGACTAAAAGGATAAACATTTTTGAATTTTGTAGAAATAAAGGTAGTAACATTGCATTTTTACAGGAAACTTACAACACGAAAGAGGTAGAAGAAAAATGGAAATCAGAGTGGAATGGTCCAATCTTGTTTAGTCAGGGGACAAACCACAGTAAAGGTGTTTTAGTATTGATTTCTCCAAACTTAAATTTGAAAATTGAAAATGTTGTTATAAGATGAAAAAGGAAGATACATTGTTATGAAACTAGAATTCAACGATCCAAGCTTCTTTTAGTTAATTGCTATTTTCCCACGAGAGATAAAGAGAAGATGCAAATTGAATTTTTAGAAGATATGGATAACCATATTTCAAAGCTTTATAGCGCTGGAGATATACTTCTTTTAGGAGGAGATTTTAATATAATAATGGACGGAAAATTGGATTATATGGGACCAAGGAACTTTTCTAAAAATAGATTTAATGATAAATTTGAAGACCTTCTTGATAAATATAGTTTAGAAGATATATGGAGAAAGAGGAATCCAGATAAGAAACAATTTACATTTAGACAAAAGTGGCCCGTTGTCCTAAGTCGGTTAGACTACTGGTTTGGCTCGTCTATCTTACAAAATTCTGTTAATTGTTGTGATATTTTGACATCCATTACACCAGATCATTCTGGGGGTTCTGCTTCAGTTAAGGAGCTTTGTAGACACGCCCCACTTCGGTAACTCTTACTGGAAATTTAATAATAGCTTGTGAGCAGATCAAGAATTTGTGAGTGTATTTAGAGATAAAGTAGTCGAATTAAAAAATGAGTGGATTCCTAAAATAAAAGATAAATTATTGTTGTGGGATTTTCTTAAAATGAAAATGAGAGAGTTTATTAATAGTTATACAAAGAAAAAAGCAAAACTCAGGAAACTTGAAATTGAAAAAGTAGAAGATGAAATCAGGTGCTTAGAAAATCAACTTTTGGTACAACCATCCAGAAATATAATTGATGAAATTGAGGGGGAAAAATCCAATTTGAACCAATTGTATGATTATACTCGACAAGGTTTAAAAATTCGATCAAGGGCCGTTTGGTTTGAGGAAGGAGAACAGAAGACACAATATTTTGAACAGTTACTTAAGTTTAATAAACGGAAAAGTGTGATTGGAGAATTATATGATCAAGATGAACAGGTTATTAAGGATTGGAAGAAAATATTGAAGATGATTGGATCATATTATGAAAACTTGTATTCGTTGAGTAAAACGCTTGTTGATCAAAACTCCTTATTCTTTGATGACATTCCTAAATTATTCAAAGAAAATCGAGATATTTGCAAAGGTAGAGTAACTAGTAATGAATGTTTAAGTGTTTTAAAAGAAATGAAATTTAATAAATCCCCTGGGAATGATGGTTTCACGGTTGAATTCTATTATACTTTTTGGACCTTATTGGGGGGACTTTTGGTTGAAGTTTTAAATGAAGTATATGATAGGGGTACATTAGCAACTTCACAAAAGCAAGGTGTAATTACGTTATTAGGAAAAGAAGGTAAAAATCCATTATATATCCAAAATTATAGACCAATCACGCTTTGAAATGTTGATTATAAAATACTCTCAAAGGTATTAGCAAAAAGATTGAAAGATGTACTAAATGAGACAATTCACAATGATCAAGTAGGTTACGTCAAAAATAGGAATATAGGAGAAGGTGTGAGATTGATAGACGATATTTTATTTCAAGCCTCTCATGAAAATATTGGATATTTGATCACGGTGGATTTCGAAAAGGCTTTTGACTCTATTTCTCATGACTTTTTATTCAAGGTTCTTAAATTATTTGGATTTGGTCAATCATTTTGTTCGTGGGTTCGTGTATTATACACAGATATTACCAGTTGTATTATGAATGGGGGGTATTCCACTGGTTATTTCAACATAAAACGAGGAGTAAGACAGGGGGATCCCCTTTCCCCATATTTGTTTTTGCTTTGTATAGAAACACTTGCTTTGGCAATAAGGAGAGACATTACCATTGAAGGAGTTCAGTTTGGAAAACATGCAATTAAACAAATATTTTATGCAGATGATATATCCCTGTTTGTGAAAAATACAAATTCTATAAAACGGCTTCAATATCTTTTTGAAGAATTCGAGAAAGTAAGTGGTCTTAAGGTGAACAAAGGGAAAACGAACTTTTTGTGGATGGGCAAAGATAGTGATAGACCCCAAATTCCCTTGTTCGGAAATTTAGTCCAGCAAATTAAAATTTTAGGTGTTTATTTCTCTATGAATGTGATTATAAAAGAAGATTTGAATTTCAAAGAAATACTTAGTAAAATAAAAAGAATCTTGGGATGGTGGAAACAAAGGGATCTCACACTTATGGGTAAAATACACTTGTTAAAAACATATGCATTATCAAAATTAAATTATGTCTCGTCACTTATAGTGGTTCCGCAGTGGTTGTTTGCTGAGGTGGAAAAAATTACTTTTGAATTTTTGTGGTCAGGTAAAGACCGCATAAAAAGAAGTACAATGTATCAGGACTACTCGCATGGAGGGTTAAGAATGATGAATTTTAAATTGTTTGTAAAGGCACAGCGTTTGATGTGGCTGAAACATTTATTATATGGAGAAAGGGATGCTGGATGGAAATTGTATTTTGACTTTTGTTTCAGAACAGTTGGTGGGAGATTTCTGTTCTTATGCGACTTTGACACTTCTAAATTAACATTAAAAATACAATTTTATTCAGAAATGCTAAAGGCTGGGCAAGATATGAGGAAATATAGATACTCTGAAGGGGAGGTTAATCCGGTTATATTTAATAATCATAATATTTGTATAAGAGGTAAAATGATCTATGATATTGATCTATTTAATAAAGGCATACGCACTGTAAATCACATTTTTGACAATGGGCATATAAAGCCTGTGGTTTATTTTCAAAATCTTGGGATTAATGCAAATCAATTGCTCCAGATAATTGATATTGCTCATGCCATACCAACTAGTTGGAAAAATGCTACTCCTTCGGTCAAATTTATGAAAATTGATTTTGTTGACTTTAATATAAACATGAATATTGCTGGGCAGGAAACAACTTTTCAGGTAGTTAAATCTAGAACTATTTATAACTGTTTTATCAACAATTTACGTGAATCGTATAACTTAACAGTAAAGGATGGTTACAGCAATTTCAACTTTACAAATAAAGAAATATGTACTTTTTTTATCCGAGGAAGGAACACAACTCTCATTAGAAAACAAAGGGAATTTCAATTTATACTTTTACATGGAGCTATATATACAAAAGAACATTTGATGAGGTTTGGGTTTGTGAGGGACAATTATTGCTCATTTTGTTATAAGGAGATTGAGTCTTACTTTCATATATTTCTGAACTGTGCGAAAGTGAAACCGTTATGGCAATTTTGTATTGAATATTTTGGCTTGGCTGAATTAAAAGATATGAATTGGGGGGATATATTCATGGGATAACCTGGTAATTCAAATAGAAATAAATGTGTAAATTCTTTGGTCATGTTTATTAAATATGCAATTTTCCATTCTAGGGCTCAAGGCCAGGTTCCTTCATCTACGAAAATACAAAAATATATAGCTGATTGTATAGAGGAAGAAAAAAATCTAGCAACGAAGGCAGGGAAGTTAAGCCCCAGTCACACAGTCGCTTACGTTGAGTTACGTCCGCCGCGGATAGATACGAATAAGTGGACGCAGCATGGACGCAGGCATCCGCAGGGTCGTAAGTAGACGTAACTGTCCGTAACTGATCCGTAGTGAAATGCAAAGTTACGGCGCCAAGCGAAATTTTGAAATTTTCAAAATTTCGCAGGGAGCCGCCACGGATGCAGACTTACGCAAGTAATCGTAACTAAACGTAACTATCCGTAAGTGGACGTAACGATCCGTAGCTTGGACGCAGACCATCCGGGGAAATTTTAACCTCCCTTCCATTTGCGTTCATTTGCGTCCTGTAAGTATTCGCAATTATCCGCAAGTAAACGTATTAAAACACTTACGTCCGCTTACGGACAGTTACGGATGCTGCGGACAATTGCGTCCTTCGACGCATGGGAGCCCCCAACCATCTGTCCTGTTTCGCACCCGGTTGGGCTTCTATAAATGCAATAGCCTCCCTCAGCATCCCACGCGTTCCCTTCTGACTGTCGCCATGGACAGTCATGAATTGGTGAGGATCTACTTGGCACTGCAGGCTCTAGAAGACGTTGAATTGAGAGCAGCCTACCTGGTGGCACGGTACCTGGACGTGGCGAACGGTCGGGAACCTCGGACGGTGTGGCTTCGGAACTGGCTCACTCTGCGACCGGAGCATGGTGCCTATGGTCAACTGCTGGACATGTTGAGGCGTGAAGATGTCGTGTCCTTCAAGAACTTTCTTCGCGTGAGTCCAGAACTCTTTGCCGAGATGCTCGACCGTCTCTCTCCGCGTCTGCGCAAGTATGACACCTGGTGGCGGAAGTCATTAGAGGTTGGACTCAAGCTTGCCATCACCTTGCGCTACGTAGCCACCGGGGACTCCTACCATTCCCTCATGTACATGTTCTACGTTCCGCACAACAGTATCTCTATCCTTGTGCGAGAAGTGTGTACAGCCATATGCGAGGAGTATGGTGATGAAACCATCTCAAACCCCACAACCCCAGAGGAGTGGAAGGAGATAGCCAACCGCTTCGGTACACGGTGGAATTTCCACAACACCATTGGTGCCCTTGATGGCAAACACCTCCGCATCAGATGTCCCCCCAACAGTGGCTCAGAATTTTTCAACTACAAGGGATTTTTCTCTGTAGCTTTACTGACCTTAGTAGACGCCGATTACAGGTGAGCTATGGGCTATTCCCCGATAACACAATGAAGCTTTGAATAGATATATATTTTCACATTCATATCACAAATTACAATTATTTAAATGTTTAAAACTTAAAAATATTATTATTCTATTACAATATAGACTTGTAGATTCATCATGAAATCCTGGTTTAAATCATCCTCATGAAGCCGTTCTGTGCTAGAGAGCCCAGTCATGACTACCATTGTGACGGCATGCATCATTCTCCACAACATCTTGAGGCAGCGTATTCCCGGGGAACAGAACCAGTTACTTGACCGTGAGGACGCTCAGCGCAATATGATCCCGGGGGAATGGAGACAGGACACCAACATGCAGGACATGGAACAGAGACTCGTGGGACCACACCACCCGTGTTGCCAAGCTGCAGCGCGTGTACCTAAAGGAATACTATAACACAGTCGGGGCGGTGGAGTGGCAGGACCGCATGGTCGAGTTATGAAATTCCCTTCCCAACGGTCATTTCAAGTGGCACCCACATATATATGACATCGGATGGCTCTTCATGTTGAACTTATGTTGTCATTCTTTTTTCAAATGTCAACATTTCGAAAGAAAAAGCTCAACATTTTGTTGAGGTGGTGGGGTGACAGCATATTATTTACTTTTCTGGTCGTGGGAGCCTGTGGGAGAGTAAAAACTTGTATAAAATTGGAAAACAAAAAGTATAGTTTCAGGTATTTACACTTCTATGAAGTGTTAAATACATTTTATATCTATTTGCGTGGGGGGGGGGGGGGGGCAGCATTCTAAAGTCCGAAAAAAAAATCTTTATATGGAAATTTATTAAAGCCACGGTATAGTTTTGGTAATCTGTAAAAAAAATATTATATATCCCTAATTGGTTTTATTCATAGAACTTTATGAGCTCTAACAGCTTTGTGAATTATTTTCTCCAAAACCATCAATTTCGGGGAATACTCGCAAATATGTAGTATCTTGGGATGCCCCCGCGATTTTTACCGTAGGATTGTGTACAGAGCTCCATCTAGTGGCTATTCATTGATAACTCAAAATTTGTCATTAACAGTAACTTTATGTGTGTTTGAATTTATTTCCCTGTGTCTGGAGTGAGAATGCTCCATTTTTCAAAAGATTGATAAAAACTTCCTCAATCATACCAAAACTATACTGGGGCTTTGACAATTTTCTGGACATAACTCGGTCAATCAGAAATATGGATGCTCAATTATGGCGTAAACAGTGGTTTGTCTATTCCATGCTGTTAATTATACCTTGTTACTTTTTTGTTTGAATTGCCGATCTACACTGTATTATATTTTGGTACATTTATGTTATGTATTTTGTACATTTATGATGTATGTTCATATTTGATTTGAATAAATAAATTCAAAATTCAAGTTCAAACTTATTTCTTTTATTGCTGAAAGACAAATTAAAGGAAAACGAAAATCTTCACAACAATATCATATGATTTAAGTTTTCCAAATCTACAAAACAAGACAGTCTGATATGTAATATCCTTGCTCCTAATAAAACTACTGTTTGAATGTTGTTTTTTTTCTTAGGGTGGGGGCACTCCAAAATCCAGGAAGTTTTTATGAACCCCGCTTTTTCAAGGGGGTTGGGGATGAATTCCAAAAGTCCAAAAGTTTTACATCTAGAAAAGAAGCAATATCAATTAACAATACTCATATCATAATAAGATACTCCTTATTTGTACAAATTTTAAAAGAAAGAAAATGAAAATCCTTCATACTATTTTCAGATGGTCACAGTCTACATAATAAAACTTTCAGATCTCTTAAATCAATGTTCCTCGTGTAGCAATCCAATATATAATAACTTTGCATAGAATGAAACAGTCTGATCTTTAATATCTTTGGTCCTTATGAAGCAGTCTGATCGGTTTTGTTGTCGTTTATAATTATTCGTAACAATCCGTAACTATCCGCAATTATCCGTAAATATCCGCAACTCTCCTCAAGTGTTCACAAGTATCCGGAAGTTTACGCAAGTCGAAAGAACAAATAACGTGTTAATTCGTAAGATTATCCACAAGTGTACGCAAGTATCCGCATCTGGTCGTATCTATCCGTATCGCCCGTATCTTTTCCCGTATATTTTGTAATTTTTTTGGTGACGGGAAGGGATCCGTGGGAGTCCGCAGAAAAAATGACTTTTTGGACGCAACGCCGGACGCTGAGCATTATGTGACTGGGGCATTACATTTACACTTACAGAAATGGGAAGAACTGAAAGTGAATAAGGATGTGAATGTGAGCAGGTATGATGTGTCTAGTGTTGTACGTGTGTAAATCTTGGTATGTTTGTTGGATGTTAGTGAGTGTGAATGTGAATGTTGAAAGGGGGGGGGGGGGGGGGGGTCAAGTAGTGAAAGAGGTAACAAGGTATACCGATGAAGGGTTTATATAAAAATATGCATTATGTTACTTTTCATGAATGATCATTTTCCCCTTCTCTTGGGTAAATTGCTAAATGCACATCTTATTATTTATGATATGAATATAACATGAAGAATTGTATTTCATTTAATTATACCGTAATTATACATTTTTGTTTACCCCTTTATTCATTTAAAGGAGATCTTTATATGAACTAGGAAAATAACAAAAAAGAAAAGAACATTAACATGTTTTAAATGAAAGATCATTTACATTGAATATTATACATTGTGGGACATAGGGAGGGGGTATAGGGCGTACGTTTAATAGTGTTTGTCAATATATTATTTACTTAGTGATTTCATTCCAACATTCTTCCATGCTTGTCTTGTGAATAATTTAACACTGTGGTATGAAAACGAAATGAAGATTTGAAATTTGTTTGAAATTATTTATTTTATGTAATGATCTATTTTGAATGAAATCTCAGATAAAATATTTTGAAAAACAAAAAAGTGTGCGTGTGTGTATGTGTGAGCGAAGGAAGGGGAAGGTAGGGGTTTGGGTGCAGGGAGGCCAGTACAATGTGTATGCAGTAATATGATATACATGTATATTGTTTCCCTTGTTCGTGGCGGGGGAATGAAAAATTTTCATTCAGTGCTTTCTTTACAGTTTTGAATTCATTTATAGAAGATTTTACATGACAATGTGCTTCATTTGTTATACACTTTCATTGAAATGTTGATTTATGATTCATGTTTAATTATTGAGTGAAATTAGAGTAAACATCATTGGAAAAACGAGTATATGTGTGTGGCTAAAGTTTTTTTTTTTGGGGGGGGGGTTGTGGGTGGGAGAACAGAAAACATTTTCTCTCAAGTACTATTCTTTGATATGAAAATGTTTTCGAAACAGGTTATGAAAATGTACTTTTGTTTCCTTTTATCATTGCAATTTATGTTTAAGCCAAAATATTAATGTATAATGCATCCAGTTTTGCTATATGTACAATTTTGTTATGAATGATTTGTACATTTTGTATTTGATTTGAGAGAAAATAATACAAAATATAATTTTTTTAAAAGAAGAAAAAAGTATGATATAGGTCACGGGCGTAGCCACGTATGATTATCTAGCGTTAGTGGGGGATGCGGCATTGTGTCACCCCCCCCCCCCCTTCCACCAACAAGAGATAATTTCCGTGGATACGCGCCTTATACGCATATATTTGGGGGTTTGTGCGTGTCCTCGTGTGTGTGTTCGCGAGAGAAATCTCGGCGCCTGAATACCCCCGCTCTGACCAATCAGAAGCGACCTCCAGTGTCACGACTCTCTCTGTATGTATAGCTCTGCCCCCGCTTCCGAACGAATTTACGCCACTATGTATAAACAAACTTAAAATATTGAGAAACATCACAATTTTGTTCCAGAGTTCCCTAAATATTCTTCAACTTTGCAGATAAGTTTCCATAAATAGTTCTATTCATTTGGCCCTGGGTGACTAGTTGATTTACCTCTGACATATTTACTTTTATATACATGTACCTTACTTTAAGAATCTTTCCTAATCCTGTCATCTGATTGGTTGAAAGTGAAGTCGTGTTTTTAACTATGCCCGCAAAATTGAACTATGCCCACAGGCATAGTCAAATTTTGCTGCAATCAACATTTGTTTACGTGTAAAATATCACCTTGTGCGAGCGCGGATATATACCATAATCGCAGTGAGATTTGATCGCTAAATTTAGGTCACTGTTCGTGTTACTGTTTGTGTTAAGCCCATCGCACACTATATGATCTGACTGCGATCCGATTTGGGAAGAATTTACAATAACATTTTATATTGTGAACGTTCGAACATGAAAAAATCTTAATAATCGAGGTTCTGAATATTCAAATGAAGAATAAGATAGTAATTTCGAGATATTGCAAGCCTCCTTGTAGGAGAAAAAGCCAAATCGGCTCCGAATCTTAGTGACGTCAGACCATTCGTGGGATTGTCTACGATTTGAAGCCGATTTGAACTTTTCTCCGACTAGAAGGCTTGTAATGCCCTAAATTAATCAGAACCTCAAACTGGAAGATAATATTTATACAAATGTCCATATTAAATGCAATTGCAATTTCTTCGAAAATCGGATCGCAGATGGATCGTATAGTGTGCGGTGGTCCTGAACTATTTCTGTTTTCCCATTCTACTGGAGCCCCAGACTGGAGCACAGTTTGATGATGATTTTTAAATGTGAGGATTGGTAAGTCCCACATGTATTCTTTGACTCTTACCTGTGTTCGGTACATGTATATAAAAGATATATTGACTGCTTTAATATTCGACCCCTTGGCGCGCCTCGGGGTCACTGCAGGATGTAAGGTCCCCCTTGAGCCTATAGAAACAACTATGCCTCTCATAGCAGTCAATAATATAGCTATACAAACATTTTTACCTCATACATTTTTCCTCCGACATTTTTATGCCTCCGCCCACCGAAGGTGGGGCCGGTGGCATTATGTTTTCGGGTTGTCCGTCCGTCCGAAATTTCAGGTGTTGGCCTCAGCCTCGTTCTCGTGGTAACTCAAGAACTATTTGAGGTGTGAACTTCAAACTTGATGCTAGTATGTATCTCCATATTAAGACAATCTGATTCGATTGGGGTACGTAAATCAAAGGTCAAAGGTCTCGGAGGTCATTTTTCTGAAATTTCAGGTGTTAGCCTCGTTCTCGTGATAACTCAAGAACCATTTGAGGTATGAACTTCAGACTTGGTGCTAAGATGTATCACCACAGGAAGACGATCTGATTAGATTTTGGGGTTCAAAGGTCACAGAGGTCAATTTCTGAAATATCAGGTACAGTATTAACCTTGATATCGTGATATCTCAAGAACCATTTGAGGTATGAACTTCAAACTTGGTGCTAATATGTATCACCATAGGAAGACGATGTGATTAGATATTGAGGAAAAAGTCTAAAGTTCACAGGCCAATTTCTGAAATTTCATGTTAGCCTCATTTTTGCGATAACTTAAGAACGATTTGAGGTATGAACTTCAAACATGTGCTAGTATATATCACCATATGAAGACAATTTGATTAGATTTTGGAGTAAGCAGGTCACAGGTCAAAGGTCAATGAGGTCAATTTCTGAAATTTCAGGTGTTAGCCTCGTTCTCACGATAACTCAAGAACCATTTGAGATATGAACTTCAAGCATATGCTAGTATGTATCATTATTATATGAAGACGATTAGATTAGATTTTGAAGTAGGTCAAAGGTCAAAGGTCACGGAGGTCAATTTTTGAAATTTCAGGTGTTAGCCTCATTTTCGTGATAACTCAAGAACCATTAGTGGTATGAACTTGGTGATAGTATGTATCATCATATGAAGACGAGCTGATTAGATTTCATGGGGTCCAGAATTTTCTGATAAGCACCAAAAAAAAAAAGGGGGGTCTAAAAGGGCAGAATTTTTTTTCTGTCAAAAGTTGTCAGGGGGCACTCTGCCCCCCCCCCCTCCCCTTGGGTACGCTAGTGGTTACAACCTATGAATTAGCAATTCTCTCCATTTATATTTGGCTTGGAATACTACATCAGGTCCTAAAGCTCAGTTATTTTTCATATTAAAGGCAAACATAAAATCATCAATATCAACAACTACAGTGTGTCCCAAAAGAAAGTATATAGTTGGAAAAAGTCTCCCCAAATAAATATTTCTGAATATTTTCAATATATTTTAATTCTTGTAGATAGCTGAGGGTCCCTCCTATACAATAGCACAAACAAATCTGACTAGTTATGCCTGAGTGATCTCAAACCACTTTTGTGAAAGGGTGCAAAGTTCAGACTTGACAAGAATTGGTATTTGTTCTGGATGGTATCAACAAAGTTGAAAACTGTTTGAAATTGACAGTTGGAAAAAGTCTCCCCAATTAAATAAATTGAAAATATTTTCATGAAAATTTTATACCTGTGGTTAGCTTATCCAATGACACTAAAATATCTCACAATATTTCATGCTTGAGTCAGCAAGAGTCACTTTTGTGAAATGGTGCAAAGTCCATTCTTGACAAATGTTTCATGAAAAGACCTTGAGATTTTATATTCTTATCATTGAAAGACTATTTATGAAAGAACATATTCGTGTTTAATTGCAACTCCTAAAAATCAAACGCAAGTCCTTAATGCGCACTTCTGATTGGCTGAAAATAAAGTTGCATTTGATTTTCCTGAGTTGCGTTCAAACGCAAGTTTTGTGCAACAGGCCCCAGAATATGGAAATTTTTAAGCCTTTACATGACTCTCAGCTCGGCTGATACAGCGAGAGCCAATATCAATTCTTGTCAAGACTGGATTTTGCACCCTTTCTCATTATTGGCCTTTGCTCACTCAAGCATAAAATATTGTAAGATATTTTGGTGCCATTTGATAGAAGAGACCATAAGCTATCCACTGGTATAAAAATTTCCTTAAAATATTTTGAAACATTTATTTGGAGAGAATTTTTCCAACTGCTTACTTTTTTCTTGGACACACTTTATAGTTAAGCGGAAAATCATGATTTTAAAATACACCACACGTAGGCTAAAAACACAGAAAAATCTGTTGAAAAGATGATGGCAATTGACATAACTAAGTGGTGACAACGGTATGAAATTCCTCTGCAATTACTCCTCCAAATATGATGACATGATTTCATGTTTTTTGCACCCCCCCCCCCCCCCCCATCACAAAAAATGGCCCTGCATGGCCCTCACAAGTAGGTTTGATTGACTGAATGGTTTATTCGGATAAAAATACAAGAACAGTTCAAATCCATTCACATTGGCAGTCAAATGACTGAAGACATAATATACAATATTCATAAAGATACCATCATATTACATTGCAAAAGTAATAGAATTATTTCATTATGAGTATAGTACAGTATCAATAAATATAACTTGAAAGCAGCTTCAAGGACATTCTCATCAAATCCTTGGCAAAATCATAGGATAAGAAATGGGTACAATTCTATCAGCTTTAAAATCAACCAAATTAAGTGCAGATGAAAAAAAGGTACACAATTAAATTGTTATAAGAGCATGACTAAATTAGTGAGATCCCATTTGAAGGTTTACCCCATCAGCATCATTCAAGTACTACATGTATTTGAAAATTTTGTAAGGAAAAAAAAATATATCAAAATATTAAACAATTAAGTATGCATTTTGATAAACAAACACGTTATTTTGTGATAATGTAACAGAAGCATAAGCATCTATGTATCATTGTCAGGTGATTACCAAACAAGCACATTCTAGCTTTCTCCTCTCTGCTCATTAGATCTTTACCCTAATTGATCGACCAAGATCAATGAAGAGTAATTTTTTAGCAAAATAATTAACCAGGAGAGAAAGTGGATGTGATATATCCTAGAAAGTTGCTGTAGTGTCCCTGATCTAATTTTAACTGAATGAAAGTTGAAGATAGCAAAAACACAGAGGCGCTTAGTCTTCTGTGGAATCCAGTACATGTATAGTCATCCTGCTCTATGCAATGTTCAAAATAGAGAATAATATCATGCTTATGAGTCTCCGGTTTGGGGATGACAAAGCCAATTTTTTCTTAAACCTTTTGTAAAGGAATGCAGTACACATGTGCCCTGTCTAGTGTTGGATAAGGGTGGCAATTTGGTGATGGAAAGAAAAAAAAAAAAGCTTTCTTTTTGCTTTGCACTGTGGATAAAGTACCTTGCAAGATACATCAAGGCGTTTCCAATTTGTCTATGCTTCTTTTAAAAACGAAGTTAATATCAGGGTGAACTTTCCCTTTAACTCCTGGCTCGAGTATCTAATTCATTGTGTCTTCTTCTGAACAGGTTAATCGATTTTCAAAATGTCACATCTGCACAACACTGAAAACAAACAATGAGAAAAAAAAAACCTGACAATGTGGCACAGCACACTTTTTATGAGCAACAAGAGACACACCTCACACAAAAAAGAAATAAGGAAACACCTTTTACTCTAGTTTTTAACAAGATAGCTATTCACATATTATGAGTAATCATAATTTTTTTGTCACTATTGATGTAATTTATGATCGTTTTTTATCTTTGTCATCTTCATAGACCATTTATTTTGATTAGAGAAAATTTGCATAAAATGTTTAACCTGAAATTTAAACCCTTATAATGCAATATGTTATTGCAATTTGAGAAGCATTTATTCATGTTTTTACTTAATAAGGTAGCTTAGCAAAACACAATGGCGCATAAAGACGTGAAAAAGACGCAAAGAGGAAAATTGTTAGTTTGCCTGTGCTTCTAAAATTAGAATCAGACATTTCTGAATAAAAGTTTTCAGATTATTTTGCTTAAACCTTAAAAAAAAAAAGAACACAAAGAAACAAACGATTGTATTTTCACTATTTGTTTCTGAACTGCCTGAGGCGGAAGTTTCCAATTCAGTGAAGTTTTGAATCATAATATGGTGTTATCATATCATTGCTTTACCATAAAAAGAATTTTGGAGAAAGAAATGAAAATAAGCATGACGTTTGTTATGTTGACTAGCAGGATTGACAAGTCTCCAGTTCAGTGAATCTACGCATGACATCTTTTATGTTGACTAGCAAGTCTCCAGTTCAGTGAATCTACGTTTAAGACGGTGTTTAAGATGTTCGGTGCTAAACTGTTAAAGATGTGGGCACAATGGAGTTTGCCTATGTTAAGGTGTTCTCAGGTTGCTCAAACTGAGCTTAGAATGCTTGCCAAATAGTTGTTTGCAAGTTTTTTCTATTAAAACTTTTATAAGAACACAAAGAAACGAACGTATGTGTTTTTTTATTGTTTGTTTCTGAACTGTCGGGGCAAAACGGACCTAGGGGTCCGTTTTGCCACCCCCATATGGCCCATTTTACCCGAGGCCCTGGGTAAAACGGCCCATGTCAATAAAAATATAATATTAGATTTTTTTTCCAATCTCAAAGGAATTTGTTAGATTTAGTCAACATAACTGGGTAGCAATATGCGACCACAACCTGTACACCAAAGATGAATTTCCATATACCACTAGGTAAAGAATGACATGGCTCTAAAGTTAAGGGGTCCGTCTTACCCCACTTTCCCCTACAGGCCACAAAGTTTCGCTATGCTACCTTAAGTTTTTTTTTTTTTTTTTTTTTTTTGAGGGGGGAGGCTTTTTCTTTGAAAACAAGATTCACAGAACTGTTTAAGTATGCATAAGCTTGAAATAAAAAACAGATGTTATTTTGGTAAGATATATCTAAACTAAGAAGGTCACAGAATGTGCTTGAAAATAAGAACATCTTTTCAAGTTTTATATTAGCAGTACAGAATAAAGTGAATGTATTTTGGAGGTGGTTAAAGTCCAGTTGTATTTTATGGTAGAGGCAAGAGGTAGCACATTAAGTAGTTTAACTAGTTTAAAGGGTACCAATCACCAAAAAATATTTTACTCTGTATGTTAGAGGTTCCATGTCGTTCTACTATATTCCAAATTTGGGCTCCAAATATCTCTTCTATAAAGAGATATTACAAGTTTAATTATACTCTCTATAAGCATAAAAGCGACTCGTGAGTAGACTACTCAAAGCAGCTGTACGCGCTCGCCAAGATAAGGGCTCGCATGGAACCCAACTCAGAGGTTCGGTTCCGCGCGAGCACCTTCATGTTATCCTTTATTTCCTTCATACTCCTGTTCTGCTGACCGATAGAATTTCAGATAAAGTTCTTTGAGGCTAATTTTATACTTCCTAGCGGTATACAAATTCTTTTTTCAGGTGGTTGGTACACTTTAAGTGTACCAATCACACAAAAAAATTTTGTTCTGTATATAAGGGTTCTACATGTATGTCGATATACTATTCAAAATATGAGTTTCAATTGTTGATTCTATAAAGAGATATTGCAAGTTGACATACACTCCCTATAAACAATACCGTGACTTGTGAGGAGACTAGGAGACCTGGGCCCCGTTGCATAAAACTTACCGTTAACGGTAACTTTACCATCAATGGTAACTCCCATGAAAACCTTGATTTTGATTGGCTATTGAGTGATGTTTCCATGGTAGTTACCATTGATAGCAGAGTTACCGTTAACGATAAGTTTTATGCAACGGGGCCCTGTACATGCTCGCATTAAATAAGGGCCGGCACTTAACCAAACTTAGAGTTGCGTTCTGGTGTAAAATATCGCCGAAGTAAACACAGGAGTGCTCAATATCAAGCAATATTGTACTTTTTACCACGTACAAGTCACCTGTATTAAGCAAACTCTTACTGTTTACTTAATGTTTACATATTTTCATTTTGCTCTTTCTTGATGAGTGAAGTTTGCTCCATATGGCATTAAATTTTACTTAACTCTGAGGAAACTACATTTGACACTCCCGGGTTTACACTGCTGCATGCATGTATGCCGGCCCGCGATGCATATATGCACGTGTAAAAAAAAGGCACACAGCGGGGGCGTAGCATCATGGCAGACCACGAAGTTGTTTCTTTGCTGCGGGAATGGGGTCTTAGTGACCAAATCACCAAGTTTAGAAGTAAGTATAAATTATCAGTATATTTGTTTCTAATATCGTAGACACTTCAACATTTTTAATGTTATTTTATGGTACCGTTCAGTAGTGGTACACTGGGCCATTGCAGGCTGCGCTGCAGCTCGAATGCACCATGGCAGCGTACTCAGGGGCGCGGCCGGCCCCGGGCTGACCCGGGCATGGTCGCGTACGGTTCTGGTACCATACTGGTTTGCTGGATTTTGGTCTGTTCTGGATGCTTGGGCTTCACAACCAAAAACTACAGCAGTCCAGCCCTTCTTTTTCTTTAGTCTGCATTCAACAAAAACTAATTATATAGCAATTATCATCATGAATATTTATTTTCTAGGTCTCTGATATTTTGTAATGGAAAATGAAACCCATTCCCAAGGCATGCAGCACAGTAAGACAGGGCCGAAATTTTCTGTCTCTAACTTAGTTAGTGAGCCTCTCGATTCATATTGGGGTAGGGTCGGAGACAGAAAATGAGCCGACCCTAACCGATTTATGTGGTTTTGTGTGTGTGTGTTTGTATGTGTGCTTGGGTAAAGCTTTAGGCATGACTAGTGGACATTTGGAATGTTAAATAATCTTTATAATAAATAGAAATAGCTACATATCATCTGTTGAGAGTCAAAAGGCCATCAAAGTCTATGAGTTAAGGCCCTTCTGGCTCTCAACAGACGAAGTATATAATTACCATGTATCCATCCCAGGGGATGTACAAGGTATACTTGCCTTAAATCCAGGTGCCCTAAAATGCTGAAAGCACTCAAGGAATAAATTTTTGTCAAATCCATTTCATACCAATTCACTACACCTGGATGGAGAGTGGCAAATGTTGACAATGTGTTGCCAAAGGATATTATAGTCAGGCAGCCCAGTGACTTTTGATCAAACGAACGAGGTACCATTATATGAGTACTGGGCCCAAAAATGCATTTGATCAAACATTATAGGTACCACATGAAACTCATGGTAAATATATTGGTTCATCACACACGTTACAGAATGGGCCTTGCCAGACAGATTTTCTGCTGCTTAGGGCCCGCCAGACACCCCCATAGGGGCCCCTAAAATTGGGCCTCGATCAAACATAGGAGATACCACTTGAAACTAATTTCAAATGAATACATGAATACCACAAAGCACAGAATGGCCCATGCCAGACAAATTTTCTGCTTCTAAGTGTCCGCCAGACGCCCCCAAAATATGGCCCAAAGGCCCACTATGGTAGCTTTGACCCAGTTTAAATATTCAAGGTACCACTTTAAACCAGTTTGGAATTTTCAGTTTAATCTTACAGACTACAGAAATCATCCTGACAGACAAATTCTCTGCTGCCCAGGGGCCGGCAGAAACACAAAAAGACCCCCCCCCCCCCCCCATAAATGAATTTGCCATACCACAAGAAACAATATTTAAAAAAATAAAAAAAACATTTTATTTAGTGCTTGGTAACTTCCACCTGGAATAGGCTTTCTATGGTGCCATTGGCACTTTCATCAATGAAAGTGGTGCACAGCACCTCCTTACCGAATCTGGGATATCAGCTGAAAGGTCCTTAATTGGTTACATCCGTGGGAAACACAACAGATGTGTCCGGATCCATGACATCCTTGCTCTCGCCATGGAGAGAAAGATCTCTGAAAGTTTCAAGTCGACTCTCACGCAAGAAACACAAGATGCAATTAATGGCCTGCTGGCAACTGTTCCTGAGGATTCAGATGCTCAGACAAAATTCCTCAATACAAGTCAACTCTTTCAAAAACACATGGATCAGTATGAGCTGTTTTTCAAGGCAGTGATGACTGGAAAACTTGACCCCACTGCCCAATACTGGTGTATGTATGTCTTTATGATTAATCAAGTTCACAGTGATCGCATGCATGCACTACATGTATGCTCAAATGATGTTGATGCGTACATCAACACACTTCCAGTCGTAATCGACCTCTTCTTTGGATTGAATCGACCCAACTATGCCAGATGTAGCGTACTCTATCTCAGTCGACTCAAGAATGCAGGACATCAGAGTCGATTGATTCCACAGTCAGGGGCTTTCTCCATCAGATGAACAAGCAGACATTTTGCCACATCAGCCATCGATTTGACCCTGGAGCAGAGTGTGAATAGAGATGCAACATCACCAATGAGAGGCATTGTACGATTCCACAACTCAAGTAATGCCATCAGAAGATGGTGCATCACATCAGCCCAGCTAGGCAAGTCCGTCACAGAGCTGCGGAATTTGACATGGCTGGATGCCATGGAGCAGCCAGCAACACAGCTACAGACTAGCAGAATAGACCGCTTCGGTAATGTACATGCAAATTTTATACATACCTTTCAAACAAAGGTTGTTCTTGACAACCTGAAAGAATGCCAAAGGCTTGCCGGACATAGCAACAGATAATGTTTGCAAACTGGATTCCAAGCATTGAGGCTAATTTATAAAAAGCAAGGTAATGGAATAGCTCGTCACTAGGTGCTCAGAGAATTATGCGCATAAATTTGTATGCATTACAGAAGCGGTCTATTGCGAAGGATAGTTGCCAAAGCGATGCTTTGATGAATGCCATTACAGAAATATGTGACCCTTTCTTTTTTCCAGCAACATCATGTCTAATGAACATTGCTACAGGCAAAGAACATCCAAGGAAATCCAAGACTATCTAATTAGAAGCCTTCTTTTTTACTGGCCATGAACTTCATAATAGTTCCAGGAAGAATGGGCAGGAGACGGACAAAGATTCCTGAAACCCATTCAGAGACGAAATGTAGAAAATTTTGCAAGGGACCATTTGAAGAGGCATCCCATCACAAAAGAGAAATTATTTAAAGAAAAAAAAAATTCTTAAATCCTTCTCCAGTAAAAGAAGGCTGAAGAAAGATGTAGGATCATCTAAAAATTTGAGGTAAGGAATATTTTTGTGTTAAGATTAAAATTTTTGAAACTTCATTATGTGAAAATCAATAGTTTAAGGTAGATAAAGGGAAATGATGCTGTCCTCAAATGTCTTTTAATACACCATATTTGCATTTACATAATAGTTAATTTGAATAATGTGTAATGTACATATTATGTACATTACACATTATTTAAATCAACTATCCACAATGCTCTTTTCAGCATGGTAAGCTAAACATTTTTAGGTTGTCACTGGGCTTGCATCCTTTCAGCTGCAAAGAGGTCCTGTTTATGTCAGTGCAACATTCAATTGTTTCACACATAAAAATGAAATTTTCATGGATGTAGATGGACCAACTACAACGTACGTCATTTTGGATGTCCCTGCACATCATGTGAGGAAGGCCATCCTGAAAAAAAGATTCTTCCCAGGCAGTTGAGTACGGATCTTTGGCCATGTTGTAGACATGGATGGATCTTGAAGAGCCTTGCTCACCAATGACATGAATGATCTATTCAAAGGAATAACAATTAAACTCATAAATCAAAATATGTTGCCGGAGAATGTGTAGTGCAACTTCAAATCTTACACCTGTGTAATTCCTGGGGTCTGCCATCAATCAGCAGTGACGGAAAATCCTCCAATGCACGCGTGGGAGGAAACAGCGCCTCCACCTCCACTGCTGTAACTCCTCAGTCAGTGAAGACCGGGATTGCCTGTCTGACTTCTCTAATTCCTATATGAGGTTTACAATGGTTTGCAACATATGGAGGGTGCATGAGTGGACATGAATGGACAAGAGTGGCTAGTGGACATGTTTTTTTTTTCATTTCTCTTCCGGAGGGCTCTTTAAAATCGCAACAAATCTTCTTATTAATCTTGCCATCTAAGTAAAGAATTTATGTGTGTTTTAGCTTTTGATCGTTGTATATCATCAAGGGATTGTACGGACCTCATCATAAAGGTGTTTTTAAACCACAATCTCCTCACAAATGGTCGTAATTGAAAGCTTTCCTTGACACAAAGAGAAGAAGAATGACAAAAAGCTTGAAATGTTTTCAGAGAAGCCTGCAAAACAAAGTGACACATACAGACTGTGGATAATTTCACCCATCGAGATATGATGAACTACCTGCTGTTCGCACCTGAAATTTGAACCTCTGAGTTTTGGCACTGAAGAAGATGGCACCTCTGTTTAATGCCCATGATCAACCCATGTACTTAAGGATTATTCCCATGCACCTTCATTAAATCCTGGAAATGCCTCTATCATTTCTCAATCATCAAAAACAGGGTAGATATTCTGTGAGCTTGAGTAGACTTGAGGGCCAGAGTGTAGTGAGAGATAAAACTCATGGAATAGGGTTTAACCGCGTTGTGATGATAGCCCTGTATGCTCTATCTGAGACTGTTGTAATCCATTTCATCTCTGATGGATAGGATATCACTTCATCTTCCCTACAAAGGAATGGTACAATAAAAAGTACAACAAGTAAGCAGATCACAGGTAGACAGCAAGAAGCCAGTGTCAAATTGTACATGTATGCTCTATCTGAGACTGTTGTAATCCAAACTAAACTGCAGACCACACCTCCTCAAACCCATATTACCATGCAGCAAGCAGATGAGATTCAGTCACAAGATATACTTGACTTCCATGACGTGGGTGAGAAGGATTTAGAGTCATTCATCACCACTAGAATTCTTTATTAACCAACTGCCCAAGCTCCAAGGATGCACTGCAGCTTGAGGACATTCCTGCCCAACAACCAAGGAGGGATACAATTACACAGAAGGACAAAAATAAACAGAGAGTTGCAGGATGTCCAGGTTTTCAGCACGCACATGCAAAGAAGACTCGTAATAACAATCCTGACCCTTGGCAAGTACTTTGAACATCCACTAGCAATGCAAAATCTCATGAGTCAATGTACAAAGGGAGCAAAGCTGTTCCATTATCTGTATACCAGAAGATCTAGAAGGGTGTAATAGAGTACAGTCTACAAAAGAAATCGCACCCAGACTGTATTATTCTGGAGGACATGTTTTGTAAATGCTGCCCCACTGTCAAACCATAAGACACGGAGGATTATTAATCTTTTCTTCAATTCTACTTGGAAAAGAAAATTTGTCTGAATTACATTACAAGCCGTCTTCGATCATCCGGATCATAATGGAATTCATCCAAAGACTGGAAAAACAGAAGAGAGATGAGAAACGACAAGCGGATAAAGGGATTTATGAACGCATTACTGCAGATACCCTCCTTCCCCTAAATCAGAGAAAGTTTGGTAACTTTGGATACATCACTTATTATTGTTAATTTATTAATGCACAACCATACCATAGTTGCAGCCTTAGCACGTTTGATGAAACAGATTATCTAGAAGCGTGAGGCAATTGTTGCCGGGCTTTATTTCATCAAACATGCAATGCGAATGCGTCAATGTAGCAAAATGTCAATAACTAGTTCATACTCAGTGCTGGCTCATGAATATGATGACTTTTGTAGATTTGACCTGAACCCTCATTTGAAATTTCATTTGGATTTATTAAATTTTAGATCTTTATTTCAGACATATATAGGGATAGCCCTTGCAGACACAATAGGTATAGGGAAGCCCTTGCAGACACAATGATTAGGATACCAAGGGGAGATGCGGTTTCCTATGTGGTGCAGGAGTTCAAAGTCAAGTTGAGTTTCCCTTAATGCTTTGGAGCCATAGATGGAAGCCACATTCCAATACTGTTACCTAAACAATTTTGTGCTGACTATTACAAGGGAAAGGATATTATTCAATGGTGTTGCTGAGTCACGTTAACCACTGTTACCGATTCATGGCCATTAACTTCGGATACCCAGGCAGAGTCCACCATGACAAGGTCTTCTCCATATCAAGGGTGTTTCAACTAGGGTACGCTTTGTCCTCCACTTCAGTGAAAGATCAGTGGAGTTAAAGTCCCTGTAGTAATTCTTGGTGACAATGCCTACCCATTGCTATCATGGCTCATGAAACCATTCCATGACAATGGACAGCTAACAAAAGAAAAACATTTATTCAATTATAGTCTAAGCAGATCAAGAATGGTAGTGGAAAAAAGGAACGTGAAGAATTCTTCTAAAAAGGAACAGTACACACATGAAGAAACTTACAGACTAACTATATATGCATGACAAAAATATATCTTCAGTTAGTTCATTATTTAAATAACAAATTTTTGGCAAAAAAATGGTACATGACGGTGACTTGTATCAACATGGAATGGTTGTTGTTTAAAAAGTTTGAAGTTATATATAAAATACAGCCTAGTATGTCAAATATGATTGCACAAGACCAGATATGACACAGGAGATCATGATCGATTGTGAGGCAGCTCTCTGGAAGGTTCTTTTTTTCCCCATCATTCCCATTTCCAGAGGAGGTAGTCTGTCTTTTGGAAGATTCAGTCCATTGGCCTGACTCAAGCGTACAGTGTGAACGAGCAGACTTGTTCCCTTCTTCAGAAGTCATGGATCTGTCCTTCCTTCCAGTTGCTGAGGTGGTGCCTATGTTTCAAGCCTTTCAGCAGCAAAGCAGCACACCATTGCTAGATGAGGCAAAGGTAAACGCACATACTAACAGAGCAGATCTGACCATCAGGCTGGTTGACAGGCAATTTATGACCAGAAGGCAGAGATGACACAAGAGGACCTTGAAGGGTCAATATTTTCTGAGCATGAGGAACGAGGAGAAGAGCACCGAGGATCTACTGAGGATTTGGGCAGCAACGTATGGTCAAGTACATTAGATAATCCTTCTGCCTTGGGTGTACTGGGCAATGCATATAACTGGCTCTGGAAATCTGGACAAGGGGGAGATTCATTGTTGCACAATACACAAGCCAGGAGACACGGTCAGCGGGGTCTAGCAAACACGGCTAAGGGGGAGACACTGAAGAGGATGACGAATTGGGTCAGGGAAGCTGATAGGCTGAAGGAACCCAGGACATTAGACTTTCATCTCAACAAATAATTCAGGTTTCCTGGTTGCTGATGTCACTCGCAGAGGCCATAGAACTCGAGTCTCATTTACACTACCCAACAACAGTTGCAGCTGCTAAGTCAAGCCCAGATGTGGTACGTCAATGCTACATTCAAAGTTGTCAGACTACCATTTTACCAGCTGCTGGTGGTGCATGCCTACTACGAGAACAGAGGGTCCATCAAGAAAGTACCTCTTGTGTACATTCTCATGTCCAGCAAGGAGATGGGAGCTTACAGGGAAGCCCTCCTGGATGCGCTGTCAGGGGTTTTAATGTGAATATTCTCAGTGCAGAAGTTACACCTGATGACTTCACTTCATCTCTACAATGTGTGGGATTTGCAAAACCGATAAATTCCCCAACAAGAGTAACTAAAGAATGGGCCACTTTATTAGATCACATTTGCTTGAATATTGATATGGTTGAAAGTCATTCAGGAATTATTCAAGCTAACATCTCTGACCATTTTGCAGTGTTTATTTTCAGAAACATTGCCAAGGAAGGTTCAATTAAGAAAAAAATTATGTATCAATACTACAGAAAGTACATAGATGAAAAGTCTAAAGAAGACCTTTCTGTCACTGAGGAGAGGTATCTAACTGTCAGATGGGAATGTTGCATACCATACTTGACGGTTAGTATAATCCGTCCTTTCCTTTACCACATATTTTTCAACAGAATACCCAAGGATTATGACAGTAGAAACAGCACCCAACTTGTAAACAAAGTTATATGAGCAGGTAACTCAAACTCCCTCCTATACATCCTCATGTCCAGCAAAAAGAAGGGAGCTTACAGGAAGCCCCCCAGGAGCTACTTTGACAATACAAAAATCAGACAAAAAACAAATCAAAGCAAGTGCCCATTTTGTGGAAGGATAAAAAAGGGAAAGACTTTAATACAACAATGCCTTCCAAAAAAAAACTACATGAGGAAATGAATATCAGGACTTTCCCTGCTCATCACTATGGATGTAAAGAGTCTATACACTAACATTCTTCACCTAGATGTAGAAGTAAAGCATTCTTCCTCATTAGCAATCTGATGAAGAGAAGACCTGAGATAAAAATGCCTTTTCCAAAATGGCTGAATTACGGAGCCCAAGATGAAGAAAAAAAATTGGAGTGCAGAAAAATATAAATTAATGCCCTTAAAAAAAAAAATCAAGGTTTTTCTTTGGTTTTTTTTTTTTTTTTGGGGGGGGGGGAGGGGGAATTATTCTTTTATTTTCATTTTTTTTTGGTCCCCTTTTTTGACAAACATCTAGCCAGTGCACAGTCTGGCGCATGTGTATTAGATCCAGACGGAACACATATCAAATCCAAATTTCGCTGTCGGTTCTACCATTAGGCAATAAACGAAGGCAAAGTGCTAGAGTCAAGAGTTAAGAGTAAGTTTTCCAGTCATTTTGCAGGATTCTTTATAGCATAAATGTACATTACAGACATGTACAAGACCATTTTTTGTTCCACGGTCACTACGCACAATGCGTGGGTAACCCCTACATAGTTCGACAGCTTCTAGAATGTATCCTCTAATCACCCTTGGATCATTGTTTGTGTTGTAGACAATTTAACCAAATAATTTTTTGAGAGTAACCATCAATGCATCTATGTAGAGACAAGTCATATGGTTTTGGTTAATCATATCCATCAATATGCCACACATAAGTTGGTCCTCTGGCAAAATATGACCTTCTAAGAAGACTTCTAGCCATTCTGATTTCTACCCCAACAGGGTCAAGCATTTGTAAGATAGTACGGACATCTTCCTTTCTTACTGTTAGACCGCCTTGTTGACATTTCACATACATCTTTTGATACCCATGTAGCTCGAGAAAAAAAAAAAAATTGGAGGGAAAAAAAAACTTTGACCAAAAAAAAAAATTTCAATAAAAGAAATTTAAACCTTAATTTTTTGTTTTTTTTCAGGGAGTTAATTCATATTTTTCTTCACACCAATATTTTTTTTTTCTTGTCCCTTCCCAGGCTCGATACTGGATACATTTTGAAACACAATTACTTCCAAGTCAATCGCAAATACTTTCTCCATAAGAGCCTGATTGGTTAAGAGTGAGCATTGGGGTGAAAATTTAATTTTCAGATTTTTTTGATGAAGTCACTTCCAGGTTTTTCGTTAATATCTAAAGTTACTAAAATTCATGTTTGTTTAATTGACAAGGTCGGGAAAGTCATTGGATTGGCCCATTTTTCAACAGGGGTGATGAACACCAATGTCACGGACGGACATTTTCTAGAAAGATTGATTTGGTCCTAGTTTAACACTCTCTAAACTTTCTTAAGTTTTGTTAGCATTTAATTATAGATCAAACACCATTCCATTGAAAACCAAAAAATATTTGAAAATATTTGTACAGAAATGGTTGTGCGGCATGGTCATGCACATCTTGATGCAAATTTGTCCGTCCGTGACAGAAAAAAATTTGTAAAAGTTTTTTTTTCCATTGGTGGGGCAAAAGTGAAAACAAAAACCATGCTGAGCTAACTCACTAGCTAGAGACCTATACCATGTATGAATAAAACCTTGATCAATTAAATATACATATACTAAAAACGAATTTGAAAATTGTCACGGACGGACAATGCAATATACTGAAATGGTAAATGCTGTGAGATTTCAAATTCAGTGAATTGTTTTATTGTTTATTGGTTCATGAAACATATTTCATCCAAAATATCATGTACAGTGAAACCTGTCTTTAAAGACCGCTCAAGACAGACAAGAAAAGCTGTCTTTACGAGCAGGTGGTCTTTACGTACAGGTTCCTGTAATACATTATTTAATGAGAAAGAGTTTTAAAGGGAAACAAAAATTGTGGTCTTTATAGACAGGTAGTCTTTCTATACAGGTGGTCGCTAAAGCAGGTTAGACTGTATGGTATTGTGATCCTCCATATGAATGTAAAAATTACCCCCCACCCCACCCTAATTTTTTTCTTTTTCAAGCTAATAAATATCATATAAACCTAATGATTTTGCTATGGCTCTAATGGGAGCCAGCCTGCATTGTCAGCCTGCAAAAGACGTCCATTACAGGTGTTTACAGAAGATGAATACTTATTTTCTTAATTATTTATTTATTAATATTATTATTGCTATTATTGTAGTTGATATTTTTAGTCATCAGCAACGTGTAAAGTTTTAGATTCAACATTAATACCGAATCTTGATCAATATTCAAATTAAATTAGAAGTTGAACTTGAAAATTATAAACATTGGAGGTCAGATATGGTATCAGACTGCAAGAGCCATGTTTGGACTCTATTTTGTAAGAATGCTTTGAATTAGTTGTAATGTTTGAGACAGATAGAGATTCTTTGTAGTTCAGGATTTTGTGAAGATTTGACCTGGCAACGCTGAGCTGGGCTGCTCATTTCCTGGATTACTTGTTCAAGTTGCTCACTTTTTTATCAGTCTGAGTGACAAGCATTATGGAACCTGCAAATAGGGCAAAGAGGTTGCGGCAATCCAGTCTCGCATCTTTCTTTACTGGAAGGTATGTTTGAATCATGCAAAACAGTTGGCATACAGGGTAAATTACCATACATGGGGGTGTTACGGACGTGTTGTAATACTACAATTTGAGTAAATAAAACACATCCGGCCCGGCAGGCCCGGGGCGCTGCGCGCCCACGCTTCGCGGGGAAAGGGCGCTCAGTCGCCCGACTGGTCAGTTTACAATTTGAGTAGCTGTGTATTGTACGGTGTGTGTGCAAATTCTCTGCCAGAGCGCAGGCGTGTTGACAAGCTGTTCATAATAAAAGTATTAGGCTGACAGTGCTTATTCCAAGGTCCCCAATTCTTTGTATCTGTGTTGTCAACTGGCCTTACATTGCAGGAAAATGCAACTAAATTTTACAAATTTTCATGGGGGGGTTAATTTGGCAATGACCTCTATACCAAAAATAGTGGTGTTTTAGATGCAAGAAAATGCCATTTTCACACACAGATTTTCAAAAATTCTCCCTACTGTGGGAGGGGGTCCACCCCCCTCCCACACCCTCCCCCCCTCGCTCGCTCCGCTCGCTCGGGCTCGGTCGCTACGCTCCCTCGCATACCGCCCCCAACCCCCCCCTTTATAAAAAGCTAGATCCGCCCCTGCATTCTTCTCAACATATTCATTTTGGTCTGTAGCATATATTGTACATGTACAGTTGTACACTACATCAATACATGCACTTGTACAATGTGTATACATGACTATACAGGCATCCACTTTTGACACAGATTCCACTTAAAAACTAAGTTTTTCAATCTAAGTTTTGCTGAATAGTGGAATAAAATCAATTTCAAACAAAAAGTAGAAAGCAAGAAGTACGTATGCGCAATTTTAGATAGGAACACATGCAGTTTTTAAGTTAATGTCCGTCCTTGACGCTCAAAATGTCCGTCCGTAACACCCAAATGTCCGTCCCTGACAAAAAGTTTTCGGACCTCTCGCAAAAGTTACAGCTTGCTTTAAAATTCTATGTATGTGACTGACAGGGAAGCCAATTTAATTGACTAACATTTGCAGTCAAAAAAATTTGTCAGTGACAGTTTGTTTAGATAGAAAAGACAAAAGGTTACCGATAAGTCAAGAAACCCATTTCTATCTTGTCCGTCCGTGACACTGCATATTTAATGGATTCTATTTTTAGTAGGTAACCATGGTAACCACATTTTATCATCATTTACCACCTTCAATGGTACCCTTCACAATGAAACATAAAACAGCTCAACACATCTCATAATTTATTTTTTACAGGCCTTAAAACTTTCATAATTTGTCAAATGTCCGTCCGTGACTAACCGATCAGGCTCAGAAACAGAGCACTGCCATGAGCATCAAATCCTCAAAAAATATGCTAGAGGTGGAGGAGGAGAAACTCTTGATTGAGAGGGAGCAACTTCATATTGAAAAAATAGTGACTCACTATTGAAAACAAACAGCTGAAAATTGATAAGTTGCTCCACAGACTTTATCATTTCAGGAAATTTGGAGCTAAACACCACACATCCTCTATAGCCATGACTTTGTTTGCCATAACATTGGCAATCAATAACCATCATGGCTACCACGTTAATGTTTGCTGAAGCTGAAAGGAGACTCAAAAGGGTAATCAGGGACAGAACACAACCCCTAAAATTCAATGAAAAAGACATCACATGAAAACATTGATTTTAACCAGAAGGTATGCATGACATTAATCAATACAGTAATGAGAAAGTTACATGAAACAAGTCCTCCCTGCCAATCTCAAGTGTTTGTTGTTCTGAACTTCCTTGCAACTGGTGCAGTGTTGGATGACACTGCTGCAATTGCAGTATGAAACATGTGATGATATGTCAGCCAACAACCAACTTATTTTGCTTTCTGAACTTCCTAACCTGTTTTTAGACAATGTTGTGCTGGAAAAGAAGAGTAAATGTTCGGAAAAGGTTACGAGGATAAACAAGTAGCATACAGTCCTGCAGTAAAAAGTGCCATATTTCAAACTTCCAAAACATAAGATATTTATAAGAAATTGGGGTTTTTTTCAAAGAAGAACAATATTTGGTGTCTAAAAAAGAGCAAAAATACATTGTAGAGATTAATATCAGTTTGTTCAGTTCTGTAAGTGAAAGATCTATTTTTCTCCATAACACAAATGTTAATCTACCAGGTGTCAAGGTCAAATGTGCAATGGAATATTAAGACAACACAGATATTATATAGTACAAGTCTAAGCGTTCATACTTATCAGATGAAATAGTAAACATCAGTTGACTTCTGAATTTGCAGAAAAGAAAAATACCACCTTCTACAGAGTATGAAGACAAGGTCATAAGCTACCATGTCACCAGTGAAGATCAAAGATATTATGTTCTCGGACTCAGAGATATCGCAGCTAAATCTGCTACAGACCCTTCAAATGTACAGCTCACAACGTTAAAGAGGCCATGTTGTAGGGACCATGGGGTATAGCCCTTGACATGGGTTGGAAGACAGCCATCATCAGGGGATTGTGATATTACAACCATAGTGGTGGTTTCTGTTTGTATTTATTCACTACTTCCAGGTAATGGGTTATTTTGCACCAGGGTGGGTGCCAAGTGGGGTCTCCACATGGTGATATTTTTTAATTGGGTTTTAAAATTTTGATGCAAAGTGTAGGTTTGGTTTGGGACTAAGAAATGGATTCACACAAACAAAACAGAACCAAAACAACGAATCCAAGTTTAGTATTGGCATGTTTGCCCATTTTAATTCATGAGTTACAGTTAGGGATACCCCTGATATTGTTTTTAGAATCGTTGTTGCATTTTTTGAATATTTTTTTCTATAGCCATTTAGAGCTTCCATTGCTTTTCATAATGAGGGCTACAGAGGTCTGCACATTGTCATTACAGAAGGAATGTGCATCATGTAGACTGAATCAAATGTGTTTATCATGACAAATCTGATGGATTTAAAAGCTGCAATAAAGGTGGTAGAACTAATTTGACAATACAAATTCATATTCTCTTCTTTTGCAATTTTGAAATTCTCTTGTTGACAAGATATGACACATACAATTTGTGTTCAATATAATGAACTCTGTCACATATTAATTTTCCTTTCTAACATTGTAGGAGTTCTTGAGGTTCCTTAAGACAGGACAGAGAAACCGTCTCCTGGATATACCCTTGTGGCTAGTAACCCAGAACGGGTAGAGCATTTCAAGGCTGCCATGATCGCAAATCCAACACTGGAGGCTGATCACTGGATCCTGAAACGACAGCACCACATGACGCAACATTCTACATCTTGGATGGCTGCAGTATGTGGGAGGCTAGTATATTGACGTTTCTTCTTCTTCAGTTACAGTACAGTCCACCGTCAGGCGTATTGTCGTACTGTGACAAGCGAAGTTTCAAGCGAAGACAAGTATGGAACAATATGTGACCCGCTACGGCAAAACCCGACGCTTCTCGGCAAATCCCATTGTGCTGTAGGAGCCTACGAACATGAAATTTCGACTTCAGGGATCAACATAAGATTTTTGCATAGTCCAATAGTACATTTATTTCAAATTAATTTGCAGAAGAAATTAACTCAAAAGACGATCTCGAAATATTTTTAATGAATTTTTGTATCTAAGAATATGCCCCCCTGTCCAGGGAAATTAGTGGAAGCAATGCGGTCAAAAAAAGGGAAAGTTCTCGATACATCGCTTGCTGTTTTCCCTCTTAATTTACCACGTATAAGTCAATCCCTGAGGTATTTGGTACCAAAATAACGAGAAAGGAATATATATTCCAAATATGGTTATATTGGGCGGTCCTAAATAAAACTGACCAATGAAAAAAGCCAACAGAGATGACATCATTTCGATAAGCTGTCACTCAGGCCGTAAACAAAAGTGTGTTGCTAACCACGTGACCCGAATCCAGACACTTCATTCACCAATATCGCATATGACGTCATGAGTTTGTTGTTGTGATTTGCTCTGCGATCAAATTTTCGCCTCGAACTACCAGCGCTTTCTTCGAAAACAGACTCAGAAATTTGTTTTTAAAAAGTTAGAGTTTGATATATCCAATGGAATACGTGTAGTCATCGAGTGGTCTTCACAATGTCAAGGGAAAAGAGGAATTTAAGCGATAAAACCGTCGCTTCGATGTTGAATGATGCATCGGCGTGCGGTATGGACATGCCAGGCTTGCCCGAACACTTGGCTGACTACTTCGCGAACCCGCCCGAGCCCGTGGGCGAAGATGGAATTCCTGCTTATGCTCCTAGCTCCGACTCTGATTCTGGTAGGTTCATTTTTGTTTACCTATTTACATGTACGCAATGTTAACAATATAATGGCCTACTATAGAATGTACAGTAGGAAAAAAAAAAACATGTTATTAAATTATCCGGTCAGTGTTATTGTTACAGCAAAGTGAATAAAGAATTTCATTGCGTGAGCGTGATAACTGAGTGATATGAATATTGAACCGATGAATGTTTTGCCTTTGGGGTTTGCTTGCGTATAATTATAAACGCTATTATACTGAAAGAGTTGTTGCAAGTAACCAAAGGTAGATTTTTAAGTTTAATTAAGGGCACTCATTACAAATTATTCGATGAAATTATTAAGCTTCTCTTACCTGCAAGGTAATGCTCTGCGGTTATCTGTGATTGTTTTCTAATGGTTTAGGTACAATCCAGATAAAGGCAGAGATACCGTATCAGTCACCGGTACACTTGTTTATAATTATACAAGCAGTTAATTATTTTTTTAATCCGCACTTTATTCTTTACAGAGTCTGATGAGTTGGGGGAGGAAGCTGCAGGACAAGCAGAGCCAATATCGTCGGATAAAACCGGCGATGTGAGCGATGACGTCGACGAGGCAGAGCCAGAGGAGCCTATGGATTTGTCTAGCGACAATGAAATCGTGATACCGGGACCGGGTCCTGTCATTGATGATGTGGAGGATGAGGCGACAGCGGCTACAAATCTGGCCAAACAAATTGATATTGATCTGGAACCGCTGAGGAACCGCCAGAACAAATGCCACTGCCGTATCTTCAATGGGAGACGCTGTATTGAACAGTTCTCTGTAGCCGAACAAGAGTCCATAAGGTATGTGTTTGATCTGTCACTATTTACTGGTATATCCCTTATAAGGGCCCGGGTGTTTATTTACAAGCTGCAGTTAATTGCAATTACTTAGATTCATCCTTAGCTAATCAGATTTTCAACCATTTGTTTGCAGCATTAATTCTGTAGGTCCTTAATGTGTATACATTCATAATTGATACATCACCGGTAAACTATATTAAATACTTCTTGTCTTACTCTGTCCAATCAAAAGGTTTTGCAGTCTACTTGTATCTTGTGAGAGAAAAAAAAAGTAGAAAAGTTCTGAGTTTGTTATCATTATTATCATTATAATTATTATAGTAGTACATGTAGTAGTAGCACTCTTAGTAATAGTTTTATAAGTATCCCTAATTTTTCATTTCTATTTTGGCATTTCAGATATTCCACCAAAGAGCTCACAGAGTTTGAAAAGGATCTTCTTCTCCTCGGCATCATTTCGTCTTCCATCAATGATGGCGATATGACCCAGGGGAAGAAATCTAAGCCAACGCAAAGGAAAAATACAAGGATGAGGAATTTTTGCTATGGGCAAAAAAGGATCTGTCGGTATACCTTTTTCTACCTGATGGAGATTGGGCCACAGAAATTCACAAATCTCAAAACTTGGTATGCAGAAAATGGACTCATCCCAAGGAGGAAGAAGTCAGGTGAGGTGATTTACTATATCCTTTCACAGATGATAAAATTCATGATGAAGTAAAATTATTTAAATTACATTTATATTG
Source organism: Heliocidaris tuberculata (assembly GCA_025618425.1). Lineage (NCBI taxonomy): Eukaryota > Metazoa > Echinodermata > Echinoidea > Camarodonta > Echinometridae > Heliocidaris > Heliocidaris tuberculata. Next base: position 18,638,582 of record CM046839.1, read on the forward strand.
AATAATCATTTCCTTCAGATTTAATTTCAAGATAATTTTTAGTATTATTATTTTGTGATGCATTTAGTCATAGTAAATCTACCAATGAGAGATTGCGACGGCTTTATTGGACAGTTATTTTCACTGCAACTGAACTCAGAACTTGACATCTATTCCATTCACGTACTGTTTCAATCCAATCTGACACAATACTGATCATAATAAATCTTACATTTGCTCTATCTTTGTTCCTTGTTTTCCAGGTGGACGGAGAGGCAAGAAGCTTCTAAAGCTAGAGCAGGTGGAGGCTGTCGTGAAGTTTATTTTGAATTTCACTGCAGAACACTGCATTCTCCTACCCGGCAGGATACCAGGATTTAAATCGGCCGATGTAAAACTGCTGCCATCCTACGTCACCAAGGCGCATGTGTGGAGGCTCTACAGAGATGCTGCTCCAGAGCATGGACCCGTAGCTCAGTCTACCTTCCGGAAGCTCTGGAACGACCTTCTTCCCTATGTGGTGGTTGCCAAACCGGCCACTGATCTCTGCTGGACATGTCAGCAGAACAACAACCTCATTACCACACAGGTGTGTATCGTCTAAATACCGATTGTTTAAATTTTCATTTTGTTTTATGCTGCTGCCCATAAGGGTGCTAAAATTTTCTACAATGCTTTGACTCTTTTCTTCTTCCAAGTCAACCAATATTTGAACTTCCATTTAAGAGTGATGTATTATTAGAAGTGTAATATAAATATTTAATTTGTAAAGGATAAAGAAAAATAGCAGAAGAGAAATATTGACTAACCAGTAGATTTTTGTTTTGTTTTGCTTTTTTCCTTCATGTCTGCAGGTCAACGTTCCTGATGAACAAAAAACAGAGGCACTCAGGAGGCAGGAAGAGCATCTCTTAGGGGCCCAGAGAGAGCGGGAGGCTTACCGGACAGCTTGTCAGGCCTCGAAGACAGTCGCCAGAGAGCTTTCCATCAACAAGCTAGGGCAAAATGCTGCTAACTCCAGGCCCGTAGTTTTCCATTATAGCTTCGACTTTGCACAGCAAGTACATTATCCAGCTGACCCCCAACAACCTGGCCCTGCTTACTTTCGTACACAAAGAAAGTGCCACATCTTTGGCGTGGCTGCAGAGGGTCTGCCTGCTCAGGTTAATTACCTGGCAGATGAGGGGGTCAGCTGTGGTAAAGGAGCTAATGTGGTTATAAGCTACCTCCACCATTTCCTGGAAAACTACGGGATAGGAGAGCAACATGTGCACCTCAATGCTGATAACTGTCCAGGACAGAACAAAAATAACATCATGTTACAATATATTTGTTGGCGGGTGGAGAGTAATCTCCACAAGTCTGTCTCCATTTCATTTTTGCCAGTGGGACACACCAAATTCGCCCCGGACTGGTGCTTCGGCCTTATAAAGCAAAGGTACCGCAAGACCCAAGTCTCCTGCCTGCAGGACATAGTTAACGTTGTAGATTCGTCCACTGTGTCAGGGGTCAATATACCACAGCTTGTTGGAAATGAGAAGGGAGAAGTGTTTGTGAAGGTGTATGACTAGTCCAATCATCTTGGTAAGCACTACAGACGATTTCCTGGTGTCACATCCACCAACCACTTTAGAGTTACTGAAGAGCATTGTGGTAGGGTCTTTTACAAGGAAATGTCTGACAGTGCTGAAGAGATGTTTGACCTTGCTCGCTCATCACCTCCACCAACACTTCCCCCACTCATCCAACCTGCAGGACTTGATGCCAGTCGCAGGAAATATCTGTATGAACAGATCAGAGAGTTCTGTAGGCCGGAGACTAGGGACTTGGTATGTCCAGCACCAGAATAGCTGGGGTCGAACCATAAACGTCAGCCACTTAAATTCCTCCAGGACAGGTTGAATTCAGCATTAAAGTGCACAAAGTAATTTTGTCTAGCCTACATGTAGTTATTAGTCACTTGTTGACCACGGTATACCATTTCAGTATCAGCAAAATAATAATTTCATTTGTGCAGTAATTCTAAGCATATCAGTACTAAAACTTATGCTGTTTTTCAATCAACTATCGATGTTTGGCCACTGCCATTTTGTCACCTTGGTGCTCCATTGTTTTGTTTTATTTTAGATTGACATTAACAATATCTATCCTATGTACATATTTCTTATCTCTTCTGCTGTACATTTTATATGAAAACAGATAACTCAAAAGATACAGAACTGTCCATCACCAATTCTTGAGTACTAATGCATAATGGTTGCTGATAGTCAGATTGCATTTTCCGTTATCATTAATTGCTTTTTTTCCTTTACTTTGATAATGAAAGGATATATTTCTGATACTGACAGAGTGAAATTAATATTTTTGTATTATCAATCTTTATCTCAAGAAATCAATAGTGTTGATACCTGTCAACTTTGTCAAGTGGTCTCAACTGTTAGTTAAATGTACATTCCTGCACGAACCAGGATATTTGTACAATTTGTATAATACAGTGCAATGTATTATACATGTAGGTTGTTCTGTTGGTCGAGAGACTTGCACGAAATCTTGGTTCTTTTTTGTACCTCAAATAGCCTTGATTATGACTAATGTTTTTTTTATTGTAGCTTGTATTGAATGCAAAAAAAAACTTCATTTTAAACTCACTTTATTGGTTTCAGTAATTACTATTTGAAAACAGCTTTTTGTCAGATTCTGTGCAGTTTCATTGGAAATTTATAATTTTCCTTTATTTTTATTTTTTTGTATTTCTTTAAAATCATTTTTTATAACATCTACATGTGATATTGTAATAGGCTTATTAAGCAGAATTTCTTTTAATCAAATGCTCTATCACATTTTATTAATGCTACATTGATGTAACCTGCCATTATTATGTGTACGACAACAATTTCTGTACCGATGAAGTATAATAAACCGAGAAATTGTTTTCCCAGCAACTTTGCCAATTGTAAAAAAAACTTCGAAATTCTTTTGTTTTCTATTGTTTTTAAAGATTATCATAACTGCATTAATATTTATGGAAATCTAATGATTTTAACAGAAATGTAAGTTGAACATGTGTCTAATATGCCTTAAAAATTACAAGACTGTAGCTTGTGTGCTTGATGCCGTTGCTATGGAGTGAATATGTGCATGTCTTTTGTGTGAAAATTGAACCAAACTCTTAACTTTAAACCTGAATAGCTCGAAATTAACTTTCGGTGATTGAAATCACAAAAATAACAATAACTTCGTCAAATATCAATCAATTTCTTCAAATGAGGTATCATCTTAAAGGTAATTTCTTATTCTTTTCATTGATACCAAAAACTCAATTTTCATTTTTACCATGAAGTGTTGGGTTTTGCCATAGCAGGTCACATATATGAAAAGGTTTTTCTAGATCTTCTACCTATTACTCTCAAAAATTTTGTTGGCAAACTTTCATTATCATTCCAAACAATTTGGGGGGGGGGGGGGGGGCTCATGTTCAGCAACACGTGTCTTTCAGTTATCGAAATATGCCTGAGAATATTCATGCAGAAACATATTCATGGTGTGCATTTCATGAAAATAGAACCATTTGTATACTTTACCAGAGCCCATAATCTTCATGTACAACATACCTGTTACATTCTTGCATAACCCATATCGTCTGTTTGGAGCCAGACAGGCACTAACTCTGTACAAATGATGGGAGTTAACGCCCTTCTTGCTCCAAACAGACGATATGTGAATCTCCTGAGTGTGACATGCCACTTAAATATCATCAGTGGCAGACAAACTTGGGTGCCAAAAAAGTGGAAATATTAGTAAGTGAATAAAAAACCTTTGATGAGCTGAAGCAACAATTGAAACCTTTCCTGGTTCATGTGTACATAAAATGCAAACAGGCAGCTTACATCGAGGAATTGAAAGAAAAAGTGGATGGAGAAGAGATTTTGTGGCAAGTGGATTTTTCAGAAAATGCCACCCTCTCTGAACAGAACAAGATGATAGATCCAATCAGCTCACTGGATATAATATAATATAATATATATTATTTATAATATAATCACATAATAATATAATGAACTTTGTCAAACATGAATTTTCCTTAGGAGTTCTTGAGGTTCATTTAGACAGCATAGAGAAACCCCTTCCTGGATATCCCCTTGTGGGTAGTAACCCAGAGTGGGTAGAGCATTTCAAGGCTGCCATGATCACAAATCCAACACTGGAGACTGATCACTGAATCCTGAAACGACAGCACCGCATGACGCAACATTCTACATCTTGGATGGCTGCAGTATGTGGGAGGCTAGTATATTGACGTTTCTTCTTCAGTTGCAGTACAGTCCACCGTCAGCGGTATTGTACTGTGACAAGCAAAGTTTCAAGCGAAGACAAGTATGGAACAATATATGAAAAGGTTTTTCTAGATCTACCTATTCTTACTCGCACAAATTTTGTTGGCAAACTTTCATTATCATCCCAAACAATTTTTTTTGGCTCATGTTCAGCAACACGTGTCTTTCAGTTATCGAAATATGCCTGAGAATATTCATGCAGAAACACATTCATGGTGTGCATTTCACGAAAATAGAACCATTTGTATACTTTACCAGAGCCCATAATCTACATGTATAACATACATGTACCTGTTACATTCTTATAAAACCCATATCGTATGTTTGGAGCCAGACGGGCTCTAACTCTGTACAAATGATGGGACTTAACGCCCTTCCCGCTCCAAACGGACGATATGTGAATCTCCTGAGTGTGACATGCCGCTTAAATAGCATCAGTGGCAGACAAACTTGGGTGCCAAAAAAGTGGAAATATTAGCAAGTGAACAAGAAGCCTTTGATGAGCTGAAGCGACATTTGAAACCTTTCCTGGTTCATGTGTACATAAAATGCAAACAGGCAGCTTACATCGAGGAATTGAAAGAAAAAGTGGATGGAGAAAAGATTTTGTGACAAGCGGATTTTTCAGAAAATGCTACCCTCTCTGAACAGAACGAGATCCAATCAGCTCACTGGAGCCATGGACAAGTGACCCTATTTACAGCCCATGCTTGGACCAAGGCAGATCCAGACACCAGGGAGAGGATACTTAATGTTTCTGATGAGCTTCAATATAACAAGCTCAGTGTCTAATCTAAGATCCAACAAAAGCATTGATTAAAAAATAAATCTCTTATTGTGAATCTATTTTTAGAAGTTAAAATCTAATAATAATACAAAGCATTGTAATAGACTTTTATCTCCAGTATAAGATATGTCATTTCTTATATAATTAGTTCTAAGACAAATAAATGAGTAATTTTCTTAACATTTTATTGTTAAGCTACATGTAGGTTTCTGCCACATGCAGGAAAAAGGAACGTTGCTGTACTGTACGTACGTAGAAAATAGAAGGGATGAATATAAGTGGATTTCAAGAACCCGCAGGCTCATTCTCCGCAGAAACTCCCTGCCACACAAAACTCTCTTCCCTCATTCTCAACAGAACTCCCCGCCAGTACAGAACTCTTTCCTCTTGTCCCCTAACCTCTCAGTACTCTGTTAGAATTTATTGTTCATAAAATCATTTCACCTGGTAAGAACTTAGAATAATTAGCAGAGAAGAACAATTAACTTTGTGTAATAATTATTCAGTATGGCCTTATAAATAAATCAAAGTTGATTATAGTAGACCCTTCTTTCTGTTTGAACTTAATCAAATTATAAGTGACGAAGAAAATTAATTCTCAATGAAAATTATTCCCCAGGTATTCAATTCTATGACTGGATTATTGTATTGGTCAGAATATTAGGCACTTAGGCACTCACCATACTCAAAACAAAAAAATAAATTCATCAAACCTGTATCACTGGGGTCGACAATGGTTTATTTGATAGGGGGTAGTGTAGTGAAAATCCCACAAGACGCTTGCATTTTATATTGAAATTTTGCTTTGACTAGCAGTATGAAATTTCAGAGAGAATTTAATTACAAGAATTTCTAGACAGTTAAACCAAGCATGTTACACTGCACTATGCTAACGCATGTATTGCATCACAAAGGGAACAGGTTTTGGTGTTTGTATAAAAAATGTATGTAAAAAGCATTTGAAGAGGAATTTCAATACAGCTTTTTGTATACTGCAGAATGGCTCTGGCACAATTTTTTTAAATGAGAAATTGCTATTACAAAAAAAAAAATGAGTATTTTCAACTCTGCCAAAGACTTGCTCAGAATACAGAATATTTCTTCTCTGCTGATTATCTGGCACAGTCGAGACACAGGGACAAAAAGCCTGTAGCGCAAGGCCTCTTAAGCCTTTTCCTACCATGAAAGCACTCTCTCTAGTGACTAACAAAGGGGAGTACCAGCATTCTCAAAAGGAAGACTAAAGTCTAAAAAAAACATTGGCAATCAGCCGAAACTTCAGAGATGGAAACTACACACTCTTTTGTAAAACGCGGCTTATTATACCATGAATTCCAATCTGCAAAGCTAGATAATGGCAGACTGATTATGCAACTCTGTGTGCCGAAAGTCTATTGGGAGGGGCTCATGGCAGGCCACCTCACAGAGTATCGGACACGTCGTCTGGCCTTCCTCTGATTTGAGTTTATGGCTGGCGTAGACCATCTCACTCTCCCCGTTGTTCTTGCAGAACACACACCAACTGACAATCAGCGGGCGGCCTCTTGCACCAGTTATCACCTTAAACTTTATACATTTGAGCTGTCAGAAAAGAAGAATTTCTATTGAACAAGTAAACTTCAATCAAAAACGCAAAAAGGACGCTAGACTGCCTACAGCTTGGCTTCTACTGGCTGCGCATGGCAGAAGATAGAGCCATTTCACTAGCGGACTAATGAAGGAGTTAGGGCAGTTGCCGTCTGTGAATCAGCTAACCGAAACTTCTTACCACCCTATGTGCAATGGGCTGGTTGAGCCCTTTAATGGGATGCTTAAGACAATGCATAAACGTATGTGCACAGAAAGGCCCAAAGATTGGGAACATTCCATTCCACAAGCTAGCCTCAGCTTCAGCAAGTTTGAGATGTTCGTGGCCCTCTGTCCCTCATTAAGACTTTTTTGGAAGAGGAAGATGCCACTGAAGAGGTGAACACTACCTTTGAATATATAGCAGATCTGCGTGCAAGGATAAGAGAAGCTTGTAAGCTTGTGCAGAAGGAGCCAAAACTCACTTCAGCTCAGTACAAGAAATACTATGATACTACCGCTAAAAATGGGAAGTTCACAGTGGGGGACAAGGTTCTCATACTTAGCGCTAGCAAGCTGCTGATGCAATGGCAAGGTCCTTATGAGATAACACAAAATGTTTGGCGATGCGATGTCCACATGAAAGTGAATGGTAAGCTTTCTCAAAAGGTACGTCGAACGTAGCGACGTCAGCGACCTCCATCAAGCAGCATCAATCTCTATGGTTGAAGAAGAACATAACCATGACAGGCCATGCATTGGATTTCCTGCTCTGACACAGACAGAGAATATCCATGATGTGTTGATCAGTGACAGCCTCACTGACACCAAGAACATGCAGGCTAGGCAGGTGTTATCAAGGTTCGAGGCACAACTAACTGATGTGCCTGGTAAGACCATCACTATGCAAAGCGCGGTCAAACTGACAAGCGAAGACCCAGTGGTAGGTAAAAAACGAGATTAAAGATATGCTCTGGCTAGGCGTGACTGTGGAATCTGAGTCACGATTTGCTTCACCAATCGTCTTGGTGAAGAAAAAAGATGGCTCAAATCGATTCTACGTCGATTATCGAAAACGAAATGCAGTAACAGAATTTGACCCAGACCCCGTTCCAAACACGAAAGACTTGCTCTCGAATTTAGCTAAGGGGCGCTATTTCTCTAAACTAGATCTAAGCAAGGGGTATTGGCAAATACCAATGGCAGCGCAAGACAAAGAGAAAACCGCTTTCTTCACTACTGAGGGGGTATACCACTTCACGGTACTACCTGTCGGTATGGTGAATGTGCCGGCGACTCTCTCTCGTTTTATGAGGCGCGTACTAGCAGGGCTAGACGGGTACGTGAACTACACTGATGATATCCTTGTGTTTTCAGAGACCTGGGAGAGTCGTATAGATGCCTTGGAACAAGTCTTCCAAAGACTTGCTGCTGCAGGACTGACCGCTAAGCCAAGTAGGTGCCAGATAGGATTTCAATCATTGGACTTCCTTGGGCATGTTGTAGGAAAAGGCACACCCAAGCCTGAACCAGTGAAGCTGGTCAAAACCTGCATGCGGCACCACCAACTACCAAACAGGAGGTACGCGCATTCTCAAGGGACAGAAAGGAACCATTGGTCCAAGTTCATCCTGCAAGAATACACAAACTCAAGAAATAGCTAAGGAGCTATGTCAATCATTGAATATTCTGTAACTTCTGTTATTATATATATTCTTTTGTTACTCTTGTTTTAGAATAGTTTACATTAATAAAGGTTAATTAAACAAAACCATTGGTGTGAATTAGTCTTTTGTTTGTAAGATTACCAAAGTCTTTAGTGGCAGTACCAACAACAGTAAAAGATCCCAGCCATAAGGTTCGTCTCGATCCCCCCCCCCCCCCCCTTGTGACACCACTTAGGTTCCGCCCGGGCCCCTATTGTTTGTGAGCGTGTACAGGTGCGTCGACTATTCTACTCACATATAATATCGCTGTAATGTTTATTTAGAGGATATTTAAAATTGCAACATCTCTTTATAGAATTAACATTTTAAGCTCATACTCTGAATATAGTGTAGTGAGATGGAACCCCTAACATACAGAGCGAAATATTTGTTGGTGACTGGTACCCTTTAAAGCAAAACACACCAAATTTCTAAATTGTTGACTGATGGAAGATGAGTGAGAAACCTAGTGATTTGCTGGACGTGAGCTCTATGTTTTTTCAATTTCAACCTTTTTTTAAAATTATTGATATTGATTAAACTACAATTAAATGGAATAACCATGACAAGAAAAAAATGTAATTCACATGCAGTATCCACTGACACTTCTCTGATTAGGATTGGGCAATGCATGATATCAAAGTATATACTATGACATGATTGTATCACCATTGCAATAGATAAATAATACATCTTAAAACTATATCAGCATTTGCTACTGGACCATAAATTTAGATGGTTGCAATTCTGCCTACTTTAGAAAACTACAACTTTAGGCCCTGTCTTTTTCACTTTAACCTTTGGTTTTGACATGAAGGCTGGCTCTGCATCAGCACTTGTGTGGACTCCCTTGACAGCTTGGTTTGCTACTGAGACATCAATGCCTGGTAGGAAAGGGGAGACAGAAATACAAATGATAATTTATACCAATAATGTATAATGTGAGGCAACCATGAAATGTGACTTTACAATAAAAGAAAAAAACAAAATAAAATCCACTGGGAGGAATTTCATTATAATTTTAAAAAATTTGGGACAAGGTCAAAGACCTTGTTAAAACCATGTTGTACAGGGGCTTAAAAAAAAGAGAATACAAAGAAGTAGGACCAGCAAAATTACCATGTTATGATGAGAGTTTGTTTGCATTGTTCTTTGTAACGAGGTTCCATTGTAATAATATTGGCTTCTCGTATGGCATTCATGTCCATCAACATAGGTGCTTCCAATGTCAAATATTAACTTGACTGTAAATCAGCTGCTATTTGGACTTTCACTGTATTCAAGGAATTACTTCCTCTCCATTTTAATACACCTGGGTCAAGAGAGAAAATGTTACAACAGTGCTTTTTCTACACATATAGACTACACACCTAGCAATATTTCCATCTCTTATTATTAAGAGAAGGTAGAGTTCTGGGAAAGTGAAAAATAATTTGTGAGATTTCTCATTCCTTTTATGTCAGTTTGGAAGAACATCATAGTAGACATGTCCCCTGAAAAGGATTGCTCTTCAAATATTGAAAATATGACGAGAAATAGCTAAAGTGTTTGGGGCACATGTGTGTGCAGTCCCATATACCTATTTCGGTGTGCAGTGCATGTGCTTTTCATTGAGATTGGGTCAATTTCTTTTCATTTTGATGATTCCAAAACCTCACTGTATGTACATCAATTCTTATGTAGACATGATCTACCTTTTCCAATAGACCTGTTCATAAATATATTCAAATTTTATGCATACTTTTAAAACAAATGTTGTTCTTGACAACCTGAAAGCTTGTAAGAGGCTTATCAGACATAGCAATAAGTAATGTATGCAAACTGGATTCCAAGTATTGTAGTTCATTCATTAATAACAGGTTAATGGATACCTCATTACTAGGTCCCCAGGAAAGAAACATTCATAAATTTCACTTTGTGAACAGGTCTATTGCTTTGAGACAGTTTCTTTCACAATGTAATCTCATGACCAGAACTCAGCTTTATCTTAATCTCATGACTGAAGATTACGTGAAAGAACCCTAGACACTATTACAATTTAAAAGTCATTTCTAAATGTCTTTATGAAATGAAAAGAAAAATTGTAATATCACTTTTGAGGATTCCTACAACCTGAAAAGTTCAGTAACATGCACTAAGTATTTTCTAGGAATAAAAAATGTATACAAAACTTCACTGACCTTTGACTGGCCTCCTGACAGGACAGTTCCACCACCGATGCTCAACTGAACCACACTCCTTGCAACCTCCTCCCTCTGGGTAGAGACCTCTAGGGTTGTCAGGACACATCCTGGACAGGTGGCCGGTCTGTCCACAGATGAAGCACTTGGCATATGGGAATTCACCTGAAACATGATTATAAGTCTACATATCACCGATTTGCCAAATGGACCGCTTCGGTAATGTATGTACATGTACACATTATACATACCTTTCAAACAAAGATTGTTCTTGACAAACTAAAAGCTTGTCGGAGGCTTGCCGGACATAGCATCAAGTAATGTATATATGCAAACTGCATTCCAATCATTAAGTCTCATTTATAAAAAGCAGGTTAATGGAATAGCTCGTCACTAGGTGCTCAGAGAAGAAATGTGCATAAATTTGAATACATTCAGGCATGAAAATTGCTGTTCATGAAAAACACTGAAAAACTTTCGTGAACCAAAGCGAGGGAGCGAAGCGACCAAGCTGCGAGAGGGTGTGGGAGGGGGGTGTCCCCCCTCCCACGGTAGGGAGATTTTTCAAATTTGGGGTTCAAAATTGTGCAATCTAGTGCATTCTGTGGTGAGATATTTAACCTCATATTCAATGAGAATCTGGATCAGGATGATTTTATATACATAAGTCATACCAAAACAGGCTCTGAGTACATAATTTATCAATACCACCAAATGCGATTTAATGTGTATTATGTGCAGAGCACTTTCATGAATAAAACTGAGTAGTGAGCTAAATTAACATCAAATAATCCACTCCCCAAAATCCCAACTTACTTTTCTAGACCAGTAAGTTGACTTTTCTCGGTACAGAATGTCTATAGATTTTGCCTCTCCTGTATCATTATCTCTTTTGACAATGTCTTTGCGCTTTATTTTGAGGCCACAGAATGCCATGATTTCTGCAATGTTTATGACATGAAGTTGTTTTGACTTCCTGCGTTCAACAACACGGCCGCGCTGCAGTGGCCATGAGCGATCGAAATATCCCATCGTCGATGATCACATACCTTGCAAAATGCATGCCGTTTACTTTTTCCAAAAGCCGTGATAATGTCAAACTCTACTCTTATCCACATGATCTTGCTGTAAAACTGGAAATTTTCAAGGCTTATCCTTTTAAAAGTACAATCCAAATCGGCAAAAGACAAATCATTCGCTTACTTGAGACATCGCAACTGCACTGGCAAACATACGATGTGCATTGCACATGGGTTGTGTGACTGTGTACATGTAATTACATGCATGTGCTTGTAGTATGAATAGCCTTCCGCCTTCACGCGAGTGCGCGATTACGGGAGGTATTTTGTGTAATCCTCGGCAGTTATCCCTTCGCATATACGTACAGTATAAACACGGACACAAGTTGCTGTGTGAGTACAGTACATGCGTGTAGTAAGCTAAGGGATCGCCTCCGATTCCGTCTTTATTGCATGCCCATGTATACTGTGTATACACGATGACGTGTGCGCGGAAAAGTGTGAATTACGCGGAAAAAAAATCTAGGCTCGGAGGAAAAAGCGGAAATCCGCGGATACGCGGAAAATTTTCATGCCTGATACATTGCAGAACCGGTCTATTGATCCAGTGCTAACCGAGGAATTAGTGCATACAAGTAACTAGGGGTTCTAAACCTTTCAGTCTTGTCCAGTAGGCTTTCTGGTACTTCCCTTCATTTTTGCACACCATCAATACACAAACTTCACCAACTTTTCACAAAAAGATTCAACTTTTACTTACAGCAGGGTTCTACTATTGGTCCCCCCCCCCCCCAGCAGTCCAGATCAAAACAATGAGGTTTCATGTATGCTAAGCCCAGTTAATATGGGGGGTTCTGTGCAAATTTAGGTACCCAACCCAAAATATCCCCCCCCCTTCCTTTTAGAAGTGATAACTTGTTCTGTCAGAGAGTTTTTGAATAAAAAGGCACCTGAAAACACTGAAAACCTCTTTTTTTTCTTCCCCATTTTTTCTTTTTTTGCTTGTCAGAAAACTATCAGATTCCCCCCTTCCTTCACAAATTCCAGAATCTGCCTCAGGTGTAGAACCCTGTTAATTATTATTTGCAATAAATTATAGAATTTCAACTCACATATTGTTTGAGATCAGTGATGAGTAACAGCCTTATTGCCTATTTCTCAATTTGTCAAAACTATTGTAAACACTTAGCAGTTGGGACATTGTGAAACAACCTTATCTGTATTCCTATTTGCTACATGTATACATCTTCCTCAGTCTCCCCATCTAGGACGTTATTCTCCTCGAAAAATAAGTATACTTTTGGGCATTATAAAGATGAACAAGAAACATTCAAGATACTAAAAAGAAAAACTACACCTAAGTTTGTAAATAATAAACTCTGACTACATGGATGTCTTATCTTACCTAGTTTTCTATCCACCTTGGCATTGCACTTGCCGACATCGTGCTCTGTAGAGCCACAGCGGAAACAGATGCCAGTTCCTTGCTCAATGTCTCCTAACATCTCAGGACACTCAGCAACGCCATGGCCTGGTTGGCGGCAATGGAAACACATCTTTGGAGTGTAAGGTGTGAAAAATAAAAGACACAAACACACTGTACTTCAAAATCATGGAGTGGAAGTGGTTCAGACAGTGCAGATTCAAGTTGATTTTTTCTCCCCTTATGTTCATGTTGGCTTCCAGCTTAAACCCCTTATTACAATGATGAGAGTGATGTTACCAAGGTGCTACATGTTACTGGTCCAGTGATATAAGATCATAAATCTAAAGGCACTTATACATGTACAAGCTTATCTGAAAATAACCTTGTACTCCAGAGTTAGCTTTTCCGGGTGAATAGGCTTCAATAGCTTTTGTGTGTATCTGTGGGCCTTTTTCCAGTCTCTATCATTCTTACATGAGAGGAAAAGAATTACTTAAAATTTCACTTTCAATTCTGAATCCCCAAATTCATGGCACAGTAAGAGTTGAAGTCTTTCTGACTCAGGTATTCTAGCAAATTTAAGAAAATGAAATCTTGCTTAGAGCAATTTTGTTGTCTGTTTTTGACTGCTGCAACAGTGAATGTTGGACACAGTCCCACATAGGCAGCCTATGAGTGATCTAAGGGATGATAATCCATTTCAGTCACCCAAGCACACATCTGTTGTTTTTTTAATGAGAATGGTAGATGATTATAATGATCTTTAGATATCTGAAAACATTTCAGCTGCAAGTAGCAAAATTTTTTCATAATAAAATCTTATACTTTAGGGTCTGCAGCACAAAGTGTTTTTTTTTAATTGACACAATGCTTGCTTAAGTCAACAAATCTGCAAAGTACTACTAAAAATACTAATTGTACTCAAATTTCGCTGTACAATTTGTACAAGGAAATAAGTCTGACTAATCATCTCACCATATTGTCAGCTTTTTTCTTCTGTCTCTTTAATCTTCTCTCTTCACTCCTCTTCTTCTTTGCTTCAAGTTCTGGAGTATCCATGCTCCAATGCTTGACATTTTCCCCTGCTTTCTTTCTTTCATTCTTCATGTTACTTGCTGTAGCTTTATCTGCCTCTAATAAGACATCAATGATTGATTTATTGCAGCTTGACCCCACCAGTTTTGACTCTTTGACAGCACTTTTCATTCCGGTCACAACTTTCTGATTAAGTCCACTTTGACCTCCCCAACTACCATGTCTTTTATCAATATGTGCACTGCTATTGTCAGTAGCTGGTCTTTTCAGTTTACTTGCATTTTTATGCTTCCTTTTCTGGATGGAATGAGTAGGGTCTTCTTTACATGTAGCTCTCGCGCTGGAGTCAGTTTTTCCTGACCGCTTCTCTGGTCGTTGGTTCATCTGCTCCCACGTCGACGCATCATGGGGTTTCTTTTTGTTGGCATTCCCTCCTCTCGCCCAGCGGGTCATTGTGGTAGCAGAATGCAGCACTAGCCAGGATAAGCTGTGGGTCACAGAATTACCAAGAGAATGGATAGATAATAATACAACAAACATTAGGAAGTCTTTAAAATAAAAGCAATCTATATCCCAGATGATTCAAGACAGATGATTATCAAAGTGTAGCAGACACAACAAAATGGGTCTTGCAGGCTAGAAGACCTGAATTGCACTCATGTATACTTTCATAAATTCAAAATGGCTGACAAGTACATAAACAAAAATAACCAATCAGAACCAGCCAGAAGTGTGTACCAATAGGAAAAGATCAATGGGTCATGTGATATATAGGTCAAATTCAGATGAACAGTGAGTCAAAGCTGTTGGTATAGTAGGCAAGGTTCAATGGGCCTAGGACAGAACAAAAGGTGTAGGGTGACTAGGGATGAAAGGAAAGGAATGTAGGTCAGTGGAGCAATGTCCTCAAGAAAACAGGTGGAAGGATGAATAGAGAGAAATTATTAATAAGAGCAAGGAGCTTCCAGAGCTAGAGTTCCAACTGGCAACAAATTATCTCAAGCAGCTGCTCCTTTCTAAGGATGCACAAAAGAATCTACAGGTGCGCTGTAGCCTTTGATGTCCGATGTTCCAAGCGGCCAACTTCATGGGAAAGCTTGAGCAGTGATTTTTGTCACAAATGAAATATCAAGAATATTTCACTTTTTATTTGAATAAACAAAGTGAAATTTTCACATATGATAAAATTGAATGCAAAAGCCTAATTGTGTCCAGAAATTTGGCTATATTGTATGATAGTAGTTTCAATTTGTGGAAAAAAGGTAAAATTTTACAATCCTAAAATCCCCAATTTGACACTCTTCCGATTACTCCATGCAAACGAAAATAAAAATTGCAATTGTTCAAGTATAGTTAATTATGTTATATGTCAGATTAGTCCCCTCACATGCCCAGTCGCGCAATTTTGATTCATATATCAGGGAATTTTGAACAATTTCTTTTCGCTTGCCCCCAGTAAAGGTAAGCACTGTGAACTGCTCATATTATCAGACTAGTGATAGCGAAAAGTAATTATCATTACAAAAGCATATTTTCCTTTGAAAATGGCCCGTAAGTTTGCAGCCAGGCAGGAATCTTTTGTCTTCTTATCTGCAAGGAAGATCCAGTTAAGCACATGCCTGACATATTTTTCCTTGGCGGCATCGAACATGGTTCAAAGGGAATGAGCTAATGTGACTCCAGCTCTTGAAGCTCCTTGATAAGAGGAAGAAGTGATCATGAAGAAAATAATAATGTTACCTTACATAATATTCCATCCTATCAGAAAAATGTCCTTTTTTTTAAATAAGTGTAATAATCTGTAAATTCACCTTCAATACATTGTATTAGTGATTTTTTTAAATTACCAAAGTTTTGTGGGGAAAGAAATTCTACACAGTTCCCATGTAAACTAAGTAAATTATATCCATTATTATAAATATCTTTTTTCTACATTTTCCTTCCTAACTATAATCATTTTCCCTAAAAGGAGTTTTTTTTTAAAAAACATTAATAAAACCATAATCTAAATTCATTAAAAATGTACAACTGCATTCAAAATATATCTACAGGCGAAACATTTCAAACAATTAACTATTCATCAAAGCCTAAGTTGGAAATGAATTATGGAATCAAATGAATTAAAAATATGCAATTGGTATTGCATAAACATGATCAGATTTCAAATTCATATCTGACTGAAATAATTTTCTTCCAATGAATTCACCTGACTAATGCAACATCAGTATACTGTAAATCAATTCAGTATGCATGTGGGGTTCCTAACACATCTTAACCCTTTCGCGACAATTGACCACATTTTGTGGTTTTTCTAAATAAATTCTGATTCAGAGCTCTAAAAAATATACCAGATGCATGAGTAGAAAGAGCAAAAATTTCTGCAAATACTATGTCCATTTTTGTTTCATGACCATATTGCATTTCATGCCAGGAATTTTTAAAACAAGAATAAGCTTTAAAATCCTTAAATTGGCAACATATTGAGAAGTTCAAAACCATTGTTTTTCATCAAAACTGGCAACTTTTTTTAACTTTAATAAAATAAATCTGTCTAGCTTAAAAGATACATTTTAAAAAAATCTTCAAAATTTACAAATTTTTCTGCTCACTTTCCCATTTTTTTTTAAAATATCAAATAACAAATTAGCAAGATCAGCAGTATATCAGGAAATAAAGCAATTCAAACTTTTACTAGATGGACAAATCTGCATTAAGGTACTTTTTACAACATTGTCCTATAAAAATAAAGGAAATCCATTTCTGATTGCTTTAAAGGGAAATCCAACCTTAATAGCAAGTTGCTTTGAAAGAAAGAGGAACTAGCACATCAATGATGTGGCGCTCATCCGGCATGCAGCAAAGAAATTGATGCAATTTGTACTTTGAACACAGTAGACATTGTAATGAATCGATGAAATGTACATGTATTGGTTACATGCATGTACAGATGATGAAGTGCCTATTGCAGATCTGGCTAAATGTGGTTTTGGAAGGAGACAGTGACATGTAGATATGAATGAAAGTCTGGAAATTGACAACTCAAGTTACACGACTTCAGTTAAAAGATTTTGGGGAATGTAAATTTTAATAGTTTTACTGTGTGACAGAGAAATTTGAAATAAAGCATAAAGTTAGTCAAGGTGAGGTATCTCTACCAACTGTGAAATCTTTATTGAGAGAGATTTGAAGGTTAAGATTTGTAATAAAAGAGAAAAGCACTGAATGACATAAGTTATGCATTGGTGTAAAAAAAGAATTTTAAGGTTGGGACATTTAAGGGTGGCTTCAGTGCATTGTCCCTCACTGTTTCAAGTCTTTATTAGCTCATAACCCACTATTGTTGACCACTGTCACTTCTGGGTTCTCGGTTCTGTCGATGATGTCGACAGAAATCATGTAGAAAGGTATAGCCTTTGAAATAATCCAGCAGCCATGGGTTTCATAATGGACAGGGCAAAGAGTTAAAATAAATTTTGTATAAATTACCATAAATAATTTTCTAGATAAAATTTCAAAATTCCGAGTAGAAGTTCAATGAACCTCATGAAAGTCTTCCTCAATAAATGAGGAAGAAGAAGCAAGTTTTGTGATTTTGTAATAAATTTCGCATAAATTAGCATAAATAATTTTCTAGACAAAATTTCAAAATTCCATGAAGAAGTTCAATGAACTTCATGAAAGTCTTTTAGATGGAAGAAAAAAAATCAAAATCAGTCAATAAATGAGGAAGAAGAAGCAATTTTTGTGATGTTTTAATAAATTTTGCATAAATTTGCATAAATAATTAGCATAAATTATTTTCTAGACAAAATTTTAAAATTCCGAGTAGAAGTTTAATAAACCCCATGAAAGTCTTTCAAATGGAACAAAAAAAAAAAAATCGAAATCGGTCAATAAATGAGGAAGAAGCCATTTTTGTGATCTTTTTAATAAATTTCGCATAAATTAGCATAAATAATTTTCTAGACAAAATTTCAAATTTCCGAGTAGAAGTTCAATGAACCTCATGAAAGTCTTTCAGATGGAAAAAAAAAATCGAAATCGGTCAATAAATGAGGAAGAAGAAGCAATTTTTGTGATTTTTGAATAAATATCGCATAAATTAGCATAATTAATTTTGTAAACAAAATTTCAAAATTCTGTGTAGAAGTTCAATGAACCTCATGAAAGTCTTTCAGATGGAACAAAAAAAATCAAAATCGGTCAATAAATGAGGAAGGAGAAGCAATTTTTGTGATTTTTGAATAAATATCGCATAAATTAGCATAATTAATTTTGTAAACAAAATTTCAAAATTCTGTGTAGAAGTTCAATGAACCTCATGAAAGTCTTTCAGATGGAACAAAAAAAATCAAAATCGGTCAATAAATGAGGAAGGAGAAGCAATTTTTGTGATTTTTGAGAAATGCGCATAAATTAGCATATTTAATGAGTTTCAAAATTCTGTGTAGAAGTTTCGAATCCCCCACCTAGTGCTATCATATAAAGCAAACGGAATTAAAATCGGGTAAGAAATGGCGAAGAAGAAGCATTTTGAAATTGTGGACGGACGACAGACGAAGGACGGACGGACGGACGGACGACGGACGACGGACGCCTCGCCACAGCATAAGCTCATCTGGCCCATTCGGGCCGGATGAGCTAAAAATCAGAGAAGCAGATTGGTG
Organism: Heliocidaris tuberculata; assembly: GCA_025618425.1. Lineage (NCBI taxonomy): Eukaryota > Metazoa > Echinodermata > Echinoidea > Camarodonta > Echinometridae > Heliocidaris > Heliocidaris tuberculata. The sequence continues at coordinate 18,657,281 of CM046839.1, forward strand.
AAAGTTTGAACGAAATTGGACAAGTAATAAGAAAGTTGTGATTTTTTGAAAGTTGTAATCACTATATGCATATGGGAATTTCAAATTGGCCGAATAGGTAATGTCACTGTGATGTAGCTGTGGACAACTCCCCCATTTGCTCTAACACACAAAATGACTAAAATGTCACTTTTTTTCAAAATGCATTACTTAGTAGGATCTTTTCGTTCATGAGGACCTATAACAATATGCTATCTCCAATATATTTTGAGTACTGCCCCAAGGGTAAAGGCACCTCGAAGAAAACCGCAAATTAATATTATTTTAGTGTACGACAAATGGGAGAGTTGTCCACAAAAATGTCACAATTGACTCACCAAATTGCCAATTTGAGATTCGCATAGATGTAGTGATCTCATTTTTCAAACATCCATAACTTTCTTAGTCCTTGTCCGATTTCTTTCAAACTTTCAGCATCCTGTTTTTCTTATTTTTCTGCTTTCATACAAATCATCTTATAACCAAGGTTGGATTGCCCTTTAAAAGAATGGCAAAAATGTCATCGAATAATGCCAACTAGAGATAAAATATGACCATCACAAATTTCTAATGCACTAGTATATACTGTCTTGGAAAAAAATGAAATTTTTATGTTTAATGACAGTTCAGGTAGCTCTTTGAGATAAGAACATTTTTTTAAGTTTCACCAAATTTTTCTTTGTACTATATCTACCAAAACAATTCATTAGTTTACAACAGAAATGAAATCTTCTTAAGTTATTATAGTGCAATTTGGCACTCTACCAGTGAAAATATGGAAATGTAACAAAGCATTCCAAATCGCCATCTATGCATACATGATATTAGCACAATGATATTTAGCATGCCACGTCAGTGTTGCACTGCCTGTACTCTGTTCATCTAAAGCACATTCCATGCTGTCATCTTCATAAAGCTAATCCCACAGCGAACAGCCACACTTGAACAGTAAGTAAATCCACATCGTTGTAATTTTTTTCACATTTCTAAAGATCCGATCGTTGAAGTGTTAGCATGTGTTCGAAGACGAATATTTTAGCAAATGCCGAGGGTGGCTTGCAAGTTTCACCTTACAATCGGAATGGAAGATACAGTTAACTTTGCATAAGTTGAATCTGTTGGGACCACAAAAAATTGTTTGACTTATAAATGCAAAATTTGACTTCAGAAGGAATTTAAATAACACGTTTCGCATATATAATTTGGTTAAAAAAATTGGTTCGACTTATGCGACTTTGAGTTATGCAAGATTAATTGTACTTGCCGACTGAATTTTTGTTTACTTGTGTCTCCGTTGGGGAGATTGCTTCCTGTAGATACTTTGATGTTCAAATGTCATACTTTATTTTCATAAATCATTTCAAGTCTGTATGGCTATGCTGCACTGTCTTGGTTAGACAGAAAAATGATGGCTTTCACACCATCCATGACCAAGCAAGTGCACGCAACTTTTACCAATTGTAACACAGGATGATATGCGTTGCTCACTGAATCAAATTGGTCAGGAATTTCATTACTTATTCAATGTCCCGTTTTTGAAAATCAATGCAAACAAGCTTTTAAAAAATATTATTGGAAGTTTCCTAATGTGTATAAAATGGACCTAGTCCAAGTCTAATGGATCTGTTCAGCAAGGTACTTTAACATGACTCACTCCAGACAGAAAAATCTGTCTGTTTGGAGAAGTTATATAACATTCTTTTACTTTTGAGGCTCTCCTCCAAGATTCCGCGTGGAGGCTCAGCAGAACATATCCCCGAACAAAATAGACTGATTTTTCGGTCGAGACTCACTCACACTTATGCAAGGTTACTGGCACAACTAGTGGTCTTACCTAGGGATACCTAGGGAAGATGCCGAACGCAGGCATTATGCCTCTGTATTCAGCGGCTTATCTCGAAAGGGTGCGGTGTGGAGCATTCAACGCACCCTTTTGAGATAAGCCCCCCCCCCCCCATTTTTTATTTGTAATTCATTTTTAAACAACTGTTATGCAAGACTAATTTACATAAAAAATGAATTCCATATAAAATAGAAAGAAATGGATCAATATTTTTTTTTATTTTAATAAAGGAACGACTGATATGCAAGATTAGGTAACGCGCCTTTTGACATTTTTAAATATTTAAATTATTTGATTCTGTTTCTTGTTATTTTGCGTTAATATTTCACTACTCAAAGGAGAAATGAAACTGGGGAAAAATCAATTTTAACAAAAAGAGAGGATAGAGAGAAGCAATTTTTAAAAAGTTCCATCAAAATCGGTTACAAAATGAGAAAGTTATGAAAGTTTGAAGTCTCAATTTCCTTTCTAAGGCGATCCTCAAATTGGCAGTGTTGCTTCAAAGTGACTGGTTTAGTAGTACAACTCTCCATATGTTTTGTACACAAAATTTCATATTTTCCCCATTATCTCTCACCGTGCAGCTTGTTTCCTTAGCTCAAGATATTACATGTATCATGGGAAAATGTATTTGACAAAATATAAGTTGAGTTCAAAAAAGACAAGATCACCTTTTAGAGATAATGGAGAAAATATGAAATTTTGTGTACGAAACATACCGAGAGTTGCTTCATAAACTAAACCTGCCATTATGAAGCAACATTGCCAATTTGAGGATCGCCACAGAAAGTAAATTGAGACTTTTCAAACTTTCATAACTTTTTCATTTTGTAACTGATACTGATGGAACTTTTTTAAATTGCTTCTCTCTATCCTCTCTTTTCATTAAAATTGATTTTTCCCCAGTTTCATTTCTCCTTTGAGTAGTGAAATATTAACGCAAAATAACAAGAAACAGAATCAAATAATTTAAATATTTAAAAATGTCAAAAGGCGCGTTACCTAATCTTGCATATCAGTCGTTCCTTTATTAAAATAAAAAAAATTGGATATTAAATTGGATATTTCCCCAGGCCAGGGTTTCACTCTCCTTTAATTCATTATAAACGACTGATCTGCAAGACTACGTAAAAATTAGAACTTTTTATTTAATTTTCAATCTGTTTCAATTTTGATTATTTTATTTAAACGACTGATGTGTAAGACTAGTTAACGTTAATAGTGGATGAATTTCTATTCCTTAAATTCTATCATAAACGACTGATGTGGAAGACTAGTTAACGCACCCCTTCAAGAAGAGCCCCCCCCCCCCCGCCCTCCAGGGGGGGCTTATCTCCAATAACCTTGCATAAGTGCGAGTGCCTGCCCCCCTGCTTTTCTATTCCTTAAATTCTACCACTCCGTTCTAAACGCACCCTTTCGAGACAAGCGAGGGGGCTTATCTTGAAAGGATGCGTTGAACGCTCCACACCGCGCTGCGCTACACCCTTTCGAGATAAGGCGTATTCAGCTCCACTTCCTTTTCAAGAAGTCTTGAACTTCATTGAAGTTGGTTAAGTTTTGCAAGGTTCTTGTGCCACTAATTGTGGATTCCTTTACTAGTAACTAGCAAATTCAAGAATAAATTGTATAATTATATAATATTGACTGGACTTGAGGGGGATATCGAATATGTTGCCCGCAACAGAATCATATTGCCCCGAAGTCGAAGACGAGGGCAATATGGTTCTTTTAAGGGCAACATTTTCGATATTCCCCAAAAGTAGAGCCAGTCAATATTATTATTACCTATGTCATGCAATGCCTATTTTGTAGCAATGACAGACACGTCTGGGCAGCGTTTCATGAAACGGTCATAAGTACAAGTTCGCCGACATCCCACTGAAACGCGTGTATTAAAATTAACACGCGTTTCAATAGGATGTCGGCGAACTTGTACTTATGACTGTTTGATGAAACGATGCCCTGTTTGCCTGTCAGTGTTAGTCCCTCTGATTTCAGGTTATTCATAAAGGTATGTAATTTTGGGAAAGCAATTGTGACGTAAATTGTTACCGCGCGTATCCATTGTTTAAGCCTTTGTACACTTTAACGCGTACAAAGGCTTAAACAATGGATACGCGCGGTAACAATGAAAGGGTGGAATATGGCAAAATGTTGCCCTCTTTTTTAGTCCAGTGGTCTATGGGGAAAACCCGGAAGAGGGCAATATGGCAAATAATATTGCCCGCTCCGGCATGTCCGGTGACGGATTCGGAGTAGACTAACGGCTTTTAATTTTGCGGCTAAAATGCCCTGTATAGCCTATAGAGGTCTAGGTAATAATAATTAATATGTCCATTGTTAAGTCTGAAGAGTTTGTTTGCAGAGGGTGATATCAATAACACAGTGAAGCTGCAAAAATAAACATAATTAACACACACTTGAGTACATGCACGTAGCTCTAAATTGCAAATGCATTTGCAAACTCAACATTCTCATCTCTCATTCACAATAAGTTATACGGTATGTACCGGTAGCACTACATTGAAAGTTAAAGACTTCCTAAATCTTCCATTATTAGCTCACGAAACACTTACATTTAACCGGTATAATGACCGCAAGATTTGTGAAAGAAGTGTTGTCTGAATGTGCGTGATTCAAAGCTGCAGCTGAGATCTGAAGCAAAGGCTAGTGTATGTACGCGTCATGTCAACACAACCTATAATAGCTAGCGGAGCGGCCGGGCCGCGCTAGTCTGCAAGCACAGACCCTAATTTGACTCTTTATCAAAAAATCATTGTCTTGAGAGGAGCCTAATCCAGCTACCTACTGGTCGTGACAGGAGCAGCTACAGTACATGGCCTATGGTAGTCTTACAGCGCAGACTCTCTTGTACGACAGACCAGGGTTTGTGCCTGCAAACTAGGGCCGCGCCGGGGGCTGGGGGCTACCGCGTCGGCTGGGTGGCCGTCGTGCGACAAGTATGCTGCTGAATCATTTGTCATGTGCGGCATGTGGCGCTGCGCTGGCTGGCACTACGGTGTCGTGAAAGGGGGAATAACCATCGATCTCTGGGAATAACCAATGTACTCCAGTTAGAAAAAGGACAGTAAAATCATTAAAAAAATATATATATATATAATAATCAACGAAATTAAGTTAGAAAAAATTTGGGTATATATGACAAAGTTATGAATATCTTGTTTTTAAATTTGAAGTTTGATAATGATATGGATAATGTGCAATTAGCAAAGCAGTGATTACGTGTCATGCTTATAGAGAACTCACTATTTGGGGCTTTTTTTTTTTTTTTTTTTTTTGCTTGCTTTTTAAAAGATTCCAAAACAATTGTGATTGTTACATGTTACGAATGGTTATACGTGTATGTCTTTCCGCGAAAAGCCTGTTCCATCAAAAAATTTATTTGACTGTCAAAATGAAAACTTATGTCCGCCCTATTTCTCCTCGAAATATAAAAGGTTTGTACAGCCTGACGCTAGACCTGGCTGGGACCTTCAAGTCTTACGGGTACATTTTCGCAAGGAGGACTGGTGCCATTCGCCCGAATTATCACCTTTCAAACATCAAAATTTGTGAGAGCTTCGCTCTATTGCAAAAAAAAAGTTGACACTTATGTTGTAGTGAATATGTACAGAAATTATATATTCGGACATATCACTCTTCAAATAATGGGAAAATTCGGGCATCTCGCTGCCCAAATATCGGCACTTTTAATAAGGGCTGCAGCCACACCCCACCCTACGCCTGGTATACCCCTATGGGGATCCTATATGGGGAATATATCTTTTTATCGTCAAGATGACTAGAGGAGACTTTGACAATGGTTTATGTGCTAAAAGACGAGGACAGAAGACAATCCCATTTCCATAACATTTACTCAGTTGGAAATATTGTTAGGCCGACTTGTAGACATAAGATATGGGGCAAAACAACAAGAAAAACAAGAAAACAACAAATTCCATTATGCAGAGTCTGGATTTAAGAAGACCTGGAAGATTAGGATGGCAGCTCCTGATAAATATGAGCAGGTTTGTTTGAATATGGCTCCAAAAACTGGCAAAAAATATATAGCATTAGATGCTCGAAGGTAACACGACTTTTGACATACTAGGTGAAATTACCGATATTATTTTTGCAGTACATGTACATGTACCACGTCACTGAAAATAATTGGAATCTACATGCCCCCATTTCAATAAAATTTTATTGATTATAATCAAACTTGCACTGGAGGGTTAAAGGAATATTTTTAAAGGGAAAGTGAATGTGGACATATCAATCTCCATGTGTTGCATATAAATTGGATACCGTAATAATACCTATACCCTTTTAGTCACCAGGGACTTTTTCAAAAATCTGTCTATAAAATTTGAATTTTGGAGCATCCCAAAGTGGTTTTTAATAAAAAGAAGGAATGCGCGGATCTACGCCAATGGACAGAACCCCTTAATTGAGAATAACAATGCGAGCGAACGAATTTTCTTCCATATTTCACATTGAAATTATGGCATTTCTTATTTCCTTACTTCTTATCATTAAAGAATGTGATGGTATTTCAAGATCAAACATAAGGAGCTTGGGTAATTATTAGTTGTAAGTTAATGTATCATAATTCTTATTTATTTCATAAAAAAATATTGGGGGATGATAATACAGGCCACCCTTCCCCCACCTCAAATTTTGGGGAGGATATATACCCCCCCCCCCATCAGTGGCGCGAATTCATTTTGAAATACGGGGGGGGGGGGTCACCACATGATTTAACTTTTGTACCTGTCCGAAATGTCTGAAAATTTTCTAACATCCCCCCCCCCCAAAAAAGAGAGAATGTTATCACATTTTGGGGGTCTAGTTTTCCTCCTATCTTCAAAATCTTGGGGGGTGGGGGGACATGTCCCCCTGTCCCCCTGTATTTGCGCCCATGCCCCCCCCCCCCCCCCATCCCCAGGGATCGACATCCATGAGAGAAATCCATACAAAAACAGGCAGTGATCACATACAGAAGCGGGGGAAGCCGGGACTGTTAAAGAGTCTTATATGACAAGATAGAGTCCGATTTCGTTGATGAATTTAGATGACAAAATTTTAGTCAAAGTTTTGTCAACAACCATATATTTTCATATAATATATTAGTTAATATAGCCAATTACAGTCTACATCTACGCCCCAGAAGGCGCCTGCAAGGTGTGCCGGGGGGGGGGGGGAGCTGGCGCCCGGAATTAAAATTTCCACACATCGTATTTGTATTATTATTATTATAATCATAATGATAAAAATCATGATAATAATATTAATAGTAATAATAATAATCATAATCATGATCATAATCATAAAAATGAATTATAATTATAATTATAATAATAATAGGCCCCACTAATAATAATAACAATGAAGTCTTTATGTTAAGAGAATCATACAATTTTATATTAATAGCAGTGAGGGATCAATTTCTATAAATGCAATTAGCGATCTTTTCAATTTACCTGTGAAAGTAAAACTCATAGGGATTTCCAAATTTGTATTCCAAAATATAATAATGATAACTCTTATTTCAGCGTTATAGGGGGATTCCTTTTATCTCAGCCTATTGTTATCATTCGCCTTAACGCACGGTCGCTTTCTTCGTAACGTCGAATTTCTATTGTGACGGAATAAACCGCATTGATAGGATTCCTCCTAACGTAGGAAATAATGTTGTAGGCTAATGATGACAGCAATAGGGCGTAATGATAATAATTAATAAAAGAAAAGTCTTGATTGATGAATTGTTTAATATTACTAGTGACTTGAACTATAAAAGGTACAAAAGACGACAGGCCCTTAGTAAAATTTTGCCTCCATTTCCGATCCTAAAAAGTGCCCCCCCCCCACACCCGTCCCCAAGTGCATTTTTAAGGCCCCACAGAAAAAAATAAATCAAGCAAACAAACCAAAACAAGCTCCCCCCCCCCCCTCCTTTTAATGGATTCCGCCCCATCCCCTCAATCGATCTACGCCACTATTGTTCATCCATAAGATTTGATTCTGTTAAATAACTATAAATCACATTGGCGTCCCATAGCCAATACTTCTTTCACATCTACATATGATAGCAGTATAACCGGGGGTGCATTACCCTATGGCTATCAGCCGACGGGCGATTCCGTTGAGACATGCCCATAGTTAGGCAATTAAAAGCTCTGTGTGTGTGTGGGGCCGGGGGGCGATATTTTTTTTCGGAGGATGGGAAAGTCACTAGACGAAAATCGACGCTCCTGATTGGCTTAAAAACTCTTGAGATAGATGTGATTCAGTCGTTTTGGTAAAGTGCAGAGTTTAGTAAGTCGATTCAAGCACATGCACAGCTAATGTATACCGTATATACGCAACATGCATGCAGTACACATGCAGTGGGCTCACTACTCGGATTCGAACACCTATCCATCTAGCTAAATGTGGCAACATGAATTGCGACTGTGACACACGGGGACAGATCCCTTCGATCTTAAAATTAAGAATTCACTGAGTGACTGACAATGTTTACATCTTTTTGTGAAATTGTACAGTGGGTCGGCAAGGCCAAGGACCAAGGCTCAAGGACAAGGCTTATTAAACGCGCTGCTAACTCCAGCCTGGAGTTCGATAGATTTAGATCAGTAACTAATGGATGCTTACAATTGAAATAGAACCTAAAAGTTAGGCCCTAAGCCTTGGCCTAGATCTATTCTAAGTTACCTAGACAGTAGACAGAAAGATCCGTCTGTTAAGGAGTTTTAAAAACTTTTATAGGTCTATAACATTTTTGGACGTTTACTTTGAGGCTCTCCTCCAAGACCAAGACGAACGGAAGCCTCCCATGGCATAGCATAACGTTCACTGTAAGTTAGATCTACTCTCGGCCTGTCTTAACTACAGGGCCTAGGCTATGGGCAAAGTATGACTATGAGGTAGGTCTACCTAACCCGAAAGCTGACTAAATATTACATGTCAGAAATAAAAAAAAAAGAAAATTAAAAAAATACATGAAATATCATGATAAATATACCGGTTTACTGAATAAGTGCACCGGCATGATTTTTAAAATTATCCCAGATATAGATCTAACGTTACTGGTATTTTTACCCCATTTTCCGATGTTTTGGATATGACATTCACATTGAGACTTAAAATAAATAATTTAGTTCAATATATTTCAACATGTGTGCGTCTCGCACTTGTACACAAACGTATAAAAAAAATACTAGTACTCCGTTTCTGGATGACCATGACCTTTGCTTGTCATAGATGTGACCTGAAAACGCTTCGTTCGATTCTTAGTGAACCGACTGCATGTATACACTGGATGCATGTTGCGTATACGGTATACATTGTACATTGCATACGTGTAGCTGTACTAGCTGTGCATGTGCTTGAATCGACTCACTAAACTCTGCATTTTAACAAAACGACTGAATCACATCTATCTCAAGAGTTTTTAAGCCAATCAAGAGCGTCGATTTTCGTCTAGTGACTTTCCCATCCTCCGAAAAAAAATATCGCGGCCGGCGGGGGGGGGGGGGGGGGGGGGGGGTGTTGTGTGTGTGTTTTACCCTCTATGGTTTTATCCACACTTTGCGCGCTACACTTTGCATAGGTTCGGTACCCCCGTACTTATATTATATCCTGAAAATTGGGTGGTTATACGTTATTGGGCATAGAATCTATCTTTTATTTAGAGAACCACTTTTAAAACATAGTATAGTACAGATAGACAAGTGACAGATAGCTGCATCCAGTACTGACGATTTTCTGGATCTCACATATGAAGAAATGCCGGCTGATTCTGTTAGGTAGATCACGTGAAGCCCGGTAGGTAATCCAATAATAGTAGACGTATCGTACCGTAGATGTACATACCCGTTATATCCCGCTGTGGAGTGTGTCGTGGAATGAGCTGCCAGCTGAGCCTGTGATTGTGTGAACGTGACTGTGAGGTTGCGCAGGCTTGATTGTTGTGCCACGAACGGTGAATTAGTGAGCATGCTAGACATGGTGTCTTCTCCCCTGGCTCTGTGATACTATTAATGATGACACCATTAATAGTGTCTTCTCCCCTGGCTCTGTGATACTATTAATGATGACATTGAAAGTGAGTAGACCCTAAAAAAGTATAGTCAAGGATTGTATTTCCGAACAGATTGTATTACCGAACGTGTACTGTTAAGCGCCTAAAATGGGTTTTCATACGCGTGGGATTACGCGTATGAAAACCACACTATTGAAACAAAGGTTGTGTCTTTTTCCCATAGGTTTCACACGTTCGGAAATACAGTACCTTTTTCAAGGGACCAAAACGCCACGTCGTTGGGAAGGGGTTCACTCGGAAGGGAATATCGTATTAAATCTACGTTGTCTTTTTAAAATTCCATCAACTTCTTTTTCTGTAGGACTTTGAGCATTCATTACGTAAGATTGACGGATATTCGTTCGATATTTTATTTGCTATCGTTGATTTTCTGAAAAGTGTTTGGACACTGGATCCACTACCATAATGAGTCTTTTATTTCTTGGCTCCAGAATTGTACATTTTCTCCCTCATCGCTTCTCTTCTAACTTAGATCTCCTAAAAAGTTCAGTTTCACTTCTTCCCTTGTTTTTCTTTTCCCTTTTCCCTTTTCCCAAGGGCAATCCCCTCTTTTTCGTAATTAATGTTAACATAACTTACATTATTAAAGCAGGGAGGTTCGTCCTCCCTGCATTAGGTGTCTGGGTCAATTTCTCTTCTGAGTCTTCAGTAAGAGCATCATGAAGTATTTACTGATGACAAAATGTCTGTAAAGTGGATTCATGGACGATATATTAAGACTTACTAACAAAGTTAGAACAGATCTAGTTGGATCTAATGTTACTTACAAGTTACATGTAATAGAAGACCCTGTTATTAATAATGTCAGTGCAGTGAATGAACCTAGACTATGTCCATGATGATACATAAAGTCTCGTGCCAGGCTAGACTTGTCTAAAGTTTTCTCCCTAAATTCTCTCCTTCAGATTTTCGTCAGTTTAGAAGAGAGGAACTGCATGATGGCTGCTTTGTACTTTGTTTTGATGATTTGGTTGCCAATTTGCAGAGCCAGTACAGAAGAAATCAGCACAATTCCAGACCCATTCACTCTCGGCCATATTGAAGGTAAATTCAGGAGACCAATTTGTATGCAAGTAAAGTCAAATATAATGTACTTTTGCATGAAATGATTTCTGATGAATCACCAATGTTCAATGTTATCCATGGTAGTCTGTATTTTGCAGCACTTTTTGAATATTTGTCAATTTCACAAATAGACTCCAGTAGTGGCTAGTGGGATTATATGAAAGTTAATTTTTCAGTGAGAAGAATTTTGTGTGTGCTGTAAGTTCTTGCAGCTGAGGTTCAGTGCTACAAATACTAGTACCCTGCACTCTGAATTTTGAAAAGAGCCCCAAGATAGAGAATTTGTCTTTAAGGGTTCTTGAACTGATGTTCAGAAATTTTGAAATATTTCTCAGTATCATTGTGCACAGTTTACTTAATAGAGACAGTGTTATCAGGGGCGGATCCAGGATTTTATAAAAGGGGGGGGGGGGGGGACAAATCTTCTGACAAGCAAAAAAAAAAGAAAGAGAAAGCTTAGTTCAAAAAGGTGGGGGCATAATGTCTACTTTTCTTTCGGGGGGGGGGGGGGGCACGGGCCGGAAGCGTCCCCCCCCCCCCCTTAATCCGCCACTGGTTTTATATTGCCTTCAGTGTTGAATTCTACAATAATGGACATCTTTAAAATGAGTTGAAATCTTTTTATTCCAGTTGACGTCTTTAACTTCAGCTGCTATAATTGCCAAGGTACAGTAGGAGAGGTGACCAACTGTGGAGAAAGCTTGACAGCAGAAGAAGATATAGCTGTCATTGATAGGATCCCTTGCAAAAATATTTGTACGGTAAGTCAGATTTCTAAGAAACACAATCATAAAAAACTTTCAAGTCAACTTTTGTACCATTTTAATACCCTTTTATAATGCCTAATTTGGAATAGTTGACATTTTGTGATGTTTGTACATTTTGATAGGCGAGTCTTTACTGTATTAAGATTAGTATAGGTGTTAAACAATTCCTTTAGTATGAAGTTTGCTAAATTAGGGTTCTCACCATGACGAATTTCAGTAGGTTATTTCAGTCATCAACAATTCATTAGTGTGTACCTTCATGAAAATATTTTTTGTAGTATGTCATCTTTATTGATTATATTTCATACATCATGTAATATATCATAGTAATAAAGTGAAGTCTTTTGACATGTGCCAATTGGCGATGTTAGTGCAGCAGATCAGTTAGTCACGGACGGACATTTGACAAATTTTGAAAGTTTGAAGGCCTGTAGAAAATAAGTATATGATTAAAGAGAGCTACATGTATTTTATGTTTTTTTGTGAAGGGCATCACTGAAGGAGTTGAAGATTCATTGTTCGTAAACACAGAGATCTAAATCTGTTCTTTTCTTTTATTTTCTGAGCTATTGATAACCTTATTCTCTTTTATTTTGAATGGATGCTTAACCCTTTCAAGACAATTGACCACATTTTGTGGTTTGGCTCAATAACTTTTGATTCAGAGCTCTAAAAAATATACCAGATGCATGAGTAGAAAGAGTAAAAATTTCTGCACACACTATGTCCATTTTTGTTACATGACCATATTGCGTTTGATCCCAGGAATTTTAAAAAGGAGAATAAGCTTTAAAATCCTTAAATTGGCAACACATTGAGAGGTTCAAAATCATTGTTTTTTATCGAAATTGGCAACTTTTTCAACTTTTCGACAATTCTTTAAACCATGTATATTGTTTTCAAAGACATTACCCCTTATTACAATCTTGAAGCACTAAAAGAAAAATATTATTGTTGCCAATTTGAAGAACAAAATGTGATCAATTTAGCCCTTAAATAATTCCTGTCCACACACAAGCAATCATGTGAAGATGAAAAGCATTAGAAAAAATTATGAAACAATCAATGGAGAAGAAATTATGAAACAATAAATGGAATTAGAAATTTAATTGAAATTAATGTAGGGGCTCAATATTGCTACATGGGTTCTTACTCCAAGACAGGACAAGTACATGTTGAGCTGTTACTCTCTTGAAATCTTTTTCTCCTCTGCACTGGGTGTGGCCCAGCCCTGATTTATTATTCATTATTCATTATAAAATCAACCAATCAACAAGTGAAGTTACTCAATATTCATAACAAAATCAACCTATTAACAAGTGAGGTGAAGCACAGTTTGCAGGAATTCTATAACAAAGAAAAGGATCAACTTGAGAATGTAAAGCAATGAAGGAGGAATGATGATAACAAAAGCAAGAGGATGGAATGTTAATATGAGCAATTCTGAAAGGCTAGTACAGGTGGAACTAAGGTTACAAGAGGTGAACATTGGCTTTTAAAAATAAACAGAGTAAAGATCATTAACCTTGATCACTTGATCACAGTAGCATCTAATAATATGTACAAAATAGTTCTCCACATTAAGTTAAATGAGTTCTATCAAATGCTTGTAAAGCTTGGCTTGTACATGTAAGAAACCTCTAGCACAAATTCTAATCTCCAAGGTATTTATCCTTGAAGGTAATTGACACCAAATATGACAAGGCAGTCTTTTTCTTTCTAATGCATTCTTATGGATAAGATCTACATCAGATTTAGATTTCGTTCTTAAGTCAGTATTTTGAATGTTGACGTAATAACAGAAAGCAGTAAGATACAACATGGATCAGAAGATCTATGTGACGAGGAACTGTTCCCAGTCCTGTGATCCAGGCTGCACGATGCGAAGAGGGACGGGGACATGCTGGTACTGTTGTCATGGCCATCTTTGTAACAGTGCATGCAAGACGACAGCAATATCACTCCTCTTACTGGTCTTTTGTACTCTTGGCCTTCACATTTGCAACACATGGTGATTCCTTGTTTGTTTGACAGGAGGCAGCAGACGGCTTAAAAAAATATTCAAAAATGACATAAACATAGTACTCATCAGATTTTTGTATCTTATAACAAAGTTGTCCATGAGTAAAAACAGTGGCCATTACTTTTCATAGCTATTTTTTAACCCCCAAAATTGCCTTTTGGGGGTTACATTTACTGGCATGCAAAGTTTTGAGGCTGCAGGTTTTTGAGAGTTTTACTGCATTGTGTCTGAACAGAGCTAAGAATTGACTTTCCTTCCTCCATTTTGCAGTAGTCGATGACTTCCATCCATTCCTTGAATGTCTAAAATACATTTAGAAGCATTCCACAGAGATATCCAAGATATGTCTGTTCTGTGGTTTTTGCCAAATTTTTGGCCAGTGTACAGGAGCTAAAATATATTTGTGATATATTATATTTTCTAGTATATATTGGAATATTTTCTGGACATTTGTTTTTGGTTTTATAATTGCTAATTTTTGTAAGTATGTTATGAGTGTATTCATGTTTGATAACTTGAGTGTATCAGCTGTGCATTCTCACATTTGCCCATCTTGATTAGAACAAGATACATGCACAGTGAAAATAAATTGAATGTACATATATGTCGCAAACTACATAGTAAGCTTTTCAGAAGGATCTTTATTCCATTCTTGTTTCCATGGACCATTTGCAAAGCCTACTGTATTTCAGCAGGCTATTACGTTTTTGCACATATATGTGAATTTTACTTCATTCAAACAGGCATAACCTTCAGATTGTATCAAAACATATTTCAAGAAGGGTAATATACATGTAGGAGACAAGTTATTTAATAGCATTTCAGAATTACAAACTTTTGGAATTACATTATAGGAACCTTCGGAGTAAAAGGTTTTTTAAATAAACGAACCTTCGGAAAAACGACATGTAACCATTCCAGTGTGTATATTAGGTATATTTATTCGTATTTCATTTTCAGATTGGAATATTTTACAATGGTATTGCATTGTAGAGAGAGAAAGCAATAATAATGACCAAAGGCTTTTACACTACAGGTGAAATACGTGTATTTAACTTTCAGTACTGTAAAACCCGAAATTCTTCAGTTTGCAAGAAACTTTCGGAAGTGGTCCAAATGGTTGAAAGTTTTTTGCTGTCAAATTAATGAATCACATCACTGTAATTTCCTATTTCATGAAAGTTCATGTTCCTGACATTTTCGGTTTTACATTACTGAAAATCAAAGTCTGAATATAAAGGTTTTTTTAGACTTCAAGAAGTTTTTGAAATGTATTCTAGAATTGTAAAATTGTCTTCCTATTGTATTCCCGCAAGTGTGTGTGGTCTGTTTACATGTCCATAGATGTGCTTTAGAATTAATATTAAATCATCTGTAGCTGTGTGTGAGTCATGCAATACATGTAAATACATTCATATGAAATTTAAAATACTTGTCAGAAGCATATCTGAAAGTAAGGTACAGGTAAGTCCTTTTCTCCCACCAAGTTATTCAAATTCGATTCATGAGTAAGATTTTTTTTGTTGTTGGGGGTAAAACGTATAATTTCACTAGTTATTTGATCTGTACATAACTTACCAGTATTTAAATTTGTCATATGTATGTTGCTGTTGAAGATGGTTTTCAAGTTTTTCCCAACATGTACAAAATGACACTCACATATAATTTGCATATATGCATCATACAATCTTCATATAAGTACACTAAGAACTCTGAGTGTAATGCTGTTTAATATTTCTTTTTCATTTTCCGAAGTCATTTGAGTTTCTAATCAAAATTTTCTTTATGAAAACGAAGTAGTTTATGTGGGGTGCTTTTGTTTTGTACAGAATGCTAATATAGCATCAGAAACACAGATTTTGTTTGTGTCAGTATGGGGGTTAGCTAGCAATAAAAGATGCATATATGGCATGACGTTTTTGTAGCACATATCTGCTGCTTATGGTGCTTGTATCCGTCCATATGATTGCGACTTTTCCAAGGGGTACACTTGCCTGTTGATACATGTACATCTTTCAATTTAGGACTAAAGGTCCCATTTAGAAAGAGCACCACAAATAATTGTACATGTATGTTACATTCTGTATTATATGGTTGTCATTTTTATGTGAATTGTCGCTACTAATGTATTGTTTCCATTCAGATGGGGGGGGGGGGGGCTGTAATGAGGTGTAAGAGACATCCCCTCCCCCCCCCCCCCCCCCCCACTCCTGTACTGCATTTGTTTTGTAAACGGCGAGGGGAGGGGGGGGGGAATCGATTTACAGCACTGAAACTTGCATTTTAGAGCACTTTTAATCACACTCAATGAATTGCAGTTTATATGTGTGTAAATGGTGAGGGGAGGGGGGGGGGGGGGTCAATTTACAGTGCTCACTGAAACTTGCATTTTAGAGCACTTTTAATCACACTCGATGAATTGCAGTTTATATATGTGTCACATTATTGCCACCTCTGTATGCTAGCTTTGGAGTATCTTGGAGTAAACTTTGAGAAGATGATGTAAATGCTTTTTTTCAAATTAAAAATTTGTCAATGCTTTTGGCAATGTGTCATGAACTGGTCTCCCAAAAAGGGTGATGCTGTTACACTTTGGTTTCATGCTGAAGTACGGGTAATGTTAAATTTTTGTCAAAACCATAAAAGTTATTCCAACAAATTTGGCATAATTTTGAAGCTGTTTTACCACGCCAAATGCCTGCAAAGTTTCATTGACGTAGGATATAATAGAATTGGAATTATAACATTCTAAAGTTAGACGAGGGGTGATGCCAGAAGCATGCCTCCTGTACAAAGTCAGTGGGAAAATTCATATTTTAGTGCAATTTTTTGCAAAATGTGTATATTTTGGGCAAAATGACTATAAATTTGGTATCAAAGCTTACATACTCAACTTTGTCATGTGATTGAAAAGTAAGATTGGCTGAGAAAAAGTAGTGTATGAAAAATACCCAGAATTTCAGTTCAGAAGTGGCACTGCAAGCACTGTGGGTAATTACAGTTGTGATTGTTAATTACTTAGAAGTTATAGCTTGTATCAGACTGATGTTTTGACACTGTAAAGTTGGAGACTTGCCAAATTTATTTGGAGTAAGTTTCATGACATTTGTTTGAATACTATTCTTAAAACAATGTTCTGAATGTTTAGTTTTTTCACTTTAAAAAAAAAAAAATCAAGGCAACAAAATCTGTATCAATTATTACCGAACCATTAAAGAAACGAGTATGGGCAATTTTGATGTTTATATGGACATTGAAGGCCATTCTGTAGCCGGAGGCACTATCCCCCCTCATATCCTCGTCACAACCCAGAGACCAGATTTAGTTATTGTATGGGAGGAAGAAAAAAAGATATTAATTGTGGAACTCACTGTTCCCTTTGAAACAAATGTACAGGATGCACATGACAGAAAGCTAGAACGGTATGAGAATTTGATAGCAGACTTGGAAGAAACAGAATACTCCGTCTTCTTTGAAGCAATCGAGATTGGGGTGAGAGGTCACGTTGATAAAGAAAACAAAGCTAGACTCAAAACTGTTGTTAATATGTGTAAATGCGATGTCAGACACAGGGTATTGATTAATGACATTAGCAAGTGTGCTCTTCTGTCATCTTTTGTTATTTTTTACAGTAGGAAGGATCAATATTGGGAAAAAGTAAAATACATAAAGTTATAGAGGGGGGGGGGGGGGGGAGGGAGTCACCAGACTAAATGTACCACCCATACCCACGTTCATATCTGTTCAAGAATATCAATATACTATAATACCTTTTCTCACACAATTTTCCTATTTTTATTAATACGGTATACACAGTGTATATTACCATTGTCATATTGTCGTTACATTATAATATGTTGTCATTAAATATCAAAATCACAACATGTTATAACATTTCTTCCCATTACATCTTTTATCACACAATTTTGCTATTATATTAATACGGTATTATTACCATTGCCATATTGTCGTTACATTATGTTGTCTTTCAATATGAAAATGACAACATGTTATCATAACATTTCTTTTCAATTACTGCATGTTCATGTTTGTCTTTTGTTTGTTAGTTTGTTTGTTTGTCTTTTTTTGTAAATACCATGATACTTTATATATAACCTGCCATGAACCCGAATAGGTTCATGGACCTGGTTCCTGTTACTTCTTTTTTTTTCTTTGTATGATGTAAATGTGCATACTTCACTTTTCTTTGAAATAAAGAAATGATTACAAACAAATTAGAGCACAACAATTGATTGTCATTGTGCATTGCAGCTGACCTTCCAGAGCATCTCTTTTAACCCAGAGTCATGTATCATTAATGACACTGGAAAGCAAAAGTTTGACAGAATTGACAGGTGTGATGCACAATCAATTTCACAGATTTGTGGCCTTGATTTTTCAAAAAGTGAAAATCGAATTTGATAATCAGAACATTATTGCGATAATATTGATGAAGGAAATTTCATAAAAACTTACCCCAAGTAACTTGGTATCCTTCAGCTTTGCAGGTGGAAACCTCAGTTTGAGAAGAATTATAACTTTTGATTTATCAAAAGTGTCAAATGTTTTTTAACTCCTAGTTCAAAGTCAGTAGAAATTTTGATTTTTTTTTTTAAAGTAACTTTTGGAAACATTATTACCTTTGTTAAAACTTGGTATATGGGTACAAATTTGGAACCAAATTAAAGCTGTACTCTACTTCACTGTCTTATTGGAAATTAAGTTTAGCTACTTGTGTACGTATGCAGTAACAAATGATGTAACATTTAATATATACTATGACTCTTGACAATTTTTGAATTTTGCATAAGTTTTGGTGATTTTGTTCATTATTACATGTACAGAATCATAAACCCTAGACAACTATATATTGTTGTAAGGATATGAATAAGTTTTCCAAGAATATAACATTTTTATTGCCATAGGAGGGCCTCAGAAAAAGTTATGATGAAAGTAATAAGATAACAAAAAATATTTAAAATTCCAGTATTCGAGTCAATTTAACACTTTTATATTACACCTTGTCATTTTTTAATGCCTACTTAGATTCCTTGTGTAATTTCCTTTCAGGAAATGTATACTTCTGCTATCATATACTGAGATATAGGCTTTTAAAGTTAGAAATGCATCGCAGAAGCTAAAATCACCTTGTAACACAAAAGGGACGAACTCATGACACATGACTTTTTGTACTTTGAACACGGAGCTTTCAAGAATTACTTTCAAGGAGAAAACTTATTTTAACTCAACAATGGACAAGTACATGTACACATTGACAAAGAGTATTATTTATATGCATTCTTTTATTTACAAGCGCAAAGGCACATATCATGGAGGATAAAAAAAGTAAATTCATTGAATTTATAAAAACTGCAAAGTTAACTAAATATATTTTACATCACATTAATTTCAGTGATTTAAAAAAAAAAATCAAATATAAACAAATGAATGTTATATCATTTATTTCTTATTTACCAGATGCAAGTGTATTTGACATGGCATATGTAACAAAAACATCTCTTAAATATTACAATATAAAATGTATAAAAATAGAGTGTGTGTCCAAAGGAAGTGTGTATGGAAGAACATATTTATCAGATGTTCTTATTCCAATTTCAGTCATGTAAATTGAAATATTTGTTATTACCAAACCATATCAGAAATTTGATGTTTTATTGTTTTAGAATGTTGTGATATAAAATAACTGCAATAAATTTGAACTTCAATGACATTGTTCCCTTTGATTTGACTAGTTCTATTCAATGACTTCATGTTTTTCTGTAAGGAGCTTTCCTCCTTAATGTTAGTACAAGTACATGTATCTGGTAATGATGGATAATAAAACTCACAGAATCCCATAACAATTTTACACTGAGTTAAAGAAACAAAGAACAAAATCAATTAATTATATGGTATCACCATAGAAAATAGGAAAATAAATATTAATTTTGTTTGGTGTCAGAAATTCATAATTAATATATGTAGTAACCAAATCATGTCCATATTCATGTTGGTGCACGTATATGAAACCTTTTAGCAAGTTTTCTTAAGTTTTGTTCACATTTCAACTTGGTGGTACAAGAAACAAATAATATATGGGGATATTATTTAGTTTTTATTTAATCAACTAATGTGATTAACTTTAAGACCATTTCTACTGCATTCAAGTCTTATTTCCAGAAACTCAAAACTATCTGTAACACATTTATTTTATTCAATACACTTCTCTATAATCAAGAAGATGTAAGCTCATGATTTACACTTTGGAAATGGCATACAAGTAAGAGAAAAATACCCCTTAATATTCATTTCACAATCTATTCTTTTTTTAATCTGACAAGACTGACCTGTTGCATCAGTGCATGTCATTATCATATTTGAGAAGTGACACAATTTGGTATGTAGTTTGTAAATACATAATACATGTACCAGGTGTGCCTACAGTGAAGAGGAATATGAATATAAAACAAGAGTGGCCATAAGAATATTGAGATACTTGCAACCAGGGATGTAGCCAGCCCAAATCAGAGTGGTGGAAAACACCAGCTCCTGGGGCTTGTTATGGTGAGATCCCAACAGCGCCACTATCATGGATGGGTTCTGCTGTTTGGATGGAGTGTGCAGTGCGCTGCTTGGTCTGGCTTTTGACATGGATTCATCATATTAAGGTCGAGTCAAATTCAATTTCATTGAATTTTTATAATACACTATCCTTACAAATCACTGACGAGCATTTATAATTAATTTCAAAGCCTGACGAGGTGTGAATTGAATTGAGGTTCATTGTCAATGGAGATAAGGTGCACATTTAAGGAATTATTGAACCTCGGCTATGAAAAAATGTGCCGGGTGGGAAAGTGACACTCGACCTAGAGTGCCAGGTAGAAATCATAAGTGGTGAGCGGCCCCGCTACAACCCTCCATACATCTGTACATGTATGTGCACGTGGAATGTACATTTCATTATTCCAGTTCATTCTTGACTACAAAAAATTACCACTGCAACCAAGAACAAGCTCCCAAATATAATATCAATTTAAATTAATTTCACCTTATATCTTAATTTGAATAGAGCCTATTCTAACATTATTTGCATACATCCTGAAATTGGCATACCATGCATATTTAGTTTTGTTACTTTTTACAAGCAAAGGCACTTTTTGTTGATTGCATATCTATTTTTTTTGTATATACTGTATGTATATTTCAATAGCTTTTCATAGAATCTTGCAAACAATGTTAAATTTTGACTAGCCATAAAAATTTTGATATATTATAAAGCTTTCAAAATCTCATCAAACAAATGACAAGCAGCCATAGCTGCCATACCTACTTTGCATCTACAATCTTTGAATAAGCCAGTTCATAATTACAATTTGCACATGTGCAGATAAAGGTCATTTGTACCGAGTACAATTGACCTTAATACGCTTTCATAGTGTGCACACCATGATGTGAGCGCCAGTATGATATCATTTGTTGAACAAGTCACGCGTCCACCAAAACAGATACGCGTATGTATACAAACGGGGGTTATTTCAGGGTCATTTGTACAATGGAACCTCGTTATAACAAACTCCTCGGTACGGTATACCTTTTTACATTGAAACCTTGTTATATCAGGACTAAAAAACCACAGAATACAAAGAAGTGGGACCGGCAAAATTACCTCGTTATAACGAGAGTTTGTTATAACAGTGTTCTTTGTCCCACTGTATCATTTACTAATTACAAATTGGCTTAGAGTGTACCAATCGCCTGAAAAAATAATTTGTGTACAGATAGGAAGTATAAAATCAACCTCAAAGAACTTTGTCTGGTATTTTGTAGGTCAACAGTTAATGAGTATGAAGGAAATAAAGGATAACATGAAAATGCTCGCGCGGAACCGAGCTCCAAGTTTGGTTCCGCGCGAGCCTTTATCTTGGCGAGCGCGTATGGGTGCGACGAGTAGTCTACTCAAGAGTCGCTTTTACGCTTATGGAGAGTGTAATTAAAATTGCAATATCTCTTTACAGAATTAATGTTTGAAGCCCATATTTTCAATATAGTATAACGACATGAAACCTCTAACATACAGAGCAAAATTATTTTTGATGATTGGTACCCTTTAATAGAATGGCTATTTTTCAATGTTTTGCTCCTATGTCAGTGCATATATGTAAACTTTAATTAGCTACTGAAATTTACGAACAGTCACATCTATTTTCCTAATGAATTATCCATTCAGCATAACATTCTGGGTACTGGCTTTCATCATCCCAGCACATCACTCATTTGACACAAGTGATGAAATAATATTCACAATCATATTTTACTTGTGAAACAATTATACCACACATTTCATACTGTATTACAAATGTATTTAGAATAAATTAAAATTCAATGTTTGCAATACTTCTGCATTATTACTACCATTTTTTTTTTAATACTGGCACTTGCATTGTATCAAAGAAACAGAATGACAACATTCTAGCAATGTATCATACAAATCACAAAGTTGACGTACTTGGGTAACCCTGTAACCGATCATCGGATCGATAGCCGATCCCGATACAATTTTGTAAAATCGGACGCCAATTTCCGATCACCGATCAAGAGAAAAGATCAAAAGATCGAATGGCAATAAAAGACATTAGTTGCCACAAAAAAAGGGCTTCAAAATCACAAGATTTTAACCTGTAAATACTTTTCAAAATATCCATACCTTTGGTTATTTTCTATTTGAAGTTGTTACAGACTCTATTTGTTGATGTTTAATGCTCTTATTTTGCCTCTGAAAGTCAAAAATTGGTCTAAAAGTAGAGCTAGAATATGCGAGCCGCCATTTTGGATGACAACATTTGGGGGGGGGGGGGCTTGTCCAACATTAATAATGTTAGAAAAAATGAAACGGCTTTCTAAAATTTTCATTTTCAAAGTTTGCGGTTAAAATTTTTTTTTTCATGTCAGAGAATATTTTCTTGTACTCATAACACCACATTCTTATTTATAAATCTAATAGATCTATTTACTTTGTAATCATTACAAGATTCTTACCCGAGGATAGACAGTGTGCAGGCATGTGGAGTGTATGCATACAACATGTACTCTTCAGAGGTGTAGTGTGCAATGCTTATCCTTAGTGCCTGAATCTTGTAGCAATTACAAAATTGATATTAGCTTTAAAATTAAGAACGTAGTGTTAGGAGTAAAATAAATTATTCTTTGACTTGATAAAAAATATTTCAACGGCAAACTTAGAAAATAAAAATTTTAGAAAGCCTTTTTATTTTTTCTAACATTATTAATGTTGGACGAGCCTAAAAAAAATGATGTCATCCAAAATGGCGGCTCGCATATTCTAGCTCTACTTTTAGACCAATTTTTGACTTTCAGAGGCAAGATAAGAGCATCAAACATCAATGAATAGAGTCTATAACAACTTCCAATAGAAAATAACCAAAGGTATGGATGGTTTTAAAAGTATTTACAGGATAAAAACTTGTGAATTTGAAGCCTTTTTTGGTGGCAACTGATGTTTTTTTTTGTCATTCGATCTTTCGATCTAGTTATTTCTCTTGATCTCTACTTTTACACTAGGCTATTTTACACCCATTTCCAATTTTCAGAGGCATTGTCAGATCGTTAAACATCAACAAATGTGGACTATAAAACGTTCATATGAGAAGGTAATCAATAGTATGTATGAGTTTAGGTTTTTAAGTGCTAAAATTTGTCTAATTTTAGCCATTTTTTGACTCACATTTTTAAAGAATTTTCCCTACCGATTTTCCGATCCGATACCGATATCGGGAGCTAACCTGCTGAATCGATCATCCGATCCGATTTTAGCTCTAACTTACAGGGTTATACTTGGGCCCCATTTCACAAAACCTGTTATCAATAACAACTAAATATACCACAAATCTATATCAAATACACTTATAGCCAATCAAATGCAACGATTTCAAAAGCTTTATTGTAACTTGTTAACAGGTAATATGAAAGAGGGCCATGGTCAAGTGCTTTACCTACATATCACCAGACAAACAGAAAGAGACAAGAATGGGTCTGGCTGTCGAAAAAGAGTGTGTGCGTGTGTGTCTGTGTGTGTGTTATTGGGTTTGTTAAAAGATGTGTATCAATCAAATCTGATTTTTCACATCTGGGGACCGACCTTAAATGTCCCCATCTGAAAGACGCAACTAAGTTTTGAACCAGGGTCAGTCAGAATCTAGGCAAGCCAGAGATCGGACATCACATCTCCTGTTGTATAGAGTCTCTATCAGATGTTGATGAGCTGACCTACTGATCCTGATCCCGAAGGTGACTTTGATGCTGGTGATGGAGCGTATGGAGATGGCGGTAGGAGAACCGAGTCATCCTCATCTGTACATCAAAGACAATATTTGGTAATGAAAACTTATTCGTGAATGAGTCCCTGTTGAAGAAGCTAGGAAAGACATGTATGGTGAAAGAGGAAACAATATAGAGATGGTGAAATATAGTCATCAAATTACCACAATACAGTATAAACCGAACTGAACATAACAGTCAGATATAAAACAAAAGAACTTTGAATTCAATTTATGGCCACAAAATCAACCATCTCTACAACATAGGAAAAGCCTTTATAATGTTTCTACTTTCCACCTATTACTATTTTGGCAGGAAAAAAATAGTTATCCAAGCATAGCTTTAAACAGTACAACTTTAAAATTCATTGGCAGGTTCGATGGCCCATAATACCACTAAGAACCCAAGAAATGCTGTAACTAGGTGTATTCTTACCTAGGAGGTCAAAGTCGATGGTTGTCTTAGGAGTGGTCTGAAGTAATGGACTCTGAGTGGAAGGAGAAGCCTTGTGTCTGGTCAAAGGTGTCTTTGTTCCAGGGGTTTTAAGTCCTAAATTAGACAGGTCCTTCAGGAAGGATGCATCGTTTGCAGAAAATGGGCTTTCATCACCAAAAGAGAGAGCGGAGATATTTGCTGGGAGTGAGTATCGTGAACTGTCATTTAAGTGAGGGGTCTGATGAAACGAACCCTTAGTTACTGAATTAGGTTCTGAGCTAAACGATGTGTCTGCCTGATGGCTCAAGCTTTGAATCATTCTGTTCCCATTCAGGTTGGGGGTTGCTGATGGTGATACTAAAGGCGATACATGGACAAGAAGATCTTCCAATCGGCTTGAAGTGTCCAGGAGGAATTCATCTTGTCCATTCTCAAAGGTATTGTCCAAAGCAAACGGCTTGTCCTTGGGGGTGAATCCACCATTTGATTTGTTATGTTCTAGTGCAGGACTTGGGTGAGCATGACCAGACATATCACCATTCCTTTTTGATGGATATTTTGCAGATGTTTGTTCATTTATTATTGGATGGTTCCCTTCTGGCCCAGACAGCAGAGCTGAGCTTGAGAGTACCCCATTTGAGGCAACTGAATCTCCATTCAATGATGAATCATTCAAGTCTTGTCGGTACCTCAAACGACTACTGCTTCCCTTCAACTTGGGGGTTGCTGAAGGCGTTACTAATGGTGACACGTGCACCAGAAGATCTTCCAATCGATCTGACGTGTCTAGCAGAAATTCATCCTGTCCATTTTCTGAGGTGACATCTAGACTGAAGAACTTGTCAAGAGGACTGTTCAGTTCTACTCCACCATTTAATTTGTGGTGTTCAGGGGAAGGACTGAGGTAACCCTCAGCTATCCTATCACCACCCTTCCCTGGGGACATTCTATCAGGATTCTGTCCATTTGCAGTGAGGTGGGTCAGCAGTGGGCCAGACTGCAGAGCTGGACTTGACAGTATGCCAGCGGAAGCGAACACATCTCCATTCATTGACGAGTCATTCAGGTCACTCCCAAAACTGTGAATACTGATGTTGCGTTCATCGATGTGATCAGAGAAAGTGACAGACTTCTGAGAACCATTACTGGTACGTTGCTTGACAGAAGACGATTGCTGCGATGACAATATATCCAAACTTTCCACATCATCGCTCGGAGGACTCCTGGTGTTGCCTGCTGTGAAAGGCTGCACATGGGGATTGACTGGATGGTGAGCTGGTGTGGCGATGGAATGCTTATTAGATGGGGTAGTGACAGGGGAGTGCTTCAGCTTGTCCTTGGTAACAAACGCACTTTGATCTGAGGGCACAAAGAGGAGAAATATCACCCGACATTGTTACAAACACTGAATTTCATTTCTTTTCAGCTTATGTTGACAGAATATTCATTTCCATTCCTGTAAATGGCCTCTTGCTCCAGAAGAACATCCCCATGAAGAAATGCAAATTAAACAAATCCACTCATCTATCACACTCAAAAGATATTATTATTACTTTGTCATATATGTGTACTCTCATGATGAAACTGACGTATGTGAAGTGTCACCACAAATCAGGTCAAAGTAACAGTTCGCTGAATCATTATAAGAGCAACTCCAACATAAGTTTTCTACTAATTACCTTTTCTCATCTTTATGTCCCTTTTAAGAGAAGCTATAAAAATAAGAACTTGAGCATGAAGAATTTACAATTTATGAAAATGTTGAAAAGAGATAACGGATACCTTGTGACTTTGTCACACAGACATATCACATACTGACGTACCAAGGGCAGAAAGAGGATCTTCATTGGCTAAGGGTACAGGAGATTCAGAATGATCAAGTGATGGTAGGAGACTGATTTACCAAGGACAGAGGGGAATTACGATGCCCAGAGGTACAGGAGACTCAGAATGACCAGGTTACGATGACAGGGGAGTGACTTTACCAAAGACAGAAAGGGATCTTCAATGCCTAAGGGTACAGTGACTCAGAATGACCAGAGGCTGATGATAGGAGACACATTTACAAAGGATGGATAGAGGATGCAGAATCGTAGAGGAGATTCAGAATGATCAGGTGATAATAATAGGGGACTGACTAACCCAGGACAGATGGAGGATTTTCGATGCCTAAGGGTAGATGAGATTCAGAATGACAAGGTGATGATGAAAGGGGACTGACTTACCAAGGACAGATAGAGGATCTTCAATGCCCAAGGGTACAGGTGACTCAGAATGACCAGGTGATGATGATAGAGGAGATTCCATTAATCCTTTGAACTCCGGAGATCCACTCATGGCACCAACCACTGCATCAGCAATCTGTTGAAAACATGTTAGCTTATAAAATATAGGAGAGCTGATGTACAAAGAGTGTTTCAAGAAAAGGTAACATAATTCTTTAAGATTATTGTGAATAATAAAAATATGCACAGATGCAAAGACAACCAACCCATAAATATCTCTGCTTTTGGTTGGGGAGGTGCAATAAAATATTTCTTAAAAAGATATTAGCTCTTAAATATCCTATTATTGTAACAATAGTAGAAGGTGCCTTGTTTTAAAAAGTACCAATGTAGATTGTAGAATCCATGCAAAGAAAAACAACAGAAAGCTTGTAAAATTGGGCTTAGTATGAAGCATTTCGGATCTTTTATCTGCTGAAACTAATGGGCCAACACATAATTCTAACACAAGGCACAAAATTAAGCATATCCATATATTATGCACACGGTGTATGTAATGGTAAAAGTTGCTCTTCATGACTCAAAAGTTTTCCCAATGCCAGTCTAAAATGGGAACACATGATGAAGAAAAGATGGATTTCACAAATAGAGATGCTATCACAGGGCATGTGAGGTAATTAGCTTGTCATCGCAACCATTTTCTCTGTCTATTCAGTAAATTACCTGATCAATGAGGTCTTGGTGGGCTCTAGACACAGATGAGCTGGTGTGCTCATCCTGGGGACGACTGCTGGCAGGTGTCCGGGTAAGATGGGACGGGGTGGTAGCTGGCCTGCCTCCAACTTTAGATGAACCAGACTGTAGGGGGTCACATAGTAAAACAGAAGGTAGAAAGTTGCAATGTATATGAAATGAAATCTGCCACTTACTTTCAGCTATAAGAAAGGTTTGGTTTACAAAGTGCAATTGAATGTAAAGCCCACAGCACACTACGATCAGTCTGCGATTTGATTTTGGAAGAAAATGTAATAGCATTTGATATAAACATTTAAAAACAAAATATCTTTGCTTGAGGTTCTGAATACATATATATATATAAAGAAAAATTTGAAATACGTCATATTGCAAGCTTTCTAGTCCGAGGAAAGGCCAAATCAGGTTTCAGTCTTAGTGACGTCAGAGCAGTCGTACGATTGTCTATGACATGAATCTGATTTGGCCCTTATTCAAGGTAAAAGGCTGACAGCACAAAAAAATGCTTTGATTCGTATCCATATTACTGTTCAGAACATAAATCGGGTAGATTTTATTTGTTAAAATTCCCATGTTTAATGCTATTGCGATTTATTTCCAAAATCAGATCAAATAGTGTATGGTGGGCTTTAGTCGTAATTATGCCTCGGATCAAGGAAAGAGCAAAATCATGAATGTAGCATTAAAACATGAATAATCATGAGTAAAAAAAAAAAACCATTAGTGAAACTTGCTACAAATTTTGAATGTCTTGTTGATGGTTCCTTAATCACTCTCTTTTCTCAATACTGGATAAAAAATAGATACCAAAGCTAAATATTAAAACAAAATTTTGAAAAGTACATTCACATACATTGCTTGTTTTCGAAGTCATCGTATCTTCCTACTGCAAAACGTTGTGACATGCTTCAAATTTTCACTCTTATGTCTTACATTATACATTTGTTACATGAAATGTACTGTGAATTCTCTTACCCTTTTATGCGACTTCCTTGTAGAGCTAATAGATGGTGTCTTTACATTCTTGGTCTTCTGTAGTGAAGCTGTTTTGCTTTGTTTCGCAACCTTTCTAGGCTGTGTCTTGACTTCTCTCTTCTCATGATGTGGCATGAATTGGGGGGAATCTTCAAACTAAAGTCAAATAGTAAGGATAATAAGACAATTATTAGCATGAATCTTTTTTTTAGCAGACAAGAAAAATCTGATGCTTTGTGCATATGTTATTGGGATGACTGTACAATAACATTTTACTCCTTTCATGGTTTGTTTTTGCTATGGCTAATAACAGAACAGCACAAGTAAGTCACACCTTAAACGGTAAAATGCTTTGGTTGGTACAAAATCACTTTAAATTTCCCAGTAGCTTGCTTGAGTTTTCAGAAGATACATAATGTTGTAAAAATTGAGGAAACAATGATATCCTTACAAAATATACACATCTTCTTTTTTTGTACTTACATTAGGTACATTACACGCACTTTGAAAATTTTACACTTTGGAGTACATGTATCTACCAATTTGTGCAAAAGACTTACAGCTCATGTCTCCAACTTAAAGACATTTAATATTGTACACAAACACATCATCAGTTTGCTTCTACTACGCAGTACTACTGAAGTGATCCTACAAACAACAAGATGAGACGCTTGTTACGGTTGTCAAGTGGTCTTTATTCTATAACCGCAAGTAGGACAAGAAAACCAACAAAAAGACAGAAAAACCCCTTGATCGGTCACTCTTCAGTGACAATCAATGGTTCACTGCATAAAAGAATTCAAGAATTGTACTTGTTCCATCCTCTTACAATCAAGCAATTAATTCTCTCTATTTTTTCTATTACTTTTTCTTCTTTTTTTAAATCCAGACATTGTTGATCACTACACTACTAAAGATGTAAGCTGCTTTGGGATAATTTCTTAAAGTGGCATGACATGTACATTTCTTGTAGGTAACAAGACTATTTTTCATACAAGGATTCAACAGTAATTCATCACCTTCAGAGTGCTTTCTTCTTCACTCTGTGATTGTTCTTGTGTTCTAGAAGGCGCTGACTGGACTCTACGTCTTTCTGGTTTCTGCTGAGCCGCTTTGGTGGGCGCAGGCTTGGGTAACCTGGAAGGTCTGAGAGAGTACAGCATATTGTTTGGTCTTATGAAAAATTGTATCACTGTTTCTACTGAATTCCACCCAAGGTCTTGGCTCACAAGGGTTTTGCAAAGAGACAAATCTAATATTAGAATGTTATATTAACAAGTGATCTCCTAACCAAAATGTCAGTACTTACCCATGATCACTTTGAAAACTTTTTAAAAACTTTATCCTGATAATTTTTAAAGAGGGGCGTGACAATAAGGCATTCTATCAAGGATTTTCCCCCATGTTTTATGGGAATTACAAAAAGTCTTTGATATGTATATACTGCAGAAAGCATTATAAAAAAATTGTTAACAATTTTACCTTGTTTGATTACAGGTGAAGTAAGAAGTTCATAGTGGTAAGAAAATTCCTCATATTAATGCAGATCTTGTTGTCCAACACTTCGTGAGGTATCAGAAAAATGTTTCATATGTATATACATTTGAAAACATATGATGCAATCATTAAAAATCATCTTTATCTTTTCCAGAGTGCACTCCAACATGATTTCAAGTTTGATATCTGCTCAACCTCTACGATCACTGTGAACATTAATGATTTCTTACTTATTTATCTGTTCTCTAAGAAGTCTGAGTGAACTGGTAGGTGTTCCTTGTGTTAGGTTACTCTGCTTATATACAGCTTGGTTCACATTGTTCACTAAGGATGATACAGCTTCAGGTGTATTCACTGCATACAAGTAGAAGAGGAAATAATGGAACATGTGTGAAAGGGTGCGTGCAACTTTATAATAATAATAATAATAATGCGTCTTGTTTACCCAGGGTAGTTTCATCAGTATTATATACTATTCTCCCCTGAGGGCCCTGCAATCGTATTATTACCATGGATTTGTACATGTACATAGAATGTACGTGCATTTTCAACTGCGCAAACAATATTGCCTAATTTAGTAAAAAATGTGACCAGGCACCACAAAACCACCAAAAAGGCGCCAGATATGATTTTTTAGTTGAGGTCTGATTCTGAAAGAGGACATTCTCAGCTTTAAAATGATATATAACTCATTAGCATTGGATGTTCCTAACTCACTGTACAAAGAGTATAATGCACAGTCCCTCAGAATGTTACTTCTGAGAAATAAGGGTTTAAAGTTTACAGTCTATTGAAGCACTCTGACTTGCAAGGTGTTGTGCTAAGGTGACAAAAGGAGGATTAGAAGTCAATAAAAATTTCTATGAAGGGATTATCAGATTGTCCTAAAACTTGGCATACTAATTAGACATATCCTGTTTATTATAGTGCACAAGTATCAATGCAACAACTTACTCTGTTTAAAAGTTATGGGAGATCAAAATGAGACAAGTTTTCAGGGTCGTAAAAAAAGAAAAGTAATACAACAAAATCCAAAGAAGACATACATAAGTTCAATAAAAAACTGTCAAAAAATACCACTTTTAGATTGTTTGGTGCCTCCAAATTTTTAGATTACTTAGAAAAAAGTATACTCTTTCAGGAAATACCCAAAACTAAAATTTGACCATGCCAACCCAAAACACATTGATTGAACTCTAACTGAAAATCACACAGTGCGACTTTTTGGTGGTTTTTTGGTGCCTGGTCACAAATATTCAAATTATACATGTAAAAATTCAACAATGTACACATGTACACAACAAATTTTTGGAATTGAATTGTAGGTTTAGTTTTTCAGGGTTACACCATGTAATTCTTTCAAGGAATAAGAGCCCTGAAAAGGGCTGGTGAGCTCCGCTAAGAGCTCTGTGGTTCTCGACGTTTCGATCAGTATGCTCTGATCGTCATCAGGAGAATGACTAGAACACTGCCCAGCGGAGGCTATTTATCGCCTACGGAGGGATCCGATTCACAGCCTGATTGGCGCCAATCGGAAATGCCCGCGAATTCTATTCACGGCTGCATTCTCATTCTGGTCACCGGTGGCGCTATAATTCCTCTAAACAGAGAAAGCACCGGGCGGTGCCATTGTTTTCTCTGAATAAAGAACAAGGGCCAGATTTTCCGCTGAATGATTGCTCCCCTTAGAGCCGGTATTTAGTAAAGTATCAGCGACACTTTCATGGTGGAGAAACTGAATTGTAGGTTTAGTTTTTCAGGGTTACACCATGTAATTCTTTCAAGGAATAAGAGCCCTGAAAAGGGCTGGTGAGCTCCGCTAAGAGCTAAATACCGGCTCTAAGGGGAGCAATCATTCAGCGGAAAATCTGGCCCTTGTTCTTTATTCAGAGAAAACAATGGCACCGCCCGGTGCTTTCTCTGTTTAGAGGAATTATAGCGCCACCGGTGACCAGAATGAGAATGCAGCCGTGAATAGAATTCGCGGGCATTTCCGATTGGCGCCAATCAGGCTGTGAATCGGATCCCTCCGTAGGCAATAAATAGCCTCCACTGGGCAGTGTTCTAGTCATTCTCCTGATGACGATCAGAGCATACTGATCGAAACGTCGAGAACCACAGAGCTCTTAGCGGAGCTCACCAGCCCTTTTCAGGGCTCTTATTCCTTGAAAGAATTACATGGTGTAACCCTGAAAAACTAAACCTACAATTCAGTTTCTCCACCATGAAAGTGTCGCTGATACTTTACTAAATTTTGGAATGTAGTAACAGTCTCAAACTTGGGGAGCTATGTGAGCGATGCTTTCCCAGAAGGCTTTATTCATGGACATGGGTCTAATAGGGGCGTCATTCTTGCTACATTATCTACATTACATACTACATGATAAACAGGAGTAAAGGAAACACAGATAGACACAAATAGTGACAGACAGACACAGGGAGATACAAATGAATTATGACTGCATGTAGAATGCTTGGAGGGGAGGGGAGGGGAGGGGAGGGGAGGGGAGGGGAGGGGAGGGGAGGGGTAGGGGAGGGGGGGGGGGGTAATGGCAAGAAAAGGGTACAGTTACCAGTAGGTTAGGCTTTCCAGAAGGCCTTTTTCATTGGTCTAGAATGCATGCCATTACTGGCCTGGGCTGCATTAGCAGGCTCAAAGGGCATAAAGGGGAACGGAGCAAAGGTGAAGGAGAGGGGTCTGATGGTAAGAAACGAATAAGCCTACCTGTAGGTGATGCTTTCCAGAAGGCTTGATTCATTGGTCTAGTAGGGGTGTCATTACTGGCTTGGGCTGCACTGGCAGGCTCGAAGGACACGGGAGGGGTTGACGGCAGCAACCCCAGACCATCACCTAAAAACTAGGGGGACAAACGAACAAAAACATGATACATCAACCTCTTTGCTCTGTTATGGAAAAAAGTAAGCAAGTGACATTAATTTCACATTTTGTATTCAAAAATATAAAAGAGAATTTTCAAACAAGCAATAGCCCACTACATTTCCAAACTAATTCTTTAACATATCTATGATGTTGTTGGTTACCTTCTGCCTATTTTGAAAAGATGCTGTCATATCAATTTCGTAGACATAAGGGGGAAAGAAGAGGCAGGAATAGAAGGCATAATAATAATCAAAAGGTCGGCAACAATATCAAATTTGCAGTATTGCAATATCCATTACAAGAACTTGCATGCATTGTTCTTAAATAAAATTTCATTTTAAAGAGTGTAACTTTTCATCTATCAAGTCTTATCATTATTTCCTTTCAGGCTAATCTTTTCATACATAAAAATTGAAGCTGAAATTTGATGAGCATGAAACAGTGAAGAAGCACAAAACTACTTACATGACTGGTGTTTATATTTGAAGCTCTCTGCCTAGTAGGTGCTTCATAACCAAGCTCTAGGTGTCTCTTCAGTGATCCAATGGAAGACTTGATAGAAGGGAGCACTTCTTGACTCATCGAAGACCTTTGGAAAAAAACAAACTTACTTATGGTTAACCCTTTCGAGACAATTGACCACATTTTGTGGTTTGGCCCAATAACTTTTGATTTAGAGCCTTAAAAAATATACCAGATGCATGAGCAGAAAGAGCAAAAAATTCTGCACATACTGTGTCCATTTTTGTTGCATGATCATATTGCGTTTGATGCCAGGAATTTTAAAAAGGAGAATAAGATTGAACATCCTTAAATTGGCAACACATTGAGAGATTCAAAATCATTGTTTGTTGTCCAAATTGGCAACTTTTTCAATTTTTCGACAAAGTTCCTAACCATGTATATTATTTTCAAGACATTACATCTTATTAGAACCATGTAGCACTAAAAGAAAAATATTATTGTTGCCAATTTGCAGAACAAAATGTGATCAATTGAGCTCTTAAATAATTCCTGTCCTGAAAGGGTTAAAAATGCAGCAGCGATTGAAAAGAGAGACAAACGCTTGAAGCTTGGCAAAGCTTTTGGCCCAAAAACCATACACAAGATGAATAGGGGTTTGTTGTTGGTGACCAAATGTGGTAGTTAAACTTATATGGCTGACTATATCAGTGGTTTTGTAAGCCTAATCTTGGTAGTAGGGGGTTCTACAAGAAAAAATGATTAATATTTGAATTGACATTGATATGAAATTTGTCAATTAGTATTCACCAAGCTACCTAACTAATAGACCGGTTCTGTAATGTATTCAAATTTATGGACATTTCTTCTCTGAGTACCAAGTGACGAGCTATTCCATTAACCTGCTTTTTTATAAACAAGCCTCAATGCCTGGAATCTAGTTTGCATACATTACTTGTTGCTATGTCCAGCAAGCCTCGGGCAAGCTTTCAGGATGTCAAGAACAACCTTTGTTTGAAAGGTATGTATAAAATTTGAATACATTACCGAACCGATCTATTGAGCGACAGAATTTCAAAAAATGTTTGCTCACATGTAAAAGGTCTTTGGGACGGTAGACCCCACCTCCTGTTTTTCCTCTGCCTTTCATGACTTTATAGCTAAGTTTTTTACATCATTTGAAAATGGCTTCTTCATACTGCAACCTTGGGCTAGGGTGCAGTGTCAAAAGGAGCTGTGTTTCACTGAGAGGCCAACATGGTATTTTCCTTTGTGTAGTAAACCATGCGAGATTGTCATACTTGAATATCTGAATAATCAAGGAGTTGTTGTTGTTGTTGTCTAAAGATTGGTATTATACTGACCTTAATGCCTGGAGATTGGTGAGGTGAGCATGATGGGTGTGTACCTGCGTTACAACCTCGGGTTGGAGGCTCTCATAGTCGGCCATTGGAGCTAGAGAGACATAGGGAAAACAGGTATAGTAAGTATGAGCAGAGAGCAGAAGAAAAGGGAGGGTAAAGGGAGAGAGGGGGAGAGAGAGAGACAGACAGACAGACAGACAAAGAAGGAGGGAGAGAGGGACTGAGAGACAGAGGGAGAGACAGACAGACAGACAGAGAGAGAGAGAAAGGAAGAAGGGAGAGGGAAGGAGTAATAGATATTTGAAAGCTAATGTTGAGCAATATAATGATGCATTTGAATATGCATAAAAATATTGCTATTACAATAAAAATGACATTACATACATCTACCCTGTCGAGATGAAATGTGAGGTCACATATCATCGGTGGGGTGATAAAACTTGGTAAATCAAAAATGTTAGATTTTCAGGACAGCAAAAAAACTTTCACGATTAACACGCAGGAAGTGAATTGACCAATTCCTTTTACAGATCTCTGGTGACATCATTTTTTTTCAGATATTTGTTACAAGGGTTTACCAAAACATCAAATTAATTCTTAGCTACAAAATTATGGAGAATAAAAAATTTCGCAAAAAAAAAAATGAGTTAAGAAGTGTTATCATCCCACCGACGATATATCTTTTGTAAAGTGCCCTACTGTAAAAGTGTAAATTTTCATGCGATTAAGGTGAATTTCACGTTTTAAATTTCACCGACCCGCTAGGCTCATGGGCAAAAGAATACATACACAAAAATATTCGCGTGTTTTCATTTTCGCGCAAATTTCATGCCGTGCGAAATGCGTGAATATTTACGCACCGCGAAATATTCCAGGTTTACGGTAGTTTTTAACTATTTGGTTTACAGAGAGGCACAGTGAACACATAAATTCTATTCAGAAAATGGAATGATGACGATTTGTTATGTCAATCCCGACAACTTACCTTGATGTAATTTCTCCAGGTAGAGTCTAAGTGACAGATTCCACAGTTGTATGAGAGAAAGCAAGTTGAGTTTCCCACCTTCGTAAGTGTTGTCAATATTTTGCTATATCACGAGGCAAAGAGAGAAACAGAATAGTAGTAGTTCAGGTTGTTTTTTGAGCAATCTTCTGTTATATCGGTTAAAATGTTGATTTTTCTTTTCTCTCTAATTTCACATGTTATGTGCAATGAGAGGTGAAAAGGGATCAAGGTTGGAACTTTGATAGGCAGTTAGATACTGGTCACAAATAGTTTCAATGCCAACAATAATGCCATAGACAACTAAATCATGCACATCACGTTTAATTGGTATTGGTCACAAATCGTTTCAATGCCAATGAAAATGCCGTAGACAACTTAATGCACATCACTTTTAATTATATACAAGGATATTTTGTTGTTTGGCAAGTCATTGCCTCATATGTGGTTACCTATCGCATTTGTATCAGATTCAATTGACTAGGAAAAAGTAGGGACCAGGAATTTTAACATTTCATTACATTCATTATCATCTAGTGATGGTTTTATTTTGCTATAACCATGTAAAAACCAATGCAGCCTGCTGCTAGTCCAGGCTCCAAGGTATTTGTTTCATACCTTCTCCAATTCTTTATGGCATTCTCTCAGCAGCATCTCTGGGACCTGAACCCTGAGTTCAGCACCATCCACCCTGTATCTGTTAGCGGCTCCCTCTAGGATGGACTCTACAACCTCTAGTTCCTGGCGTTGGGAGGCGTGACAGGTCGCCACTGTCTTCCACATCTCTCTCACCTGATCCAAAGAATACATGATCATAATCCTTGAGGGACTGATACACCAGTGATTTATTCTAAAAACTACTTTATCTTCTCTTTTAGTAGGAGTTCTCTTAACTGTAGTAGAATGGACTCTACAACTTCTAATTCTAAATACCTAACATGAAATAAATACTTTTCCTGGGTGCTTACTAATTTCTATATAAAGCCTATCCTTTATACTACTATAATGCCTTTGCTGATGAAGCTAAACTAAAATCAAATACAAATAACTCCTCAATCTGAAACATCTCACACACAAAAGTTTCTACATTGGAGACAGTCTCATGTATAACTGCCAAAAAAATCAAAGTCCCGGTCAAACTAGGAAAGGAAATACAATCTTACAAACAGAAAAGCAAAAAACAAGGCAAGAGACAAAAAACAAAACCTGCCTTTTGAACTTTCTGTGTCCTCGTCACCGCCATCGTATCCCACTCTGCATCAAGCAGAGCTCCTGATCGACGACGTCTTGTAACAGAAGGGCTCCCTCTAGCCTGGGCCTGTGCCATGAGATGAGCTTCCTCCTGTTTGATTTGTGCCTCCAACTCACGGATCTCCTTCCCCATGCGTCTGTACTCCCCTGCCAGCTCACTGCAATTATAAATACAAAGTGAAAATGTCATATGTCCTATTGGTGTCACATGATGTTCCAGCAGTATGCTGGTGTGTTCCAAAGATAATCTACTTACAGTACGGACTAGAAGCATGAATTTTTGCTTTCGTTCATCAGCCTCATAAAATATCCCATATATGGGCATGTACACAGCAAACATAATCACTGTCCCATCATATTCACAAGTAACATCAGATACAAAACAGCAAAAGCAGGTAATTACATACTCTCTGCCCGGAGCCAGAAGGGCATTAAGTCTAACGCCCTGCTGGCTCTCAGCAGGCGATACCAAGCTCTTAAAGAAAGAAATACCAGTCACTGAAGTAAGTCAACTGATTGGTGCATTCTAATTCTGAAGGAGCAGGTAAAAATCAGCATGCAAAAAAGTATGCAAATACTACAACTCTAAAATTGCAACAAAATATAACCTTGTATTTCATTTATTTTATTTTTTAAGGGGAGGGGGTAGACATTACCTGGCATAGGAACTCCACTGTTCCTGGAGGAGTAGATCTTTGTGTAGGTGTGACAGGAAGGATCTTCTATGTCTCACACAGCAAGCTTCTAAGGCACGGCCGATCTGCTCACCAAATTCAGCATCCTTGGAGGGTAGCTGAGGGTACAGGAGAAGGTCCCTCTCTTTCACACCTGGGGAACATAATAAACATGCAAGGTCAAAGGTTACAGGTGTTCATTAATTCTTATTTCATTGTAATGGACAGTCAGGCTTTTAAGGTAATGTACAGTTTTGGTAAGTCCTCAAAAACTCTTTGTCAAATTTCTTTGATTTTAGATGATAAATAGCAAGGTACTAGCAATACTAAGCTGCTGTGAAGTTCTTTCCCCCTCAGGTGAGATATTTAACAAATGAGAGGTGAAAAATAATAATACCGGGTCAGGGATCTAAACTCCTACAGTTGTACTACTACGTGTAATAGCTATGAGGATTGTTGTACGGCGAGCCTTCAGTGTAAAGCCGTTATCAAGTGTTCATTACAGTTATTTACACAAAAATTTGTTGGAAATCGTCAATAAAGTACCAAATGTTCTCTTACATGTGTCTTTTCATACAAGAAGAACAATATGCTACCAAAACTGTACACGAGCTTTAAATCTAACCTAAACATAGACTCAAATGTAGTGTTTTATGATGTGTGCTTTTTTAAAGAGAATTTTTCAATTTGTTACCCTAGTGTCACTGAAGAAATTGATAAGATTCATAGGTCTACATTCAATGACTCACAACTGTGTACTTGAATTTCAGAAGGGTATCATTCATAACACCATTCCAAAAATACCATTGGAGCTATCCGTCCTCCAGCACTATGAGAAGTTATGAAACAATGTATTTTGCGAGGTAACATTTAAAAATTACATAAAAAAGACCTTACTCAAAAGCATTTAGTAAATGATAATTCAGCAATGCAGTCAGTAAAGCTTACTCCAAATGTTATTTTTATCATATGCTAAGATGTCAGTTTATGCTAAAACTTAATTGTGTTGGGGTCATTCCACAAAGTTGGGGCAATTTTTGTGACATACCAGAAGTGAGGAACTATGTCTCCTACAACCATAACAATGTTTGCTAAAACCGAGTTCAGCATAAAAGGCAATAGGGCATAGCCACTTATGTTGAAAAGTACTCTAGCTACATGGTGAAACAATATGGGAGACCAAAATTGTATGTAATATTATATAAATGTGATGTTCATGTAACGGTGGTAAAAAAGGAAATGCATTTTAAGCAAAGCTTTGAAGGAGAAACGATTCTGGCTGGGCACTACTATATATAATCATTGCATAAAAAATTTCAAAAGATGATTTCATCTTCCTTGTGTAATAGAAGATCTCATACTAGCGTTACAATCAAAATGATAATCTCATGGAATGACCCTTTTACAAAGATATGCACTATAATTCATACCTATCTCTTTGAGGATAACCTTATTAATAACGTAACGACTGAAATGCAACAGGAATGTATAGAACTTGTCTCCTCCTGGGGACAGAAAGAGAGATGGCACAATCCTGGGCAAGTTACAATCTTCTTCTTCCTGTAAAAAAGAAAACAGAAAGAAAGAATATTGTTTAAGGATAATGTTGAGTTCTGCTTAGGTAATTAGATTGTGAAAAGAATCTGTCACAAAGCAATTGAGAAAGGTTGATGATGTCTAAAAAAAAGAATTGATGTAATACTGTGAGGTTTTGGAATAATCAAAATGATAAGAAATTGACCCCATCTCGCTGAAAAGCACATGCTCTGCACACAAAAATTGGTATATGGGACTGTACACACATGTGACATGAATGTTCGGCCCGAACACTTCACCCGAACATTTCTTGTCATATTTCGAATATGATGGCATCTCAAGAGCAATCCTTTTCAGGGGATGTTTTACTATGATGTTCTTCCAAACTGACATAAAAGGAATGAGAAAGCTCACAAATTATTTTTCACCTTTCCCAGAACTCAACCTTCCCCTTTAATCTACTCACTTGTAGGGTGATATGGCTCATAAATTAAACCATAAATGGACATTTTTTGTGATTCGCTTCTCTTATCTTACAACTTTCAAAAATAATTTTCACCAATAGCTCAGCTACATGTTCTTATCAAGGCATTATTTCTTTACACAAGTACATTTAATAAAGGAGAATTTTTACATACAAACTGTTTTTAAAATATTTACATTACCTTAATCTCTGTAAGCCAATTATTGACCACTTTACGAAAAGCCTGTTCCTGTTTCTTATCAGTGATGGGCCAGCAGTACCTAGTAGATAGTATATGTGATAGAAAAGAAAATGAAAAAATACAGGTCATAAATGTGCAAGTGTAAAATGTGGACTGAAAATGTCACTCTCCATTGAAAATAAGAACTACATATCTAACTTTGGTTTTGTAACCAGGGTTGGCATAGCTTAAATCAATTTGTTTCATATCTTGCTATCTCAAAGCTGAAATTTTTAAACACTTTAGTATTGATGCATCCACTTTGCATTAATTTATTTAGTGCATATTTTGAGATGCACAAAAAAGGAAGAGAAGCAACAAAAAAAAAGGTTCATAGATACAGGCTTCTCGGCAGAAAAAAGTTCACGGATGGTTCAAATTGACAGAAATGTGGCATTACCGAATCCCATGGGGGAGATCTGTGAGGACCAAAGCAATTTTGCAGGTTGAAAGTATGCACTGACACATTTATTGGTCCACATTGTGTGAAATATGGCCTTACGACATTCCAGGGTGGTGGTTTGGGAGGACCAAAACAACTTTTGAGATGGAAAGTAGGCACTGACTGATTTATTACCCCTGTCGGTATCCTTGTTGTGGGGAATCTGCACATGGTTTATATTTTCTGAAATTCCTCACCCTTGGCATCAACACCACAGGCGTTATGTACTGGCGAGAAGCTTGCATAGATATGCATACTGTATGAAGTGACTGAAGTTGTATGGAAGACTCACCTGAAACGATCCTGAGCCATTGGGAGATTCAGCTTTTCAAAAAGAAAGTGCATGACTACTTCGAAACCCTTCTTGTTGGGTACTGCAAACATATCCCTGAAGTTCAAAAGAAGAACTTAAATATTGTGATGCATGTCATGAAAGATGTTTGAGAAGAAACATAAGATTCAAATAGTCATGCCATTCAAAATACTTTGAGATTTAAGTAAGGGTGATATCATTGCTTTATACTTGTATGACATGACTGGCCTAATCATAGATTTAACTTGTGCTTGCCAATTGGCACAATTAAGAATTTCTTAAAAGGCACATTAAGAGAATCTTTTGCACCCACTATTACATGTAGGAGGATCAATCTATGTAAATAATAGTCCAATTGGAAAACAAGAATCTGTGTTGTACTTTTAATAGGAAAATGATAAGAATAGCTAAATAAATGGGTATCCAACTTACTTTGTAAATGGCACATTGAATCTTCCTTCCATCTCACTCCTGTCAAAACCAAGCAACAGGAGATTGGTGAAGATGGCATCCCTCCGGTCCAAGGGCCCTTGAGGATGCGCCTCCCGAGGACGGCTGCTCTTCTTGACACTCATGGCTAGACTTCTAAGAGATCATCATCACCAAACCTACAGTAAGTCAAGATACAATATTAAACTCTTGTGATGAACTCAAGGATATCTACATCAATGACTAGGCTCATACTGGGGCTACATGATAACATATTTCCTATTTGATCATCAACAGCTGTAATATCGATAATGTGGTGATATACATGCACTGTCATCCCCACAAATACTGTTTTCATTTAGATTAAATGACCTCTGAAACATGCTCCAGAGAAAACATTTCATCATACCTGCATCCTAAGTCAAATGTGATTAGTTGTTAAATGAGTAGCGTATCCAACAAAACAGATGCGTGTGCGCGTACAAATCGGGGTCATTTGTACTAATTACGAACTGGATGATAAGTGTGGACTCTCTCTTTAATATCTGATTTTCACTTCATAAATCATAGATTCTACATGTCGATTCTAATTTAAAAACAAATTAGATTTATTGACTTTCAACTTCAAGTGAATAGACCTAGATGAATGTAAGTTAGATCGACTGACTACCGACACTAGATCTACTGACGTGACCCTGTCTACTGATCAGAGGCCAAGCCCAATACCCAGCCAGGAATGGGGATCCCTATGTCTGCGCACCCAAGATTTGACCTGAAAATGAACAAGAATTTCTCCAATATTCCTCTAAAGCTTAGTTTTATAATTATATTATTCCTGATATTCTAAAGACAGTAAAAGAGCACGGCCGATATTGGAGACTGTCTCCCATTTGGGAGACCATCTCTATTATCAGAGACTAATATGTCAACATTTTTGATGGCCTATTTGGGAGACAGTCTCCCATGTATGTAGGAGACCAATTTTCTTTGTTTACATCTGCGGCAAAGGGATTACCTTGGCTCAAAATGAAATTGAAAATGTGATACGCAGATTCCTCATGAAAAAGTGCCCCTTATCACCGTCTACTTTAAGAAATCCACCATCTACTTTTGTTTTTCAAAACATTTTTTGTTATGATCCACACACAAAACAAATGGGCTTCTGATTTCTGAGGGGAAAAAATTTGGCCGAGAAAAAGTGCCTTGTTGTTGGTGTTGTAAATAAGACCTTTTTAACATCATTTTGACTCGTTTTTGCATGAATACCGATTTCAATAATAAGGATGAAAAGTTTGTGCTCGTTGCGTGTTTTGTTTTATTTATCAGAATCGCACAGTTACGCGTGTGCGCAGACATGGGCACTGTGCAGACTTGGTCTTGCCTCTTGGGCACTAGCCATATCAATATCATACTCTAGTCTCTAGACCTATGCAAGGGGAAAGAAGACACCAATGCACATGATGCATGTGTCTCAATGAAGCACTTCTTTGCGGAGTGAATGGTGGTTTCCTCAACCACGATAATGCCATAGAAATACAGGACCTACGAAAATCAGTCATTTCAAACCATTTTTGTATTCGGCCCTCACTGCACTGGTGCGCATTGCGCAGTCACAACTGACACCGGGCACAGCCACAGATGCAGAGGCAGCTGCCGGACCGGCCCGGTTCAGGCGTTCAGGCACATACGTCTGCTGTCAGTGTCAGTAAAAATCGTTGACACCCATTCATTGTCAAGCATAATTGGAGAGACACACAACCAATTCACAGCATCATGATAACTTTAAACAGATATGTGTATCATAATCAAAACAACAAATCAAGCTATAACGTCTTACTTACTAAAATATTGTTGCAAGGCTTGAGCTAAGGAAGGGTAAACATTCAAACTTTCCTATTTTCCTATTCGTTCATCGCTCCCGCCGTAATTCCCCGTTTGATTTCTGGGCGATCACGCACACCAAAAACACGCCCAAAAGTTTTTATCATAAGCCACATTTGAGAAGAGGATGGGTTGTGTGAAGCGAACACTGAACTCTACACTGAACACTACTCTTGTCTAGAGTTGAGTAGAAGCGAAGAAGGAGAATGGGCGAAAAAAAACATTAATCATCCAGAAAAGAACCATGTATTCATTTTAAAAAATAAAAATAAAAATAATTAAATAAAAACAATGATAATATGCCCTATTTGCAAATGTATTAGTTACTTTTTTTTTTCAAACCTACAATACATTACATGGTGGAAGTATTATCCCAGAAACGAGAGCCTATAATCATTTACATTTTACGAGCTATGCTTTTTATTCATGCTTCCCACGTAACATTTTCTTCTGTTTTTTGCCAGTCGTTCCTTTATCTCTCGAAACTTTTGCCTTTTTACTGTACATTGTTCTTGATTTTAGTTCTTTACCCATGCGTTTTGAAATTGACAGTTATGATTGTAAAATTTGAATTCATTTTGTTAATGTAAAACAGTAAAAGTAGAACAAATAAACTTCAAACTTCAAACTTCTTTATCAAAGTGGGGGCCGGGGGTAGGGCCGGGTCATTCGAAGATGGACAGGCATATTTCCGGTGCATGCAGAATCACATCATTTTTCACATGGCATGAACGGATGCAATACTTTGTACACATTTTCTTAACATGAGAAAAGGGAATTCAATCCCCGGCGGCTCGCCAGAACAAGTAATTGAATAAA
This sequence comes from Heliocidaris tuberculata, assembly GCA_025618425.1. Taxonomy (NCBI): domain Eukaryota; kingdom Metazoa; phylum Echinodermata; class Echinoidea; order Camarodonta; family Echinometridae; genus Heliocidaris; species Heliocidaris tuberculata. The sequence continues at coordinate 18,701,086 of CM046839.1, forward strand.
ATACATTTTTTAAAGGGGACAGTGCTGAGGGTGAAGTGGGACAAAACCCTTCAAAAATGTTAAAATCACAATTTTTACAGGTGGTAATTGTCCCAAAGTTGGTGCTGCCGGATATATCATAAATCACTCAGTTGAAAAGGATCGAGGTTTAACACGGTAGCTTAATTGTCTCTATGGATCTAACCCATTGTGAAACGTATATTGGATAAACTGATGAGCATTTTTGTCAGTTTTAACATAAATTTCAACATTTTTGTCATAATAAAAAACATGCATTCTTAATAACATTTATACTCTGTTTGTTACACACAAATTTGTCTGATGTATTTATTCAATATTATATATTTTGAATGATTTCTACACAGGAATTGAAAAATAGGAGTTTGTTACATTTTATGCATAATTTAGATATTTTGATGTATATATCATGACCGTATACGTTTCTAACATACACAAAATGTAACTGGGGTGAAATGGGGACAAAGTGTCAAAGTTCACCCCAATGGAAAGAATAACAAAATACCAAAAATATCACTTATTATATCTATTAAATCATAACAAAATATGATTGCAAAGTATATGAGACCAGGGGCGGCGGAGCGTCTTTCAAAGTGGGGGGGGGGGGGGGGGACCAACAAAAAGGGGCACTTTGGGGGGGAGGGCACCTACAAAGGGTGAAAACAAGGCGGAAAATACCACTGAGACATTAGTATACCACTATACATTCTGATTAATACACTATCGAGGATCATTTTCGACACATTATTGTTTATGTCTTAACATGGTTGTAGATAAAAACTACTTTGCAGTTGAGGGTAATGGTCTGATTATTCATTTGCGAGCGAGCGAAGCGAGCGAACAAAATATTTAAGATATTTTGAATAGCAGTGATTTTCCTAATATGATAAGAAGACAATGGTAAATGCGAGCGAGCGTAGCAAGAGAGTTTTGGAAAAAAATTAGAAAAAATTGTCCTCCTTCCTGTTATGATTTAAGGGCACTGCTCATTCTTGTATAATTTAGGGGATGTGCCCCTCCTTCCCCCTGCTCCACTGCCTCACCTTGTGCTGATATCAGTATTAATATGAAGCCCCTCTGATTATTTGGAGCTAGGTACATGTATATGGTTCTTTTTGGACTTTATAGGGCACAGTTTGGAAGCGACATCGGGGTATATAGGTAAAATATATTAAATGTATATAAGTATATATGTAGGTCACTTATCAGAGGACAAAAGGGGCACTTATCAAAAGGGAAAATAATACTATAAGAAAGAAAAAGGGGCACTGATCAGAAGTAAAAGGGGCACTTAAAAAGAGGCATTTTTCAGAGGTGAATAGGGCACATATCATAAGGAAAAATTGCAATATTAGAACGGAAAATGGGCGCTAATCAGACGAAAACAGGGACACTTGTGGGATTTCAAAGGGGGCACTTATCTGAGCTTAAAAGGGGCACTTATCAGAAGTTGAAAAGGGCACTTATTAGAAAGAAGAAGGGGCTTTTCTTTGGCTTTTTCTTTAATTTAAAGGAGGGAGCGGAGCGACCGAGTGAGAGGATTTTTTAAATATCTTGAAGAGTGACATCATTTTGCATTATATGAGCTCTTCAGAGCCTGAGTATAGTGTGCTGTAGCATAACTATATACTCATTTTACTTCCCGAATTAATTTCGAAAGAAATTTCACGATAGTTTGTGAGTCCCTCTCCTCTAAGATAAGAAAAATTGTGATGAAACAAATATATCTTGCATGCAAAATATGTATATAATGTATATGAAAGGGTATGTACTAAGATAATATAGCCATTTATACGTTCTGAAAGGCGTGGAGGGGGGGGGGGAATGAGAAGTGGATGATATAGGGGCAGGCGCGCCGGAAGCAGTTTGGGATTGGGGGGGGGGCAAACATTCCAGGGGGCTCACCTTTCAAGGGCTCATGTCTTCTCACCCCTAAAAAAACACACACGCTTTTCCACCTCTGACAAGCATTTTTGGGGTGTATTTTTACTCGAAAATTCTCTGACAAGCAAAAAAAAAAAAAAAAAAAAAAAAAAAAAAAAGGTTATCAGCATTTTTGGGGTGTATTTTTACTGGAAAATTATCTGACAAGCATAAAAAACAAAACACCAGAATTATGCTAAAATTCTGCTAAATTTTGTCAAATTATGCTAAAGCATACTAAAGCATACAAAGGCTTACAATTACGTAATAAAGCAATCAAGCTTTTAATATACACACGATTTTTACTCCTTTACTACTGATTTTTTTTTTTTTTACGGGGGGGGGGGATTTTTGGGGGGCGAAAATGCATTTTGCCCCCCACTTTTTCGTTTGGGGGGGGGGGGGGGGGGGGGGGGGAGATCCAACAAACTTCACAATTTTCTGTGCATAAGCCAATCAAGCCAAATTGGCGATTTATAAGCATCACTCCGATGCTCTGCTAATTTTTAACCTTTTTAAAGTTCATTAATATAACGTCAAACATAATTTGTTTTGAATCACAAAGGAAATAAGAATATACAAAATTACATCAAAATATTTATTTTTATTGAAATTTTATAATATTGAAATGATAAAAATATATTTTTTTATAGATTTATAAAACTTACAACTATAGAGTCTATTTCATAAGTCTTACATAACCAAGATGGCAGCCTTCAGAGCACCGAATTTTTGTGTCCGGGTCTTCGAAATGAGTAAATTAAAACCATTTGCTCAGTGCAGTTGTAAGTATACCTTTCTTGTTGTCGCTCTTTATTTCCAGTTGAGAGAAGTATATTCTGCAAAGAAGAATGCAAGTGCAAGTACTGGTAGATCTATCATCTGTATCGGCTTGAGCATGCAGGGACTGTTCCCACATATGCATTTCTGTGTAGGGTTGTAAAGTCAAACTTAAGGCTGCCTTACATTGCCTTAATAAGAATTTGCCGGGCCCTCAGCAAGCCGAGAAGAACGCGTGGTGCTAGTCTGTTTCTCAGACTTGAAGACAAGTGTCGACCAGAGCACGCGCAAGGGGGGGGGGGTATAACCTTGTTCATTGGATAAGTGGGGGGGGGGGGTATGGAATTTCCTTTTAACCAGTGTTCATTCTATTAAAAAAAAAAATTAGAACTTTTAGTTTTAATTTTACTATACTTCCACAAAGAACAAATTTTAAAATATGTTAAGCAATTCATTTGGCCAATGGTCTGAAGTCCCAAAGGGGTGGCACTGGCGCCACTGGAAAACATTTCTTTACTATTACTTAGTGCGCCTGGTGCATCCAACGGTCAAGCTTTATTGGCTTTTATGTTTGCACCATTTTCCACTGAACTACTACATGTATGTTGATGGTTATAATTTTTGTTGTTGACATTTTCATTGCAATGTTTTTAATCTCTGCATTTTTATATTGTACATTTATGATATTCCATCTTTTTATCTTGTATGTTTAATGTGATGATGATGGAAATAAATGATTTTCAATTTCAATGTCACATTTGAAGTGCTGCTGCCCTCTCTTGATCATGCTGAAACTTGTTTACAATGAAGAAGTCAAACTAATCACGATCAAAAGGTTATTTCATTGCTGATTGAAATAATCATTGTTCTGAAATGAGGTAAAGAATTGCAAACAATCTTGAGAGAGATGAATGACCTTATTTCCTCACTTCATCATTTCCCATAAGCTCTTGACACATACTTAACAGAAAGTTTAGCAATTGCTTAGAAATGGAGGGGTTAATCCTTATTATTGAATATGTCATTCAAATTGCTTATAACAAAGCAATAATCAATTACATGAATATTTTTCTTTACCTCTCATCATGGCTCATCAGTGACTGCTGCAAGACGAGTAATATACCAGGCACCGATCAGAAATGCATCCTCATCATCTGGTAACCAAGGAAATGGAGACCAGCAATCTCAAGGACGTGCCCCTCTCAAGAAGCCTTTCACCCCAGTGGGCAAACACGACACGCAGATGCCAGAGAGACATAGGGATGCTGAGCAGCAACCTCTAGAAGCATTTCCAGATGATGTCAATCCAGAGACGGGTGAAAAGGGAGGACCAAGGGGACTGGAACCAACCAGATATGGGGACTGGGAGAGGAAAGGCAGGTGCATCGATTTCTAAGGAACAGATGAAAGATTGCAGAGACTGAAACCAAACAGACACAGGGACTGAGAGTGGAAAGGTAGATGCATCGATTTCTAATGGACAGAAAGGAAGATTGGAGGGACGGGACTAACATTCAAACACTGATTGGGGTAGGTAAGCCGATGTATTGCTTTTTAAGCAACAAGAAATTGACAGGAAGGAACAAAACCGGGGACTGTAAGAGGAAAGTCGGATGCACTTATTTCTGAAGGACAGGAAAGGTTGACGGAAGGGACCAAATTCACAGATACAGAGAATGAGAGAGATTGGTTCCAAGCTTCTTTCTTCTTCTTTGACTCCCTTTGCCATACGTTGTGTATTTCTGTAAAATTTTTGGCTTAACCTCTGGTCTAAGTTTCTCCAATAACCTCAGAGAATCATAACCCATAGTATACATGTCAAGAAATTATTTTATTTATTTATTCATGTACAATTTCTTGTATTATTGTATAACTGTATGTAAATGTATTCAGGCCAGATTTAAATTTCTAGCATCTTGTATGGATCTGAATAGCTCCCTCTGTGACAAAAGCAAGATTTTCATTTGTTACAAGGGAGTAATAGAACTTGTGACCTTGCAATTGTGTAGGCAGTATCTACAGGATGTCTACTAAACCTGTGCAAAGCTTCGTGGAATTCTGTGTAAGTCTGCAAAAGGGATGAAGTACCTTTAATGTTTTGATAAACAGAATTTTCTTCATCTCCAGTTAAGAAAAAAATCTAAAATGATTTTTTTTTTTTGGGGGGGGGGGGGGGGGGGACTGAAGAAAGGAACAGGTGGGGGCAAGAAATGTATGTATTCCACAAGGACCTGATTGTTTTCAAGCTCATGAAGAGAGTATGGTTTAATTTAAACAGATGAATCGTTTCAAAATTGTAACAGGACATTTTCATTAGCCATAGCAGTGGCTAAAAATGTAAATCCTACTTAGATATATATGTAGAGTCTATATAAGATTCTGAAAGATTTATTTGAATATCCACTACTATGATAATGATCAATGCATGTCCCCCAAAAGTTATCTCCGTGTCTTTTATTGCAATTTTCCCACGAAACTTCTCAAATGGATTCACATATTACACAACTATATGCCAGTTTGATGAATCTGTGGCATCTCCCCCAAATAATCTTTGTCTTTATTGCAAATAATAATGGTGTAACCAATTAATTTTGGTTATGTACTCGAGAACTGATAAGTAAATATAATTGCCTTTTCATCAAGTTGTATATTCCCTTTATCCTTGTCTAATTCCTCACTTCAAGAAAAACATGAGGATTGTCAATGTTATAATTTTCTGTACATTTTAATTGATTCAAGCATTATACAGATTTAATATTTATTATATTGAGTAAATGCATTGATGCATCTGTGTGTATGATTGTGTAGTGCATTTGAAAATGATTTATTGCCATGTACATAGAAAGTTTTCAGCAAAAATTATGAATATCAAAATTTACATTATTTAGTCATCTCTACACGAGGTTTACTTTTGAATGTGTGGTAATTGTAATTAGTGCAGTGAACTGATCCATACAGTGGAGCCTCGTTATAACAAACTCCTTGGGACCAAGGAAATTACCTCTTTATATCGAAACCTTGTTTATCAGGGCTAAAAAAAACAATAGAATACAAAGAAGTGGGACTGGCAAAATTACCTTGTTATAACAAGATTGTGTTATACAATGTTCTTTATAACAAAGTTCCACTGTATAGCCTTTTGGACATATTTTTCTCTTTTTTTCCCCCCATTATCTCAAAGTGTACAGACAATGCATAGGAATGCCCAATAATGCATTTCACTCATTGGCTAACGGGAACCAGGTTCCTCTGTATTAAGCCTATGGGAATGAGAAATTTCAGTGGTCATAGGGTGAAAGTGTGTGATGAAGATTTCATTTGTACCTGTCTTACAGGATACATTGTGTAAATGTCTCATTATAGGCAATAAATGGACAATGAAAATGCAATCGTCAAATCAAAAGGAATGAAGATTTTGTCTTTATTGATCATAGTAATATATATATTTAATATTTATTATATAGTATTGAATTATCAATAGATTTGTACAGTAATGACGAACAGTTGAATAATGATAACAAGAGTATAACAATGAAACGTTCTATAAATTACAGTTGAAACTGACTGGAAATTTTCTTTCAAAACAGTTTTACAAGTCAAAGTAACCAAAAGAGTTAGAAATAGTGGAATATTGCTCTGAAGGAAACAAATTGTGACAAGATCTGAATATATGTCATGTACATCACCAATTCACTAAATTCATATCAAATTCAAATTGAGAATTTCAATGTGGAAAAGTTACAAAACTGACTATGTCTACATGTGAATTTACAAAAATGTGACTGTAACTGCCTTTTTTTTTTTCTTCATTATTTCAAAAAAGAAAATTCAAATGAATGGAAACAAATTCAAAATTCGTAAAAAGATAACTGTATTGTGAGATATTTACATCTTCACAGAACACATTCTGTATTAACTTTTGGATATCATCCATTAAGAATGATTAAATGTACGAACATACATGTACTAAATGTAGGAACTTCATTTCATTTCGTATTCATATCCAATTACCAGTAATACTTCATGTACAAAAAGATCCAAGTATGATTTACAAAATTTCTGAAGGCATGGAAATACAAAAGAAATGTGTGGGTATTGCAATAACTATCAAGACTACATGGAGCAAAATTTCCATATGTATATCAGTTAAAAGCTTTTTAATTCTCTTTAATATGGGGTTGTGGCATACTGAATCTCAGTAGCTTTAAATAGTGTGAGATGTCAGGAGCTTACGTTCATAGACGTTCAAATGAGCTACATGTAACAGCAATCAAAATGTACTCGCCATATGACAAATAGATCAAATACCCAAATACCCAAATACATCCTTAAAGAATCCTTGACAATATAAGAATTTTGTGTTAGTTTTATAAAGGCCAGAACCATTTCCCAATTTAAGAATGCATCAATTGTTTTGAAATTATTTGTACAGTAACATCTGAGGATAAAAAGATAAACTTGTTTCAATTATCCTCTTGCTTCTTCGTGCCTTGATCGGGCAGAAGATCATTTGCATCTGTAGGATCTCTGATATAGTTACCTTCATGTGTATCATCAATCAAATTTTGACAATTTGAGCCAAAATAGACATTCCAACAAAGATAATCTACTACATAGAAATAAATGTTTCATTTCTGATACATTATTAAAGTATATAACAGTACCCTGGCAAGCTCTTAATGTGAAAACATAATGTATTATTGAGCAGCAACAATGCAACACTTCTTTCTATCCATCTTTTTTAAGTCGCGCTTTTAATCATAAACTAGCTTTGGTTTTTGGCCCCTTTAACATGTTACCGAAATTTTTCCTACTAAAACAGATGTACATGTACAATGGTATCAACAAGAAAACAAATTTGTAGTATTACCACTAATGAAATAAAATATTCTCACTCGAGATGCTTGAAAAAGAAATCTAGCAGATATAACTTTTCATCATGGTTTCAATAGGGGAAAGGCATCATTAAGTGAACTGCCCAAAAGAGGTAATGTTTGCTTTGCTCCATTCATATCCCAGAAAAGAAAACAGGGTGAATATTATTTAATCTAATTACAGGAGAAAAGTAAAGTTGTCCTCACAGAAAGATGCATATAATTATATTTTTAACAGTGTTTCTCATGCCATTTACAAAGCAAAAAAAAGTTGTGGATTCCCCCCCCCCCCCCCCCCATTCATTTACAAGCACCAAAAAGTTGATAGAAAAAAAAGACCTGCAAGTAACATGAAAAAGAGAATTTGGTTCATCATAATCATGGGATCCTAATAAAATACTGTTGCTTTCTGGAAAATTGGAACAGATTTTTTAATGTTAAGAAATTTTTCATTTCTCACTAAATGATTGCAATTCAGCTACATGTACCTTTCTGCTTGAGGTCTGCACATCTTACAAAGCCTGCATAGAAGAGAACACACATTCTTAGCATATACATTCACATTACTTTCATAGCTTATGCTTCTTCATAGAACGTCCTATACCTACAATGTACTGTGTGTTACACTAATAGAAGGGGTTACTGACATCGTTTGTAAACTTGACAAGAAACATTGTTTTTAAACAAGCATTCAACTAAATATGATTGAGAGAGTTGACTGATAAGCTTTTTTTTTTTTTATATCTGACTTCTTTGACCAAGGGGGTTTAAAGCATATGCTCATACTCTGTGCATATATTTATGCCCATTTTTACCTCACTTCAATGTTCTTGTAAAATGTAAAAAGAAAATAAAGAACAAAATACTCCAACTGAAAGAGAGACACTGGTAAATTAAAGTTTAGCACTGGCATGTACCATCATTGGTACAATTACTTATTGCATAGGACACCCTTTACATGTATGTAGAAACCATTCAAACTGTACCATTTTCCTGACTTTCTGTCATACTTGTGTGCAATAATTCAAATGATCTCTTATTACTGTTACACAGATGCCTGTACTGTGACTAAGAACACTTTAGGGGTAAGAAGAATCTATTTGATTCCAATTTATTGAAACTTTAGTAATGTTGACAGTAAAGGTACAGTTTATCATTTGCCAATTTAATTTCTTATTAAATTGCACAGGAATCTGAGAAAAGTACATTAGAAAAATTTTATTGGCAAGTTTCATGCAAAGAAATGGTTATTTAGTATGATAAATGATAAATTTGCTACTTCGTTAAATTCATTTTTGGGGAGTGTTTTCTAAACACATTAAACAAACAAAATGATAAAATCACCTTAAAACTTTATTCACCGAATCATACATGTATATTGCTTTCATGCTGCTTATAATACATGTAGTTTGGAGTGATTTTTGTCATCGTCAAAACAAAAGTTAAACTGTACCCTTATTGGTTGATTATCAAAATTCCTCCTAAAATCGAGGAATAAACAATAAATTCCTAGCTGGTATTCTCAAGGAAAGCATCGAAGAATAACAACCATTTGCAAACACCTGACTGATAATGATATAATCAAAGCAATTCTGGAGAAGAAAAAAAAAATCCAACATGAAAGTTTGGTATTCAAATTTCAAACTCAAAAAGCTAAAAACTACTTACTGTGTAGATTCCCAATGACTGTAGGGAGTGCTACAAAGCAGATTAAAGGTAGATGTAAGATGCAGTCGCCTCTTTAAATATAGTTCACATTTTTAGAACCAGTAAGGACAGTATTGATACAGTACCAAGTATCACGTTTGAATTTCCTCCTTGTGCTAATTTACTTTCCCAGCAAATCGAAAGCCCTAAAGAATCTGATGCTTACGATATGACTAAAACGCTGAAAGACCTTTTCCAACAATTTTGCAACTAATTTACAAATTGAGGGAGTTTTCAGTTTTTCTTTAGTGATCATTTTCAGGAGTCTGCAAATGGTCGCCTAAGACTTCACTTCACTTTGGTTGAGTTGCTTTATGTGACACTTGAGTTAAAGCATTGCCCTTGAATGCGGTATGGGAAATAATCATGAAAGTCAGTTATTTATACAATAGCACCTAAATATTCCAAATCAGTGGATAAATATTGCAACATGATATATATACACATATATATTTACATATATCAATAAATTTTTCATTTGTGAAATGTAATAGAGCTCTTCCTGGAATAACCTTTTCTTTTCAAATACAATGCTAAACAGCACACAAAAAAGGCAAGTCGTCTTTATGCTCGTAAAGTAGGGCATTTATCCCACAAGCAAGTACACATGAATACAAAAAAACAACAACTGTACAAAAATTGCCAACAAAGCTCCTTTGCAAGTTACTCCAACATATTCCTAATTTGTCTTACATTAAAACTGTAGTACTTTCTTAATCTGAATAGCTACATGTACATAGGTATATCTGCATTCAAATACTGCTATACTTATACTGGAAAAAAAACAACATGAAAACTTGTCTAAATTTCTTTATTCTCTGGGATAAGAAATTCATTTCTTTTGTGACTACAACAAAGCTAATATAACCATAAGATTTACATGATAAAACCTAGAAAATAAATCTATTGTCTTTACTTGAATACAACGCAGACAAAAGCCATAACATTTTGACCACACTGGAACAAACAATCCAAATCTGCAAGAGACAATTTAATTTTTCAACTGCTACAACACAAGGAATGCTGAAACTGGAAAACATCACTTTTCAATATCTAAATCTGAAGATCAAAAAAAAATATGTACATGCAACAGGCTGAAAAATAGATCAAACCGAAACAAAAACAAAGAAAAGTTACATTTAAATCCAACAGAGAACAATTCAACGTTGGCTTTTGCATTCTACATAGAAAGTCTGTACAAATACATTCACAATAAAGTGACAATTAAACTCCAGTACAAATGAGGGAAATTATTATCTCCTTACTGAAGTACAAATTATTACATGGTGAATTAATACTCTTTGATTGTGAATATAAACAAGTACTGAGTTGGAAAAAGAATGATAAGTGCATGAAAAAACCTAACTCTTTTCATTATGAAATAATGGAGCTGGCATGAAATTATCCATCCCATCTTTATCATGAGCTGGAAAGTGAGAAATTTACTTCAATTTGAGTTCAAACCGGTCACTGGTCTAGAATTGTGTCAAACCCCGTTATAAGTGAACATTTAAGTAGTCAATGAAGTGTCAAATTCGACATGCACATATGCACATTCCATTTTATAACTCACTCAGGCACTTAGATTTAAAAGAGGAATGCAAAACCCCTTCAAAGGAAAAAAAAAACACAATAGAGAAATGAGGTACTCTTTTAAAATATAACAATCGATTCCCTATGGTCTCAACTCCTTCCCTGATCGCCACCCTCTGATCTCCTTTCTGACTTGAGCCGGACGAACTCTCGTGCAACCTCGTCGTTTGTTCGCTGAGACAGGATGCGTAGGATAGTCCCACCCGTGTCGTTCACGTGCAGCTTGCGTCCTAGCGTGCAGACGCAGGCACAGCTGCCGCATTCTACGATGGTGTGGAGCTGAAGTACGCCGATCCCGATGAGGTGGTCCTCCCTGGCAAAGCAGTAGTCCTTTACACAGAAGTGGAGCTCATAGGAGCTAGGCTCATCCTCGTTACCTAGGATGCTGCAAAGTGGAATGAGATGCAAAGGTTAAAAGGTCATTCCAAAGTCATCAACACAACATTTTACAGATTGAAAACACTTTTAATTTGAACTACATGCATACCTGCCAACCCTTCCCAGCAAAAAAACAAACAAATCTTTCAAGGCGAAATTAGGAAAACAATGTATTTTGCATGCTTTTTACACAGAAGTTTTCAGAAAGAAAGAGGACCCTAGGGTTCATAACATTAGTTTGACGGTCAAAAAAGAGGGATCATTCCTTCAAAATAGGAATGGTTAGCAGCTATGTACACGACGTCCAAGGATTTTTAATTCAGCAGATATACATGTATGTAGTTGTCATATTATGATTTTAAAAATGTTTTCACATCTAGATTTTCCCCCTTGCTCTAATTAAGTGCTATAATACTACATGTACAAATAATGCATTCCTTAAAATACAGCCTTTTGCTACAGCACTACAGATATAAAGATGACTTCTCTCTTTTTCTATCTTTTACCAAATTATTTGGCCATAATATTCATTCAAATATAAATGTGTACATATCAGACATTTTATCAAAGTTTTCTTGCTTTCATTCCAATTGCACAAGATATTTGTGTCAAACTGAGAGACAAATTCCATCAACATAAATTGAAATAATAGGTATGAAAATAAGAAGAATAACTCACAACTGGAAGGTCTCGTTGTATTTAGGTGCCCAGTTATTGGCCTTGGACTTAGTGGAATGTTTGCGTCTCTTATCACTGAGATGGGGTCCTATCATATAGGCCTCTACAAAGGGTCTGAACATACTCGTTGTGTTCCACCTTAATCCGTTACAGGCAACCACTGAAAGAGAGAAATACAAACATATTTTATAAAAAACAGAAATAGATATGCATTTAATTTATACATGTATTTATAAATATATATATATATATATGTGCATGAACACTATTATTGTGTAGTATATCAACCCATTATAGGAAACTGCTACAAGAGAGAAAAGAAATTTACACATATATTTAATTTTTTTCTTTGTGTGTCATCTTGGGCCAGTACAGACAACCGGAATAAGAAATTGAAAGGGAAAAAAAATCCATCCAAACCCATTCCAGTAGCCTCTGGAAATTAGAACTCAACATCTATGAATAATTAGCTTTGAAGAAAAATGTGAACTTGGTAATCATGTACACTTACTTTGGCAGGGCTTCATAATGCTCTGCACACTCTTGTTGTCCCTTATATTCATGAGCAATATGATTCCAATAGCTTAATTGCTTATAGCTTTCATCATTCTCTCTATTTCCACTCCACTTTCTCGCTGTTTTATATGAATTTTAGAGCAAACCTTTCTTCTCTTTTGATCTTTCTTACACCTGTTAATTTTTTTTTTTTTGGTAAAAACTAACAAGCTCTCAGTTGTCTTTCATAATTGTGCTGCAGTTTCCAACTCTCAAAATAGGAGGGAATCAAGTTCTTGTGGTTGCAGAAACAGGCCCAGGACATTTCAATAGATGGGAAAGAATCTTTCTCATCTATTAAAGACTACATTGACCTTGGAGCACTGACCTTTGACATTGACCTTGTGTTCCCCTGTGCCGGGATGGGTGAAGAGGTCAACCTGAATGGAGAGCTCACCAAAGGACTGGGTGCCACTTGGTTGATCTGTAATGAGAAAAATCAGGCAAATAAGGTTGACTTCCTAGTGTTCAAGCTATTAGTAAATGCTTTCCTCACAACAGAGTTGAAATGCCTGTTTATATTAAACATTTTATTGTCACAGGGACATCAGTAACCTATAAAAAGAAGGAAACCTCTTATTAATGGGATATTCTAGAATATAACATTCCCATTTTTTTTTTTCTTTTTGGTCTTTTCTTAAAAATTACTCTTACTTCATGTTTCCTTTTTATATAAAAATAATGATTTGTTTCTATTTATATCAAGAGATAGATGAGGGGAAGAAATAAAGCAGAAGTGGAGTATGAATTAGGGAAGCGCATGGCTATAAATTATTGACTGTATAATAAAGAAAGAGAATTAAAGTAATAAAATTCATAAAAAGGAGATATATGAAAAAAATACATGAACAATTTCAGAAATATAGTTTATGCCAGGGAGGGAGAGAGAGAAACAGAGAAAGAAAGAGAGAAAGGGAGAAAAATATAGAGAGAAAGAGATTGAGAGGAAGATAGAGAGACTGAGATTTTCTATGCCAAGAAGAATGGAGCTAAATAAGATGGTGCTTCTAAATCAAGATAGAAAGAATGATATTTCCCACTTAAAACAACTGCTCACGTATGAAAGAAATATATCCAAAACCTAAGACGTTACCTTGTTGATTCTGTGTCTGAACAAACGTCTTGATAAGCATATCGGTGGTTTGTGTGTAGAGGGAGAGTGCGTATCGCAAGGATTGGAGCTCAGGACTCTTCTCCAGAAAGTTGCGCTTGAGGCCATTGCCCGATCCATGGAAGTATTGCTGTGGATGGGCGAAACAACCCTGTTGCGTGCGGGGAAGCAACATTAAGCGGCTCAGAATGAAATTTCAAATAAAGTCTTTCGAAAAACCTTCAAAGTTCCAAGATCGCTCTAATGGCAATTTCTTCACTTGAATAAATCCTTGTCTCTTGGATTTTATTTTTGATATTCTTCCCATTTGAAAGTAGTCACTTGTGTTTATGTTCATATGCACAGCTTTCAATAGAATTTATCTGAATCATCTAAATTACATCATAATAATTATAATACCATAATTATACCTTTAAATTAAATGTACTTTATTCAAGTAGCTACAAAAATATACTTTACTATATTTCACTGAAACTTCATCAATCAACTATTTTCACTACACAGTGGAAAAAGAGGCCTTTGAAATCTCTGAACAAAAAAAATCTGAAGAATGCAATTAATACTTTTGAATGAAAATGTCATTTGGCTGTGGGCCTATAGAAGATAATGTCCATTACGGTTTATGTAAATCAAATCTGTGATTGAGCAAAATCTGCATTCTATAATAATATATATAAATGTCATGACATCATTTGTCTGTTTACGTTTAGAAATAGATAGCACATTTCAATCAAATAATTATAAACAAACAGTATGATAGGCCTACCATTTTATTTGTATCTAAGCAAACACCAAAATTTATTGTTGCACATTTTCATGCATTTTTTCCTTTTTCATGAACATCATATAAACTTCTGATGACCTTCATGTATGGTCAATTAAGGCAATATATTCTTTTTGTCTGTCAAAAGATTTCCTTATGCCTCATTGCATATCTGTTTTCTTCAACATGATAGCCATTGTACAGAAGACGTTAAAACTGCAATATTGAAAGCAAAATATACAATTTCACTTCACATGTTACTCACTCTTAACCCATAGCAGTTTAGGCCTCCTTTTAGTGATGTTTTATTTTTATCTAATGATCCAGAATGCCTTGAATTGAAAGTTATACTTGAGCAGAAAGTTGAAAAATCACTGGAAAATTTGAGTTCATTTCTGTTGTAGTACACTGTTCCGTTCATGAATAAGAATGATTTAATCGAAAAAAATCACTGAAGTTTCTAAATTGGCAATGCAGAGTGACATTTATAATTACTATTTTCATGTACAAATTGGCAATTTCTTGTTGATATTTTGAAAAATTGTCATTCACATTGGTTCATTTAATATACATTTTTATTTTTTAAACTATGAAAAAGTGGAATTACAAATAATTGGCGCCAATTTGAGGAGGAAATTCTGATTCTTTTAGACCTTCAGAAAACTCTAAACTGCAAAAGGATTAAACATCTCTAGGAACAATAAGCACAATGAACAACATATCACAACTGCTTCTATTACAAAACTACACATCGAAAGCTATGTTCACAAACTAGTAAAAGCTGTGCAAAGACCAAAAACACAAAATCTACTTCAATTAGCTAAGAGCCGTCTAACGATGCTGCCACAAATGGTTAGAAAACTGTCAACATCAACAACAAAAAGTTCATGAACATAAAAGAAAATATACTGAAACAAATTACAAATGAAGATAAAAAAGTAAATATTAAAAAGCAATTAAAAGAAAACATATAAAAGTGCTTTATGGTGATATACAAAATGGAGCATTACTTTAACATAACATTAAACAAGAATAATATAAGCAACCAAATAAGGGGGGAAATTAGATTCCTTTCACACAAATTCTTATCTAGCTAAAATGTGTCTTGGTGTGTTTTCTCTGCAAGAATTCAGATCATTAATGAAATATCGAAGAAAAATGGGCCAAATCTCAGGCATCACTGATGGAGAATTAATACTTGTATATCAAAAACTTTTTTCATTTTGCACATTCCTATACATTTATTAAATGACTGCGAGGGGGGGCGAGGGAATAATGCATATTTAAACTTCCCGGGGTAGTGTTTTGTATTCAATTCCATGCAATTTTAACTAAGATTTGGAACAAAGTATGACAACACATACATTCATTACTGATCATACACACAATACAACTACAAAATGAAAAAAAAAATCAAATCTTGTAAAAGGGGTGGGAGACGTAAAAACACAAAACATCAAAGTGTGAATCAGCAAAGCAGTTGGCTGCTATGACGGCATCACTGTTTCAATAGCAACAAAGATGGAGTGCGAGGGATACCTTGATGTGATCAAGAGCAACTTCTAAGACGGCACATTGTTTGGGGGAGAGGTTCTTGTTTTCTTCTTTGTTGACATCCTGTAAACAAAGAACAAAAATTGGTTCAACTCTTCATTTCTACATAAAGAAAATTAATGTTATTTTATGACTTTCATCTCTAAAAATTAAAAAAATGAATTCAGTATTCCTTTAGAATTAGATATTAGATATAAATTCCAGGTGCCCTAAAAAGTGTGAAAGCATAAACATAGAAATACTGGACTGTCGGAACAGAATGGCGAGGAACTCTCATGCTTAAATGTATGAC
This sequence comes from Heliocidaris tuberculata, assembly GCA_025618425.1. Taxonomy (NCBI): domain Eukaryota; kingdom Metazoa; phylum Echinodermata; class Echinoidea; order Camarodonta; family Echinometridae; genus Heliocidaris; species Heliocidaris tuberculata. Next base: position 18,717,312 of record CM046839.1, read on the forward strand.
ATAGTAAAATATATAGAGGTTTGATACTTTAATGGACCAATAATTTTTAAAAAAGCAAAGAAATATCTTTCAGTCCTGAATTATCTAATGGATTCAGTCATTTGTTTATACCTTGGTTTCTCCATGACCTTGCAGTTTGGCTAATGCTGGATTAAGTGTGGCAAGAATAGAACTCATCTGTTAAAGAGTAAATGAAAGAAAGAGTGAGATCATTATCATTTTTCTTACTCTATCATATTACTATCTTCATAATAAAAACATCACATCAAAGCAACATTCTTCTTCCTCTCCTCAAAATCACAAATCTGTTAAAGAGCAAATGAAAGAAAGAGTGAGATCATTATCATTTTTCTTCCTCTATCATATTACTATCTTCATAATAAAAACATCACATCAAAGCAACATTCTTCTTCTTCTTCCTCTCCTCAAAATCACAAATCTGTTAAAGAGCAAATGAAAGAAAGAGTGAGATCATTATCATTTTTCTTCCTCTATCATATTACTATCTTCATAATAAAAACATCACATCAAAGCAACATTTTTCTTCTTCTTCTTCTCCTCAAAATTACAAAGGCATCACTCTATTCTCTCTTCACTGCTATCACTCTGACTACCATCACCATGACTACCAACGTCATCCATCTTTCCTTACCAAAACATCATCATCATCATCATCATCCTCCTCCTCATCATCTTTTGTTATCGTCATCATCATCATCATCATCATCATCTTTTGTTATCATCATTATCATTATCAACACCATCATCATCTTCACCGTCATCACCATCATCATCAACATCATCTTCTGCATCATCATAATCAACATCATCATCACAATCATCATCATAATCATCATCACTACCATCCACCTTTCCCTTACCGAAACATCACTCATAGGTGGTAAGACGACAACCTTCTCCACAGCGCTTATGACTATCTTCCACATCTCCTTGAGAAGACGTTTCCATACTGTCTTCTCACAGTTCTGAGCCAACACTGACAGACTGATGGAAGAGAGGAAAAAAAACAACAGAACAACAAAATTAATACCGTTCCATACTTACATGCATTTTGGAAATGTTATTTTTTAAAGTATTATCTGTCTACACATACATGTATATTATTCTTATTACCAGTAGTTCTTTCGGGGGAGGGGTTGGTTATTGGTGCCCTATATAGATGCCATTTTCGTGTTACATACAAGTTAAATGCAATGATCTCGAGACTTCTTACTTTCCATCAAGAATCTCCATGAGTGGTCTGAGTACAGTGACTGCATCCGATTCATTGCTGCTTCTCTGGTTAGGTTGTCCCTGCCCTCTGATCTCGCCAAGGTGGGCGCTAAGCTGCTCTATGCTCTCATGAAGGCGTGGTACAAAGCTAACAGGAAGAGAGTGATGAAATATGGTAACATTCACAGTACGAAGTGAAATGAGGTTACAAATGCTTGAATTTTTGATACTTGTGTAATCTACACACCAAGAATTACAGTTCATGAAAAATCAATCATTTATCCATTCAAATGGACATCTTTAAGGAAGGAAAATTCAGTCAAGTCCTCATTTTCTATTATCACCACTGTTCACTAAAAATAGTACTTTTGTTTGCTGAAATAATTTAAAACTTATTTTGAAAACTTGCTCCTCACAGCTTTTATCATCATCATCACCTTTATCATCATCATCATCACTATAATCACTATCATCATCTCCATTATCACCACCAATATGATCATCACCAGTTCTATCACCATCACTATCATTGTCACAGTCACTATAATCACTATCCTCATCATCATCACTATCATCATCATCGTCATGATGAACATCATCAACATCAATTTTATCAAAAAGCAAAAACATACATGTAACCCAGCTATCTTGGGCTGATGTGAAACTACACTGTCAAAAGAATTGAAAAAAAGAAGAGGAAGAGGAAGAGGAAGACTGGAGTCAGGAAAGGGAAGAAAAGAAGGAAGAGGTAAAGGAGAACAAAAGAGGTAGATGAAATGGAAAACAAGAAAGTAAATAACGTTTAGGACGGGAAAGTAGGATGAGATAGGCGACAGATGAGGTAAACCACAGAAGAAAAAAAAAAGATAAAGATGGACTTGAATTGGAGGAAGCAAATGATGAGAAATTTCCAAGAAAGACAGAGAAGACCAAAAAAAAAGAAGAGAAGGTTGAGAGGAAATTACCTCTTGGCGAAAACTTTGCTGAGTTGGTCTAAGACTTCATTGAGACTCCCTTGCAGCTTCTTCAACGTATCCGCAGCCTCTGCATCTAATTTCTCTCCTCCCATGGACTCGAATACTTTCTCAAGGTATACCCTTAGCTGCTGGATGTTGTTCATCAAGATACAGGCTTGGAGGGACTGGAAGATGATATATCCAATCAAAGCAAACAAAGTATTTTTCACTTAACCCTTTAGATACAATTTAGTTTTCAGATAACATGCATTTCCCATAGACTCCTCCCCAAGTTATCGTGGGCAAAGCAGTCAACGAGTTAACAGACTTTATGAAGGGTTTAATCCTGAGCATCTTGTGCTTAGTACTAATAGTGTATGTCACTAGAACAGGTTATGCTGAAAATGTTGCCCAGGCTACAATTTACTTTGCACATTAAAATCTAAGGACAAAGTGAAAAGCATATTGGATAGGGCAGCATACATAGAACAAAATGCATGGCATACAAGGACATTGAAGATTTGCATGAATTCATACATACTACATAGTTCAGCATATACAATACTCTACATCCTCCAAAGTATTCAGAGAGAAATTGACTTACAATTTCATCTTTGTTGCAGTAGCGAGCAAATTTCTCAGTCACGATGTCTGCATATGCCAGTAACACTCTGTTGACAGTCTGTAAAGAATTCACCAAAAAAATTACCCTTGTAAATATTGTTTTAAAAAAACTGATTCTAGAATGTAGGCATTCTAATTGGTGAAAAGACATATGTGAACGGGCCTTAAAAAGCTTGTACAAGCATGACTTATTTATCCACTTTATATTATCAATAATATCATTTACATCAGATATAAGTTTGCGAATGAAAAAAGGTGAGGAATAAGCATTTCCTAGACTTGTTAGTAGAGCAGACGGGTCTGTGCACAACGGACGCGTGATGAATAATAATAACTCACATTAGCAAATTTCCTCATGTATCTGTTTACAATCTCTGGGTCTGGGCACTCTAGGCGGCGAATGATGTCAAAGCTTTGGTTGATCTGGGTGAAGACATCAACCACAGAACAAGAGAAGCGAGCATGCTCAGAGCTCTTCTGAAAGTTCTCCTTAGCGTCCCTCTCGAGGGCACCATGCAGGAACTCCATGGACAGTTCCTCATTCTCACGCAGCCACTGCATGACAAATGGCTCAAACCAGCTAGGAATTGGACAGAGGATGAAATCAAACCGATCAACATCTACAAATGATCTGCCATGATAATATCTAAATTATTTTGCCAACTATTTGTTACTGTAAATTGAAATGAATGCTACCATGGACATCACTACTTATGCATATTGCTCATACTGACTATAAACCTTCATTTTCACACATACTGTACAACCAAATTTTTCATTCTAATAAATATATCACCATAGTCAAGTTGGCAATTACTCCTGCAATTGCTAAGAAAAATAATCTAAGAATTTTTTTATCTTGTTAAGCATCTTGATATTGTTTCAAATATACAATCTTACTTCTGCAGTTTTCGATGTCACTTTTCCTCTTATAAATTAAAAAAGATCATATTTTCGCCTCTTGGCAATTACATGACTTGCAAATATGGTTCTATGATACACGCCTCGGCAACAACTGCTCAGTGGCCATTGCCTACACTAACCAAATATCTATCTTCAACCCTGGATCAAACACTGTACCTAGCCCTATAACCCTAACCCTACACTTTACCCATCATAGTACAGTGTCTCCTTTTAGTAACTTTTTGCATCATCTTTTGATCCAAAATGCTAGGAATTACACATTATACATGAGCAGACAGAGCAAAAATCACAGAAAAATTTTAAGTCTAATTCCAATGCAGTACGTTGTGCCATTCACGAATAAGAGCAATTTAAATATAACTAATCAATAGAGTCTCTAAATTGGCAAAGCAGTGTAAATTATAATTATTATTTTTGGTGTACATGTTTCTGTTATATTTTACAATTTTCATTCACATTAGTTCATTTAATAAATATTTTCATTTTTTCAAACTACTGTATGTAGGAGTGGAAAATAAGAATAATTGTTGCCAATTTGAAGAGGGAAAATGATTAATTTTGACCATGAGAAAACTCTGAACTGCTATGGGTTAACCTAAAACCCAACAGCAACCCTAACCCTAACCCTATATCTTTGACAAAATAATGCCGGGAGATAGTGTCACCACGGCAAATGATGGGTCAACAACCGAAATTCATTTCTCTAGACTGACCTGGCATACTCTGGGATCCTATTCTCGTATTCACCGACTCCTTCCACGTACTTGTTGAACATCCATTTCACTTTGAAATGCAGGTTCATGTATTCTGCACTTGTACATAACCTCCGCTGGTCATGCTCTGTAATCAGGGTGACAAAAATCATTACAGATAAAAACTTGGTGAGGGATGTACTGATACTCAATGCACAGAAAATTTGCCAGCATAGTCCTTAATGTATAATGGTATTGTCCAGCTGGTTTAAAAAAAAAAATCTAAAATTAAATGAGATTGTAATTGTCAGCAAGATAAACGACAAATATATAAACGGAAAGATACAAGAGGAAATATTTCTACACAAACCAACAAAATTTAGTTTGTAAATGAGTGTAGCAGTTTTTGTCAAATGCAAATAAACAACAAAACAAAAGAAAACAAAAAAGAATCATTTGTTTTTTTAAAGCAGAAAGGTATATTTGTGCACAATCAAACCACATTTGAGTGAATAGGTAGATTATGTAAATTTGAAAATACTTAATTCTCTAATTCTCATAAGTTTAATACAGGAAACATCCAGTTTCCATAGTCAGTGGACTGATAATCACTAAACAGTTCTATTGCTTTGAAGCATCTTCAATGAGTAAAATCATGCATTATCTCAGGCTAAGGTAGCTTTATAGCTAAATGTCATGGTGCGTAAAGATGCTGGAAAGACCCATGACAAAATTATTCAAAATAAACATTTTATTCTATAAAGGCACATCCAAAATATTAGGGTGTAGATTTAGTATTTACCTCTTTGAACACTTTTAAGCAAAATAAAGTGAAAACTTTTATTCAGATACGTCTGATTCTAATTTTAGAAGCCCATACAAAACTGGCAATTTTCCTCTTTGCGTCTTTCCCGGGTCTTTATGCGCCATTGCGTTTCACTAAGCTACCTTAGTCTGCAATATCTTGAGATGATTCATTAATTAAGGTATCAAATTTTAAGTTGGAAATAGGTGTCCCCACCCCCTTTCAAAACCCAATCAGCATACCTTTCCCAGTTTACTACTGAATTCTAGATTTCCCATAGGCTTTGTAAAGGGACCATTCAGTTCCCATAGGCAACGGGTCAAGAATACAGGAACAAATTTGCCCCCCCCCCCCCATTGTGTATTTGGGGGGGGGGGGAATCGTGCATCCTCCTTTTACAAAAATCCTGGCTGGGCTTCTGATACATACATACCTTCTAGCGCAGACTTCATATCTTTGGCAAACCCATTCCACATCATGGTGGAAGAGAGTACACCCACGTTCAGCTCATTAGGAAACCTCAAGAGAGAGAGAGAGTAATACACTAATTAGGAGAATTCTTACTTACAGATATCCTCATCAGAAAAAAAAAATTGTTAAAATCATGAATTTACTTTAACAACAGTAAATACATGGGCAGATATTACAACAAACAAATAATAAGATAATGGTGTGTTGTGTGTTTACATTGTAGCTACTGTAGTCAGAGAAGTTATACTTTTACTCATCTACATTATGTTTCCATACTATATGGGTATGCATATCTTTGAAGTTTGATGTGCATATAACAGGACTCAACATCAACAAGGCATCTCTATGCTCCAGACGGACCCCACATTTTGACAATGGTTCCAACAAGAAATATATAAGTAAACACAGAGACTGCTTGAGAGAGACAGGAAAAGTGGTCTCTTACACAGACAGGTGGTCTTTACATACCACTAGAGGAAGAAAAAAAGGGGTCTTTATAGTCTATTTTGACAGGTGGTCTTTCTATACAGGTTGTCACTAGGGCAGGTTTGACTGTAGTACCTTCCTTTTCTTCAAATATACAAATTGCCCCCCTCACAACAAAAATGAGAGGGGGGGGGTTTATAAAAAATCCTACACAAAATACTAAATAACCAACTCACTGGTTGAGCACCGATGTGTAGGTAGTCTTATCTTCTTCGATGACGGAAACGATGAGGGAAATCATCTTGGTCCAGAAGTCGAGACTTCGGGGCCCGTTGGATTCGTCCGTTGGCTCTTGCTGCTTGTTTTGCGACTGTTGTAATTGCTGTAACTGATCCGGCTGGAACTCGCGTTGGTAGAGTTCAAAGCAATTATCCCTGATGTAGTCATAGGTGGACTGCAGACAGGCCTTGACACAACCCAGGACTACTGAGGCAGCTCTAGGTGGACTCGCTTGTTCTTGCACCTGTTATTGAAATTTGAAATTAAATATTTATTACAAGTTCATTTTCGAAATTTGTTTGTTTACAAGTAAACATTTAAGTTTATAAACAAATAATCACAAGTCACGATGTTTGCTTAAACAGCTACAAAGAGGTAAAAAAATAACAATTAAGTGGGTAAGATACATTAACGATTTTATTCAAAAAGGATAAGCTAGATGCAGATCAGATAGATTCATCATTGTGATGCATTTAATGTAAATTACCAGATGAAAAGGTATCATGGATGGGAAGTATTTTCGACATGGCATAGACCCCTTTCATGATACTGAAGGGTCCTCTTGAATAAAAAGTTTCGCATAAACGCAACTCAAATAAAATTCAACGCCACTTGATTTTCAACCAATCAGGATCACATATTTTGGACTTGCGTTTGATTTTATTTGCATCAAATCTCAACTTTTGTATGCAAGAGGGCCCAGGGGTCATGTATACAATCGCAAGCAATCTATGGGTGCTAATGGGTAATTTGCTTTTGCCTGTCGTCTAATAATGTTACTTACCTTCATTCTGAAGAATGTAATACTGGTTAGGAGGTCCACCATAGACTTGAGATCAGCTAGTCTGTCAGGGGTGTCAGCAGGGAAGTTATTCTGCCAAGTCAAGAACGAAGAGGGGGAGAAAGATTTTTTGATAAATGAGAGTCTGCTTAGAATTAAAATGAAGAAAATATACTGAAGTCAGACACAGATTTAACACTAAATATTCTAATGTACAGATTGGAGTGTTTGTACATTTATCTGAAAATGCTTTTTAAAAGATATTTCATGATTTCATACCTATACTTATTGTTGGTTTCCTAGTTTAATATCCATATAACTTACTCTGTATGAATTGAGATCTATCCGGACGTAATTGTGTAGTTGATCGAGAAGGCGTACAAACTTCTCTTTCTGCAAACAAATAACACAATAAAGGAATATTAAATCTAAGTGAACACAAAACAGACAAAAGAGGATATATATATAAATGCCTCATCATCTACATGTATGTCAAGTTTAATTATGCACATACATGCATACATGAATCTAATATAAAATCAGGTAAAATAATGTTCAGATCGAACAGTGATCATATTTTTCTCCGAAAAGGAATCAAAATTGACTATTTTCACATCTACCGATGATCTTCACAGTATTTTTGATAGAAGAATCATTTAGGTAAGTCATGTTCGTATCTACTTATACTGCAAGTGGTTCAGATTCATGCCGAAAAAATCATTGTATCATACTTGACATAACACTAAATTTTTGCAAATTGCGAAAGTTTCTTTTGTGAAAATGGCAGTCGTTTACAATTCGTGAAAGTTTTAAGTTGCGAACATTGCTGGTTTTACAGTCAATTTCACAGAATGTATCTCTAATTAAAGAATCATAATGTCATGTCATGTTGACATTTATTTATAACTATGATCTTCACAGTATGTACCTCTCTATCTCTCTCTATCTTCAGCAACCGATTTTGCATTGCCCATGTTTCAAAGGACACAGGATTAACATGAAACATAATATACAATAATATCTGTAGCCTCTTACTCACCCCGAAGTTGGAGGCTGCGAATCTGTCACTGGCAGAGACAGCCGAGGATGCAGTGGTGTGTGCGTAAAAGGCATTGATATTGGCTAGTAACGTACTCATCACGGCTGGCACGCCTGAGCACTGGTACTTGCCTGAAAGACAGGAAAAGTGTCTGGACAAAAAAGAAGGAGTATCAAACAAACATTCTTTAATACATTTCTTTGTTGTTCCTGTTCTTTAATAGTAAAATGCCATAGACTGATATAAACTAAATATGTATAGAGCAAGGCGTTACACGCATACTTTCTCTCTAACCTAGCCCCTTTTTATCAAACTGTTCACAATAAATAATTTGAATCTTCTTCTAACTCTTTGTCTATAAATGAATCATCATTTGATATCAATACTTCAATTCTTGAAAGTCCACACATTCATCTCAATAATGAAGATCTTGGAAGTGAGTGCTATTGTTTAACACCCATGGTGCCACAACATTTGCCAAAAATGTATCAGATAAGATTTCATGACACAGTTGTTGACTGTGGTTCATTTTTGTTTTCATTGCTAATCTTCATACACATAATGTTCCACGATATCAAACTTTGCAATTCATGAACCGGTTACGAATTTTAAGAAGAAAAAACAAACCGTTCTTAGTCCACACTTATTCAATTTAACATCAGAATTCAAGCAGTCACAACCATTTACGACAGGCAAAAAGGGTTAATGCTGATTATTAATTCCAGACTTACGTCATGGCTTGGTAGATGGACTCGATGCCGTATCTCATGGCAAACTCATCCACCACTTCCTGGGCTGTCTCGTCAAAGTAAATCTTCCAGGCATCATCTCCCTTGGCCGATGGAAGCTTGACTATATCCTTTTCTTTTGCACTCCAGAAGTAGAAGAGATTCTAGAATTGTACAAAAGAAAACATTGTGTGATGCTGGTAACATAAGTTTATCTTATAGACCTATACAACTTTTAACAACTTTACTACAGATGGGTTGAGGGAGGTGTGGAGGTGTGTGGAGGAGTGCGGAGGAAGGTATTGGCCTGGAGGAGAAGATTACGGGGACTTGCAGGGAGGAATGAAGAGGAGGGGGAGGGGGTTAAGGAGGATTTGCGTGGGTATAGAGGGGAAGGTTTGAGGGGGTGCAGAGGGGGATTAGAGGAAATGAAGAGGGTGATGTAGAAGGATTTGGGTGGGTGTAGAGGGGGAGGCTTGTAGGGGTGTAAAGGGGTTGTGAGGGTTATTGTAGGGGTGAAGGAGGTATTTGAGGGGTTGTAGAAGGGGGTGTAGCTGGGGTGCGGAAGAGTTGTAAAGATGTGGTTTTGGGAGTTGGATGAATGTTTACTCAAGAGTTTCAATTTCTCATCAAATTCTCTCACTTCCTGTCAATCATATTTAAGAGCAGTCCAATATGGTTTGCAATAGGGAATAATTCAGACTTATTGAGATGGATGCTAAAGAAGCTCTTTCTGCATGTTTGACTTTACTTACACAAAATCATTAATTGTATATTGATGCATAAGTTTTGTTGGCTTTAGAAGTCATCAGCCTTGATGTTCTAGACAGAAATGTCTGGTTTCAATACAGAAATACATTCTTTCTGTATCTCTGATCAGATGTTTTATTAAATTCTCAATTATATACAGCATATCAAGATTCTAGGCCTCTAATTCGTCAAATTGCGGGCAGTAAAGGTAAAAATGATGACTGGGCAATAGCTGTGTTCTTGGACAGGTATATCACTTTTTTAAAGTACCGCAAGCGTACATGAGGTATATAAAATAAATACTGACTGCATGTTTTTCAGGTCGTGGTTAAATCTTAGTCCTTCAATGATTTTGTGACAGTACTACCCATGGCACAGCATAATTTCAAGATCACCTTGAGGCAACAGTTTTAACCGTGCCCCTCAAAGCAGTCAATGTTTGTATACTATTGGCTTGGTGGTAGCGGTGGGATATGCACCCAATGCTATCAAAACGACTTGTGACTCCAACCAGCCTAATCCTCACCTCATGAAGACAGGTGTATTGTACATGGTATGGGGCCACTGCTTTCTCCTCTCCTTTGATTTCCACCGATATATGCAACCTGATGGCTCCTGAGACCGCTGATTTGTCCGTTCTTTTCTCTGCCAATCAAAGTGAATATGAAAGCATCAATTAATCAAAGTTTGAATTTAAAACTCTCATCTAATTCTGTTTTTAGCTCACATCCTAATGTTTGAATAACAGTGTCCTCTTGACCAAAATACGAGCAAAAGAATCTATTCTCATACACTGATCAAACAAGAAAAAAAAAGTTTCATACTCAGTATCTTAGCAACGCATAAATCATCAAAGGCATCTCCCCTCATGTTGCATGGAGTTTAGTGAAAAACAATTTCCATGTAGTATCCTAAAAATGTACCATTCATGAATTTCTGTCAAAAATATATATTTTGATGTAACCATTAAAGTAGTTAAATCATAAATTTGGCTTATAATACAAGAAAACAATATATCATCCTAAAAGTTTTTTTTATGAATACAACAAACATTACAATAATACAGGAAAATTTAAAGTTCATATTAGGAATAATGATTCTACCTGTGCTATTGTACAAATAACTTTAATTGCTATTTTAGTTTCTGTGACTCTCTTAAACTATCTGTATGAAAGCACACATGTACTTACCTAGATTGTACCAGACGTCCATCTCACCGCTTAACGTTCTCACTTCAATGATTGTCTGACCTAGAAAATCATCCGACTCTCTCGTCAACTTCTGCATGAGTTTGGACTTCAAGTCATCATCTTCATCCCTAAGAATGAGATAAGATGGACAAAAGACTCAATTGAGAGGAGATGATCGACACAGCTGATTAAAACAATTAGATCGAGGTTTTTCACTCATAAGTACATCTTGTTCTTATATAGAGAGTGTTACTGTAGTTGGAGAAGACATATGACGAAGAAGCCTTAGAAATTTTAAAAAAATTTATGACGTTGGATTTACGCTCTGCCTAGTTCACACATGCCGGTGTAAACCACCCTAAAGAAGCATGCCATAATCAAATCACATACACATAGCATGTATCACAAATGTGTTTATTACAACAAAGTCACACAGATCACAGATGAGTATAGAGGACTTTGTTGTATATACTGCTTTGTTGAACACATTTGTTGAACACATATATGCTTTTACTCCCACTTGCTATTCATTTACACGTTAAGGATATTCTTTCAAGGCGTTTACTGCAGCATATGTATACAGGCCTATTAAAATGGGGGACAAATGAAATCCTGCAAATATATCATGAAGTGATTAAGCCTTAACCCTACAGGAACCAGGTGGTTCCTGTATTAAGCCTATATGAAGGAGAGAATTCAGTAGTCAGTGGGTTAACCGTGAATGCATCGTACACATATTCCACGGTTAACCCACCTGCAAAAACAAACAACGTGAGGATATAACAAAATCACATAATCATAATTAATGCGAATCAGAAATTTACATAACACACAAATCACAGAGCCTGTAGGGGTCTTTGTTGAACACATATATTTGCTTTTACTCCCACTTACCATTCATTTACAAGCAGAATGATATGCTTTGCTGTGGTGCTTGTTTTTAGCGGTTTCTTGTAGTTTTCTACTTCAATTTTGAACATTTTTTGTTGTTGATTTTATTGTTTGTTTGTGTATTTATATAATTACAGTTTCAAAATCTTAAAGATATTGTAGTATAGTATTTTGCTCTCTAATTATGGAAGACCTTATTTACTAGAGTATTTGTATAAAAACAAGTCTTTACATGTTTTAAGAGTCTTTACTTATATCACATTTATATGATGTTTCAGGGAACCATATATTCATTAGCCATTTCAGCCATTTTGTGGTCTCCCATTACCATGTACAGTTTTAAATACCTTGTAAATTGTATCAGATTTTTTTTTAGAAATGGTAATAAATTCATTTGTGAAAGAGGCTTCAGTGGGGGACATAGGAGGCAAATGAAATCCTTCATGATATAAAAAACCAATTAGGTCTCCATCTTGAATGACGCAGGTCTTCAAGTAAGAGCTTGTACTACATCGCACGTCACTATAATGCCAGCTCCTGGCTCATTATCTGAGAATCCAGCCCAGCATGGGACTGAAGCCTGCCTTGCATTTTAACGTTCCCCTCCTCAGTCCAAAGATGCCGGCTATGTTACAATGGAAAACACTCCATCCACTCGGAAAGGAGCTAAACGGAGGTCCAGTGTGTAGGAGAGTCACCACCTATGCACATTAAGAACGCGAAGCAATATTTGTGATAAAAACAAAAAGGTCGGGGCAAACCCCGGTGTAGTGGCCCACCTGCACATCCCAATAAGTTATATCGGGAGGAGAGACCCAAGGGTTGTCGTGATTAAGACCAAGGTATCAAAAACATGAGACTGATATATTCTCGCTTCATCATCGATGTTAATATAATGACAAAAATAAAGATGTAAAGAGCATTGATCTGTAGATCAGCGTACCATCACATATCATGCGTATAAATTTGAACAATATATGTTTTTTTTCCCAGGGTAGCCTAATCAGTGCTGCTCTTCCTGAGAGTCATGCATTCATTTAATCTCAGCATTGCTGGGTACCCATTCAATACACCCGGGCGGAGAGGGGCAATTGTGGGTAAAACCCACTGTCCACAGACGTACAGTAAGTACCAGGCATGGATCAAAACCAGGACCACTCGTATGAGCTTTAAGAGCCTTCATCAATATCTATACTACACTATAAAAACTATAATTTGTACTATACTATCTATACTATAATCTCTATTATATCCGTCATGAAAAGAATCTGCGCAATTGGTTGGTCCAATGCGCGTCATGTGACAAATACAATTCCCTCTAGCCTCATGCAAATGAGCAAATTGCCATGGAGGATAACGTCTGATGTCATGATCGGTGAATAATATTACCATTCACAGATACTATTTACGGTGTATGACATCACCCATGAACGGCGCGTACTACATTGTGACGACATCGATTTGCACGTACTTGTATCTATTGTTTTAAACACCAGTGCGTGATGATGTCAAAATTACGCGTTTGATATCCACGAAAATTCATCCCTTCTTCAAACTGTTTCTGTACGTATGTATGTGTGCGGTCTACCATACCCTATGGTGCAGAAGATCAAGTAGATGAGTAGAATTAGGCTTTTGTTCACGATGATGTAAATAAACCAAATATATACTGCCTACATTTGAGTCTCTGGTTACACTATGGTACCCTCGGTGACGCGAAGACGACCATTTTCCTTCGGGGCTGCGCCCCTCATGAAAAGAGTCTTGGTTTACGCTACCTCGGGACCATATTTCCAACCAGACTCTCTCCTGACAGTATATAGTTGTATACTATACTATCTATACTATAATCTATACTACTCACCATACTCTGACTTTGATCCTGTCTGAGGAGTTGTGGCACTCGAAGAAAAACTTCTCATTCCACTCGGGGTTGAGGTTCTGCTGAACGGTGCGCGTCCGTTTCTTGACCTTGCCCACCTGAACAGTGACGTAGGGGTCGCTCGTCCCAGTCTTGTCCTTGGCAATGAGACCCTGAGCGCTGACCACGGTGATGGCAAGTTTGGCTGACCACTTGGACGTGCCGTCCAGCACCGACTGCTTGACCGCCTTCATGTGCCCTGCATGGGCCTGAGGTGGAGTGTTGAAAACCTCCCTGCACGCCATAACAGAAGAAATGATCACTACATGCAGTTCAATATTAGACATGTGCATGTGCATGTGAAATCATAAAAGTTTCTCAGTCTGTGTGTCCATATAAAATAAGAGCAGAAGTCATACATGACTAATGTGGAGGAGTGGTGAAGTCTGGTATAGAAAACAAATATCGTTTAATCTTTTCTCTAAAAATCTGCATAAAGAATTCCAACAACCATTCTCATTATTAAAAGGATATGATTTCACTCTTTTCATGCGAGGTAGCTAATTGCGATAGAGACTAAAATAGAGGATGCTTGCTGGACAATGTCCTGGTGTGGGTGTAATGAAGTAAGGTTGGGGTGGAACATACGTATTCTAAAAGATTGCTAATACATCTTTGATTCTTAAATAGGAGGCAGAGGGGAAAAAGTGGAGTCACCAGCTCTGTATATGACTGAATATGATATTTGAGTCCTGTGCCGAGGAGAAAAAAATTACTGACGCGTCGTGTGCAAGCATACACCTCCCCTCTGTTCCTGATGCAGGCTCAGAACCATGGAAAAACACTCTGTTTCTTCGATACAATGTAAATGGAGGCCACGTGTGTACGCGAGTCACACCCTATATGCACATCAATACGCTACCCTTCAGGGGCAGCGAAGCATTTTTGAAAGTGGGGGGGGGTAGGTTTATCTGATTTCACTCATTATAATGATAATTTTCGAATCTTTTTTCTGAGATTTTATGAAACAGCAAATTTAACGAAATTTAAATACTCACAATTTGACCCTTGAAATTCAGGGTAATTATTTGTAAAATTGGTACCAAAGTTTTAATGAATAGTTTTGCCAAACTAGCCTTTGGTATAACATAATACATTTATATGATTATATTTTCCTTATGACGTGGTATGATCATCAGAAGAAGAAACCCCTTGTAAGACTTTGCATGTTATCTGCCACTAATTACCCCAAAATCGCATTATTCTAATTAGACTGCAATTAAGAATTTGGTTAAGTAGGGTCGGGATTCCTAATTAGAATAAATAGACATTTTGACAACTTCATACAAGTAATTTATGAAAATTTCATTTGGGCCAATCACTAATTTCCACAGTAATTGATCTGTTTTATGTGAAAAAACAAGATGAATGCAACTGCATCTCCTAGATGCCTCCACTATATTCAGTTAAGTTTATGGATCAAAGTGTTCTTGAAATATTGCGATAACCAGAATAACAAGTGAATGAGTAAATTACGCAATGCGTAATAAATGTCCCCGCCGGAAGTGCAGATCTGTGGAAATTAACTAGCCTGAACCTTAAAACTTCAGTGAAAAACTTTAGTGAATAAAATAATAATGTTACTGCATGCAAAAGAAGAGAATACCAACAATGCATGTATACAACTGAAATATAAAACATGAAAACATTATGAACCTTCAGCCATTTTGAATAAATTTGCATAAATTTGCATGAATAATGAATTTCAAAATTCTGTGTAGGAGTTTGGAAGCCCCCACCCAGCCCTATCAGATAAAACAATCGGAATCAAAATCCGATGTGAAATAGAGAAGTAGCATTTTTCGTCAATTTTGAATAAATTTGCATAAATTTGCATAATAAATGAATTTCAAAATTCTGTGTAGAAGTTTGGAAGCCCCACCCAGCCCTATCAGATAAAACAATCGGAATCAAAATCCGATGTGAAATAGAGAAGTAGCATTTTTCGTCAATTTTGAATAAATTTGCATAAATTTGCATAATTAATGAATTTCAAAATTCTGTGTAGAAGTTTGGAAGCCCCCACCAAGCCCTATCAGATAAAACAATTGGAATCAAAATCCGATGTGAAATAGAGGAGAAGTAGCATTTTTCGTCAATTTTGAATAAATTTGCATAAATTTGCATAATTAATGAATTTCAAAATTCTGTGTAGAAGTTTGGAAGCCCTCACCCAGCCCTATCAGATAAAACAATCAGAATCAAAATCGGCCAAGAAATGACGGAGAAGTAGCATTTTCTAACATTTGAGCACACACGGACAGACGGACGGACGGACGGACGGACACACACACACACACACACACACACACACACACACACACACACACACACACACGCACACACGAACGGAGCCCGTTTCATAGTCCCCTCGCGAACTTCGTTCGGCGGGGACAAAAAGCCTACAATTACTTAATTGACCTTTGACCTTACAACCCAAAAGTCTGATCACTTTATCTTGTCCTAGTCATGCATACAAAATAGGTGAGATATGGTAATAACAAAACAAACATCTTTATGTTTATGCATATTGACCTCTATGACCTTTGTCCTTTGACCTAAATCTAAATCTAATCAAGTTGTCTCACTATTTTGATGCACACTGGTACCATGTTCGAACTTCACATGCAGCTAAAATAGTTGAGATAACATGGTGACAGAAAAACTATTAAAAAAATTAACCTCACATACATTGACCATTATGACCTGTCACCTTTGACCTATGTAATAAAAAGATATAATCAGTTCATCTCACTATGCATGGTAATGCATACTAATACCAAGTTTGAAGTTAATGGCTCAAATTGTTCAAGAGATATATTGCAATAACAAGGTTAAAAACTTGAAAATTCATGGGAAATGACCTTCTACCTTAGATCTAATTACCCTCAAAGCTAATCAGTATGTCTCACTATGATGATACATACTAGCACCAAGTTTGAAGTTCATACCTTAATGGTTCAAGATGTCACGAGAACAAGGCTTACACCCAAAATTTCAGAAATTAACCTCTATGATCTTTGACCTACGTATCCCAAAATCTAATCAGATTGTCTTCTTATGGTGATACATACTAGCACCAAGTTTGAAGTTCATAACTCAAATGGTTCGAGATACATGTATCATGAGAATTCCGAGGCTAACACCTGGAATTTCAGAAATTTACCTCTATGACCTTTGACCATTGTACCACAGCATCTAATCAGATCTTCTTCCTATAGTGATACATACGAGCACCAAGTTTGAAGTTCCTACCTCAAATAGTTCTTGAGATATCGCGAGAACGAAAAAGTGGGATGGAAGGACGGAGAGACAGATGGGCAGATGGACAACCCGAAAAACATAACGTCTTTGGCATCAACTTTGGTAGGCAGAGGCATAAAAATGAAAGTTTGCAACATGTTATATCACTGAATACTTAAAATGCCATAAAAATTGGTCTGCCATATGTGGATACAACACAGAATTTAAATGTCTCTCACCTTTTTTTTTTTTGTGCTGATTTTGAGTGTATTGTAATTACACGATATTTTCTTGGGCAGTTGGTCTCCTGTCTTGTTAATGACAGATAAATTGTCAACTTACCGAATCATTTCAAATATTTCTGGTTTGTTCCTTTCCCTTATCTTCATCCTGTCTTTCATGGCCATGATGATATTTTGAGTCTTGTCCTCTGCTCCGTGCTTAGAGCTCTTTTCTGCAGCTCCTGTTTGTCCAATAATAATGACAAACATAATCCACATAAAGCACACAGTATGTGTTTAAAACCAGAATCTCACAAAGACAAGTTTGTCCAATACTAATCAACACATAGTATACATACAGCTACGGGTAGTTTTTGAAAGCCAGAATCTCACAATGAGAAATTTGTGCAATAATAATCAAAGTACAATAATAAAGCACAGAGTACATGTATGTTTTTATCCCAGACTCTCAAAATGAGCAGTCTGTCCAGCAATTAAAAACTAAAAAATAACATAAAGCACAGAGCACATTTTTTCTTAATGCCAGCTTGACTCTCATAATCAGAAGTTTGTCAATAATACCTAAGATAATATCCAGATAGAGCACAGACTACCCTAGTTATGCTAAAATCTAAAAATGAGAAGTTTCTCCTATAACAATCAAAAAATGAAACTAACAGTACTTTTTTCCCCTTCATGTTTTTAGTTCCTCATGATAAGAAGTGTAAGCAATAACAAATTATAGTGAACATAAAGCCGAGAGTACATCTTTTATGCCAGCTGGACTGTCAGAGGTTTGTCCATAATGCAGAAACAAAAGGACAACATAGAGAAATAGAAAAAAAAGGAAATTAAAGCCTTTTTGTCACAAAGAAGCGCAAAAAAATGAATACATCCTATACAGAAAAAGGCCAAGTTATCAAATATTGTCAAAGATAAGCAGATTTGTGCTTGCTATGCATATATCACAGAATATCTACTTGACCTATCATAAACTGTAGAGTTTCACTTCAAGGGAAACTGTTTAGAAACATACAACTAATTATTTGAATATTTGAAAAGGGTTTGGCCTTTGTGAGCAGTATGGTACATGACAAATTAATTTCTCCTTTCTATAAAGTAGAAAATATCAAAGTACTAATTCATAATCTTCCCCAATAATAATTCTTATCGGCTTTCCACCAAATAAAAATAAATTAAAAATAATAAAATTAATACAAATATATCATACTTTATTTCAAACAGGAATGACAGCATAATGTTTTGAAATAGGATTTAAGATGTCGTAAGAAACAAGAGCGGAAATTAGGCCTGCGACACACTGTTACAAAGATTACACCCACATCAAATATAGCTATAACAAGAATTTACTTTTCCGGTAACAAAATAGAAAAACAAGAAAAGATTACATTGAGAACATCACAAACAGACACTGAAAATAAAGAAAAACAGGATAAGAAGGAATAAAACAGAAAAAGACATAAGATCATGAAAAAAATATGAAAGATAAAGGGAAAAATACTGTCCTTGTAATAGAAACAAAACAAAACATTTACAAATATTGCAATCATAGAGGTTTATTGACACTATGTAAATAAAATTCTACCCAAAGCGTTAATCATGATGCAAATTGTCATTTAGTGCAAAAAATATTGAGAAAAATGCTGAGGTACATGTAGTAAGAATTTTTAGTGATTTTTGTGTGTAATTCAAACTACATGTAAGAAGCATCTTTAGCAAGTCATATTTTTAAAGAATATATCGATTTAAAGCAAAGCAAATGTAATATCACAGGACAAACGTTCTTTTCATTTTTCCTGTTATAGAGGTTGGATGAGATGAAAATACTTTTGGAAAAATAAAACTACTATTTCCTTAATGAAGCACTTCTACCATGAAATTAGAAATATTGTCATTTCTATCTACAGTAAGCAAGGAGGTGGAAGAACTCCAAGCAATGTTCAGAAGAATTAGAGATGAAGCCTTTTGACTGAAGTTTCCTCACGCTCCCATGCAAGCTCGTGACTCAGCACCATTTCAGAAGCAGACGGTTCTATGAACCTTTACACAGATTTAGACCTTCTACATGCAGATATACTCCCACTGAAATAAGAAAGACGAAATCCCAAACATCCCTGAAAAACATGAATATATGATGTGGATTATTCAACAGAAACCCCTAGTTCACCAGCCACAGTCACGGAACAAGCTATGCTGGAAATGAAAAAAAAACAGCTAAAAAGACACAAAGGCTATGATTTTCTCTGATACATGACAAAGAATGTTGAGAAGTCCTGAAAACTCCTTTTATTCAACAGCAAAGTAGATCGACCTGCAGAAGATACTGAAGACAGCATTCGAGGAAAAAGCTCTTTCCGATATGATACAAAAGGATGAATGACATTTTACTCAGGTGACACTTGCTGTGGCGTTGATTTAGTCAGAGATGAAGGGACAGGGCTTGGATTGCAATTAGGTCTGATATTAGGTTTTAGGCAGGTCTTTGCATAGTCTTTGGTCTTTGGCACATGAATCCTCGAGGCCCTCATCGACCCACCACTCTTCCCAAATACACAAACTAAAGAGTATGGGCCCTGTTTCATCAAACTTGTTATCAATAACTGCCCCATTTTTTATGACAAATTTGCTCTAAGCCAATCAGATTCAAGGATTTCAGTAGCTTATAACAATCATTGTAACTGATTTGTGGATATGTCACCAGACTGTAGATCTCATGGTTCGCGGTTCAAGTCCTGCCGCAGCACTAATGTCCTTTGGCAAGACATTAATCTACATTTGCCACTCTCCACCCAGGTGTAGTAAATGGGTACCTGGTAGGAATTTATTCCTTGAATGCTTTCAGCGCCTTAGGGCAGCATGGCTAAAGCCAGGGTAATAAAAGCACTTAGTATGCACCTTTCGCATCCCCTGGGATGGTTAT
Source organism: Heliocidaris tuberculata (assembly GCA_025618425.1). NCBI lineage: Eukaryota > Metazoa > Echinodermata > Echinoidea > Camarodonta > Echinometridae > Heliocidaris > Heliocidaris tuberculata. The sequence goes on from CM046839.1 coordinate 18,737,427, forward strand.
GTGCGCAATATAAATGTAGCTATTATTATTATTATTATTACTATTATTGATAACAAGTTTTATGAAACGGGGCCCATGATAGTACACCACCATTCTTAAGAAAGAGGTTTTCCTGAGCATCCATAATACCCACAACTCCATTTGAAATTCCCAATTCACGAAAACAATCAGGTTCTTCTACCCCAAACAGTGATGAGAATGTACCTTAAATACTGGATGATAGATGATGATGATGACGATGATGGATGTTAGGGAGAATGATATAAGATGAGATAAAAACAACAAACATGACTGGTGGAAGTAGGAATGATAACAATGACAGTAAGAGTTTATGATAAGAAAACAAAAATCAAGACCCACATGACACGTGTATATGATCAGACAATTTGAACAAAGAGTTAAGGACAATTTGTGATAATGATGATATCATCATCATGATAATGATGGCAATGATGACATCGACAATGATAGTAATGATGATGATGAGATGAAAATATTATAAGTGTTTCCTAGCACACTAATCTAAATTTCAGATCCAAACATAATTTCCTTTCAAACTTTCATAATTTCTTTTTTCCAAGCTTGAAGACATACAGCTTTTTCTTTGAAAATCATCTTTATATGAATAGTTAGTTGACCGGTTTTAATCATTTTAGGGAAAGAGTAAAAACTAATACATTATTAATGGCTATTAATTAGGCTTGTTTACGTATGATGCATCAAACAGCATAAAAAACTTGCAAAATCAAATGACAGAGGAATAGTGTGCTTCACATTTCTATACCTCACACAAATAAATGAATAAGAATACAGGACTGGTCACATTTGTCTGATAACTATAATGATAACAAGCTTTTCAATTAAAGGTACACCTTACAGTGTTGTGTATATACATGCGAGTATGCTCGTGTATGTCAATAATAGGATAGGTATAGGGTGGGCCTTTAATGGAAAATCTTGTTGTTGTTATCATTATCAGACAAATGTGACCAGCACTAAAGGGTCTTTGCTGTGTGTACCTTTTTCATCCCAACTTGCCATTCAATTACACATAAAATGTTTTTTAATTTGCTATGATGGCCTTTTTGTGTCAGCTTTTTGAGCCGGTTTATCACGTGGTAAAGAAGCTTATGAAATTATTTTCATGCAAGAAAATTAAGCCAAAGATTGAATTAAGAAGATGAATGTAATGGACTGGAGAGCAAACACTATTTCAGAAGAAGCTGGATGATCTCTATTATTCAAGGTGGGAAGCCTCCCCAAAATATTCTGTGCAAACAATGGAGACCCTACATGTACGTGTAAACTTCCTTTAAAACTTTTACATGGATGGAGAGACTCTGAAAGAATGGGAAAATAGGAAGATCAGACAAATAGAAATAGAACAACTTCAAAAAGAGAAGACCCATAGAAAGAAAAGATATTTTGAAACAGGATAGAATTAGAAAGATGAGACCATTTGAATGATTAGATATAGAAGACCTTTGAGAAGGGAGAATCATAGTAGCATAAGAATTTTTTATTTCGTCTACGATGAAGAGCCCTTAAAAAGCCAACCATGGAGGCTGCAGCCAAGATGCAAGGTTTTAAAGTCACTCCCACCACCAAAATCCTGTTTTGTTACCATCAACGAAACCATTCTCTGCAGCTGCAAATTCTTCTTCCATCGTCTCCATAGCAACCCCATTCTCATCTTCATCTTCCCCACCTTCTTCATCGTTAACGACCATGACTATGTCAAAGCGGTCTTCAGGACGACGTTCCGCTTCTTTCTCGGCCGACCCCTTACCCAGGAGTATAGCGGGGATCATGACCAGGTGGTGAATAGCACGTACAAACCAACAAGGCTGCAATTCGTCATCGGTCTCACATGCTCAAAGGATAGACAGTAGAAATATGGAAGATTATCATTGCTGTTCACTAGTGTCTTCACTGCTGTCAATGTTAATAACAGCTATTGCTGTGTCATCACAGTTTTAACCACTTGAAAACCCAGATGGTTTTAATTGACCGACACCATTTTTACCATGTGGGAATGGAAGATGGAAAAAAAAACCCTTCTAAGATAAAGGAAGGGTGCTTTGAAAACCTCTATATGATAATCATCACTGAGGGCCCAACTTCGGATCCAGAGCAAAATATTGGAGTCTGTGTGAATTACCATAGTAGCCAGCCCCCTGTTTACATTTTCTAACAGCCTTGGGATTCACAGGGATAGGGATTTTTTTTTTCTGATTTTTTTTTTTTGGGGGGGGAGGAGGGGGTGGTTCTGTAGACTCACGTGTGTGAGTGTTAAGTCCTGGATAACCATTGCTCTTCCTTTAATTCATGAATAAAAGACAAAATCAGTATGTTTCATATGAAATCTTTCTGTACAAAGACAACTGCTCTCGCAAAACAGTAATTTGTCATGCAATCTTAAATCTTATCTTTAAAAAGTGTGGTAGATTGTAGGTAGTAAACTTATCAGCACCCATATAAATTGATCAAATTTGCACAATAACAAAGCAATCACTACTGAAGCATAGGACACAGTTACATATAAGAAAACATAAGAGAATTCTATCGGCTGTACAACAACTTGTATCGGGTCAAGGAAAATAGACCTTTATAATGATCAAACTAAATAATCTATTTTTTAAAAGTTACAGCAGGAAAAGAATTAGATAAATATTGATGAATCAAAATTAGATTAAAATAAACAAAGAAAAAACAGATTTCTGCGCTATTGAGAAATCTAAACAAGGAAAATAATTTGGTGAAAGACATATTTGTATTTCCTCTTTTCTTTCAAAGATATTTTTAGAAGAGTTAAGCCAAAGATTTTCATTTAAAATACATTACCCAGTGTTTCACAAAAGAGACAACATACACACACAAAATGAAGAATTTTAACAATACAATTGTAACTCTGAAATGAATGTTATAAAAATAAAGCATGAGTCTGAAAATATTTTCTTTTGGCAATATCTTGTGGATAAATTTCATTTGACAATTGAGCATAACCGAGTATTTATCAAAAATCTTAAACGAGCTAAAAATATAATGACATGTATCTATCAAATTCATCATGAGAAAAAAATATGAAATTAAAGCCAACAAAGTGGGGTTCCATAATCATTCACATTTAGCATTATTATACACTTTTAAACAAAAAACAATACATGTACTTTGAAAAAATCATCTGAGCAACAATCGTTACAACATTCATAAAGCAAATGTTCACATTGAAACTATTGCAGTGCAAATAAAAAACACTTCAAATACAAACAAAAAAAAATGTCTAGACAATGCAAGAACTTTGAACTTGAAAATATAACCTTAAGAAATGAAATGAAATGAAAACAAGAGCAGAAAACTGGATTTTAAAGCTTGAAAGTAATTAAAAGACAGACAAGAGCATAACGATACAAATTTAGAGCATAAATCTGCTCATTTATAGGAAGACAGGCAGAAACTAAGCAGAGAATCATTAGAAAGTGGAGAAAAGAAAAATCACTAGATACATGATTATTGTAAGGAGAAAATATATCCCCCATTATAAAAGCACATCTAAAAAGAGACATGATCAAGGCTAAAAAAAAATTGAAGCCGCTTACAAAAAATATATGAGAAATTATCTAACAAACAGAGAGTTCTCAATACCTCTTTTCTCTAAAATATATTTTGTGTTCAATTGCTGAAAAGAATTGCTTAAATGCAATTATATCAATTAAAGGTCATTCCAAAGCTTATCTGAAATCTCAATGTACTAAACACATGCAGCATTTGAAAAGGTATCTTCAACAATAGGTGAGTAGCACATCATCACACATAGTCAAATCATAAACATGTAGGTATTATGAAAGCGTAACAGGTAAAGTTCAAATTTCAAGTCCTCGTGTAATTTAGTAATTTTATCATATAAATCAAGAAGGCTAATAAAAGAACCTTCAACTCATATGAAAGATTTTCTTAACTGAACAAGGCTAACAAGGTTAAACTAAATCCAAAATGAAAAAAAAAAAGCATATAAATTTCTAAAGCATGGAAAGGTTAACATTTTTTCTTTGGGAAAAGGGGTGTGGCAAAGGTGCAAAGGAGGCGTGTGTTTAGGAAAGGAGGAGGGGCATGAAAAAGTTATTGAACCAATCAGGTTTGTTGTCTACCTTCCATCATCATCATAGCGGATGCGCACCTAGCTCTATCTGTATAATCAATGCACACACATGATAGAGGAAATTTCAGTTATAAAATTGCTTGTTACAAATCAACTTTTCATTACAAATTTTCCATCACTGTCATAATTTCTTCTCTTTTTTGAGATATAAAATATGACCTAAACTATTCATTAATACAAGGTTTGTTTAAATTACGACTCATGTGTAAATGATGAAGATTAACTGTGATAGAAATCAATAAATCTGCCTCCCAAAATTACGATAAACTTTGCAAAAAATTTATTCAAAAGGTAGAAAGTTTGCCACTGTTTAACAAAAGATGTCGGGATATTAAAGAGAAATTTTAGGAAAACATAAAATCATGATCATCAAATTGGTGGGGAAAAGTTCAAAGCTGTGTGATTGTAAAATAAAACTAACAAGATTGTAAATCATACAACGCTGATGACATGGAAGGTCAGAGACATGGAACGTGATTGGTCACTTTAGGTGAGGTCAAAGGTTACAGACTTTTCAAAGAGGGAAGAGAAAGCTGTAGCGCAAGCAGAGAGAGAATACAACAAGACTTCAGAGATACGATGATTAAAACACAGTTTAAGATTAACTTACTGCTCTTCTTTGTCATGAAAACTGTAAAATGACAGACACATACAAAAAGGGGGTAGGGACGTTACTGATTAGTACTTGGAATTAACCCTAAAATAGCATTGGTATGTTGTTTGTTTTAAATTTGTCCTGTTTTGGGGGTTTATGATTTATTTCATATATTTTTTCAATGATGCTAAGAACTTATGGATATTGATGGAAACTTTTTGAGAGTAAAACATATTTTGTAATAAATCACTGAATAAAACTTTTGCAAAAACAACAGATTATTCAAAATCTCATTCTATTCAAAATAATGTTTTTCAGACTATTTTCTCTGAATGTTTCATGAGACTAATGACCTTTTTTTTTTGGGGGGGGGGTCTACGATTTTACTCAAGTACGTTAAGGTGATGATTGTGTAGCTGCTAAGCAACAGTAAACCCCAATTTCAAAGACATAATAAAGAATTAAAAGACAACTTAGCTTGTTAATTTTGTCTTTACATCAAATATATTACTCAAGAATATATATTTGCCACATACCATATCATCTCTGAACTACTGTCCCCATTTATATTTCACCTTAAAGGACTTAATTTTCAATCAAGGGAAAGTGTGCAACATCATATAATGAGTTTACAGAGGTAAAAAAAAAGACACAAATCACACAAACAAACACAAATAAACTCGTAACAAGCAATCTGCAATCACTAAAATACCTATCACAATTATAATATCCCAAATTTTACAGTGGTTAGTGAAACTAGAATGATTAAAAACTAATTAGAGATAGGGGATCATTAAGTAATTGCAGCCAGTTCAATGGCAAAGGTTATGATGGGTATTATCTTTCTGCATCAACTAATACATTTTAGTAGAGGGGCATACATGACATTAGTAAGATAAGAGTCAATACATCCTCAGAATTTAATCTTTTTAAAAATTCTAATACAGAAATTTAATATTGACAAAACTTACTACTATTGCAAAAGAAGTGCAAATGTCTATTTTTGGCAGCATTTACAGGGAATGAAGGGCTCTTTTGAATAATGTACTTTGTCAATCTGATTTTCTTATTTACTAGTCCACTAGTTCTATTTTCATTGAATAACACCAAATCAATTCCTGATATTTTTATGTATTAATGGATTAAATATTCCATAATACAAATCCTATCAACAAATCCAATGAAATTTTCTGTTATTTTCCGACATAATTCAAAGTAATGAAAACATGAAATGCCGCCTTGGAAATGGGGTTCAATTTGGAATCACATATTTAGAAGGGTATGACATGCTATGACTTTCGGATAGTTGAAATGGATTGCTTGAAGGATGACGGATAAAGGGTCAAAGGTCAAAGGTCAATCTCAGCCATAAAGGATGATAAACAATTATTGTAAATGAGAGGGTGCAAGGATGAAACAAAACTAAGGAGAGGGCAAAATTGAGGGGGCAAAATTGAGGGGGCAAATTTCAGGGGCACACTTTCCATCATCTTCATCGTCTTTTGCCAAGCCTTTAACCCTTTCAGGACAGGAATTATTCAAGGGCTAAATTGATCACATTTCGTTCTTCAAATTGGCAACAATAATATTTTTATTTTAGTGCTAGATGGTTCTAATAGGTGTAATGTCTTTTAGAACAATAAACATGGTTAGTGATTTTATCGATACGTTGAAAAAAATTGCCAATTTTGATGAAAAACAATGATTTTGAATCTCTCAATGTGTTGCCAATTTAAGGATTTTGAAGCTTATTCTCCTTTTTAAAATTCCTGACATCAAACGCAATATGGTCATGTAACAAAAATGGACATAGCATGTGCAGAAATTTTTGCTCTTTCTACTCATATATCTGGTATATTTTTTAGAGCTCTGAATCAAAACTTATTAAGCCAAACCACAAAATGTGGTCAATTGTCTTGAAAGGGTTAAATAAAATCTAAAATACTCTTTTGATTCAAGCTTCTGTATATGTGTTACTAATGGCCCCCAAAATAAGCTATTTTGATGGCAAATGTATCACTTTTATGTATTTTTTGCCTGATATTTTCTCATTCAAGATCAAGTTAGTCCTTCTGTCACATAGAGTATTTCAATGACATGAAGTAAAATGTTAGTTATACTGTGTTTCCTTATATCTTACCTACAACATTACATGTACCTACCCGATCTGATGTATCATCTTCCCCAACTTTATCAATAAAATATTCTTACTTTGAGAGACACTTCTGAGCAATACTCACGCTGTAAACAGTCTGCATTCAGAAGGTCTTTGCACTTCTCATGACATTTGACCCCGCACTCTGTGCAGCGCACCCCCTGGCGGGCAATGCCCCAGAGTAGGCCTTCACACTCGTAGCAGTAGGTGGGTGTGGTGGCTGTCCAGACCTCAAAGTTGTGGGGCGTGGTGCTAGAGATTGGATAAATCAGGGCTTGTAAGGTCTTCTTGTAGACGTGGCTTTTCTGCAGGGGTCAAAGAAAGGGTCATTGCAAATACAGATACTGGATATTGAGATGTAAGTAAATTGTCAACAACACTGAAAAAAACAACAACAAAAGAACAATACTGGCAAAGAGCAATAAAATTAAATGATAATGTATCTCATGATGATATTAAACAATTTCTTTGAAGAGTAATTCTTCTATATAATAAACTTTGTCTTATAACTAGTTCAACAAATGATGTTCTTCTTGCTTCCTTGTCTTCAATATATTACTGCCAACTCACAAAAGTCTCAAGTACCATAATGTATTTTTTTTTAAAGTATTTTAAAAATGTGCAAAATGTATTTTAAAAATGCACAAAATGTATTTTAAAAATGTGCAAAATATCTTTTAAATCGTATTCATATTCTTCAAAATGTGCAATCAGGATAAATGAAAACTCTAAGCCTTACACTCAGTTTAAAAAAATAAAATTATTAACTATATATGATGTTCATAAATATGTGACCTGCACATTTATGTATCAATGTATCAATAACACCTTGCCTAAATTTCTGGATAATTGTTTCATTAAGAAAAATTATAAGTATGATATTAGACAGAACAATAATTTGTATGTTTCTAATTATAAATTTTATTTTTCTAGATGAACAATCAAATACTCAGGGCCGATCATGTGGAACAATCTCTCGAATACCTTGAAATGTAGCCAAAGTCTTTAAGTTTGTTAAATGAATCTTACCAGTTCTTCGTCGTTCAATGACTGCCTGTTGACCATAGTTGAAGGCATTGTCTGCCGCTTCATAACGGCTAATGACTATATCAAGGAAAGAAAAAAGGGACAACAAATGAATTCACTGCACAAGACTTGTCATTGTATTTTTACACTTTTAACTCTTTAACTTAAATAAAGTCACAAGTTGTGCCCTTTTATCCCATGGATTTTGGATTGCTGTGGTTAGTTTTATATCAAGACTAGGGTCAATACATGGACTACATCTGCAGTCTAGATCTGTACAACATTGCACTGTAGAACAGCATTCTAGATCTGGACTACATCTCGAGTTTAGATCTGGACTAGATGTAGAGTCTAAGATACATGTGAAATTCACCAGTTTATGGTGGACACGACCAAAATGATAATGGGAATATGAAATTGTCTTTTTCTTTATTATTATTGCCAACAGATTTTCTTTTCACTGTTATCATTTGCACTGGAAATCTACTAAATTTTTTGTCATGAGAAATTTAGTAGATTTTGCAAGAGACCAAAATTAAGAAATATACTAGATTTTGGTGTCTTGAGGAAGCTACAAAATTTTTCAAGACACCAAAATTGAAACAATGCAATCAAACCAACATTTTGTCTGCTGAGAACCAGAAGGGTGTTAACTCATATAATTTTGCAAAGAGCTAATGCCCTTCTACCTCCAAACAAACATATAAATATGTTTCTCACTGTATAAAATTTACTAAAACATACAAAATAATAATTTGACAAGACAGGAAATGCAAGCTAACATTCCTCCAGTCATTCTTTTACAAGCTAAATGAAGGCAAGTTGACATGATCCTAACTGCTTGCAGGAACTCAAAACATGGGCAATTTCAATACCTCTGATTTACCTGAAGCAAATATGTAGGAATGTGTTTGTTCCCCAAATTAAATTAGGTAATTGTGTCAAATAAATTTAGATTTTATGCCACATATTTGCAATTACTTCAGTTCCAAAGGTAGCTAGGCAAAATGTGATGGCACACAAAAAGTGGCTTTTCATCAAAAAGACTGCATCTGGCAAATCGACACCCGTCTTTTCCACCATCTATATCTTCCAAACCAGGGAAGGCATGCGCAAGGGTTGAATTAGTACTTCCGGTTCGTGCCTGCCTCAACTAGCCAGATCTCACAAAGGTCAAAGATGTTTGTTTATATGGTTAGATGTAGTCCTTTGTTAAAAAGCCATGGTTTTACAAGCCACTACTTTTTGCTAAGCTAACTATTAACTATAAGAGCCGTTCATTCCATGTAAATGCTGCCAACTATTAAAGTGACCACTGACTTACCAATTCATGGTTAGGAAGTATCCTACACAAATCTCCATCTTCATCTATAATTGCTACTGCTACTATGTACACCCCTAACAAAGTCTTTTCAGCGGAGCTGATATCCATGACCAATAACAAATACAATCTCTCACAACGCTAACACCTAAACTTCCCATTATCTAGGAGCAGAGCATCTTTTTATAACAAAATATTTGTTACTTCTACTTAATAAAACATCTGGTGAGAGCCAAAAAGGCTTTATCTCATACTTTCACCCAGAGATAACGTCTTTCTGGCTCTGAACACATGAATATCTAGCTGCACATGTATCAGTCTCACGTGGCAAAGACAAAGAACCTTCCACTTTTTCCACGAATTCCAATCTAATCCACAACCTTATAAATAAGCCTTGCTTCCTCTTTAATGAATATGCTTAAATTTCACTTCTTGATTATTTCACATTCTATTTCAAGAATAATCAGGAAAAAACAAAACAAAAGGAAAGCCAGAAAGCATTAACTCCATAAAAAGTGCTATAAGTTAATGCCCTTCTGGCTCTCAATGGACAAAAAAAGGGGTAAATGAAATAGTATCCCTTACCCAACACAAGCTCTTGACCCCAATCTCCTATGTTAGCATGTAGAGGGTAAAAAGACAATGGTTGACATGAGGAAAAAATGAGTTAATATGGCATGGAAATGGAAATTGAGAAATGGCTTTCACAATACAAGATCGATAAATACATATTGCAGCATTTGGAAAGACGATGTTTCAAGAGAATCAGATGAATAGCACAGCCATCAAACAGAGAAATGGGTTCAAATTGATTTTTTTTGTTTTTTGTTGAAATATCGAGAAAAGGTATTTCAAGAAAGCACCAATAAAATCTGTCCTAAAAAAGACTTGAAGGGATTGAAAATAAAATTAATGCAATTAATGCAGTAGAGGACATTTCCTCCCACCACCTAACATCATATACAAGAAAACAGAATATCTCCATGGAAATCAATACTTTATTCAATACTAAAAGATGACGTCAGCATTGCCTGATAAAGTAGGACTGCTTTTACAAATACCTGAAAATGGTATGTGTGAAATAAACTTTTTATTCAGTCATGGTAGAATTGCATATTCACATCAAAGAAAGTTTAACCCATGAAAGTATACAATTTGGTTTGAAAATACATATGTAAACTAAAACTTAAACTTACATTAATCAGAGTTGGCCATCAAATATGCTCCTTGATAGAAAATAGTAAACCTACCAAATATAGACAGCAATTTCCAGACTTTTTTTAAATACTGAAACTGATATTAAGCTTTGAAAATTGTTTGAAAACTGTTTCTGGTATAAACAACTTTCACAATTTTCACAAAATTTTTAACAAAATTACAAGCTATACATTGATATTCATTATTTCCAACATCAAAAGTGCACATGCTTATATGTACAACACCATACAAGAACAACTTCACAGGGTCCCAAAGTGAGAGACATTGACAAAATATTTAATGAAATGTGGGATATTACATAAATGTATAAAGAAGAGAAATATATGATCCTTGATGAGAAAAATCTATCAAATCTTATAAAAGATGAAATTGTGCATTTCAAATACAAAACATAAAAAGTGTGCATATACTGCTCTGAATACTGCTTGCTTTATACAGGGGGTACATGTACCAATTCAACTAGTATTGGCTTGCTTTGGGGCTGGCTATAATGTATTACATCTTATTAATGCCATTCTGATTTAAGCAATTTACACAATTCTTATCACTTTTCAATAATGCATAAGCTTCAAAACACCAACTATTCTTCATTTATTTTACATGCCTATATCCTATAATCTCAACTGATCCAAACATGCAAAATTATTCCAATAGTATTTTTTAAAAATAATAATAATAAATAATAAATAATAATAATACTAATAATAATTCAATAATATTTTTAAAATGAGGAGCATGGGTGGAGCAAACACATTTTTTAAGATTAAAAAAAGCCAGTACTTTCATGAATGTCTTATATATTTTTTTTCTCAAATGATTATCTTCAGCTTTGCAGCTTATAATACACTTGGCAATGAGAGAGACAGACAGAGACAGACAGACAGACAGGCAGAGACACAGAGAGAGAGAGAGAGAGAGACAGAGAGAGAGAGACAGACAGAAATAAAAAGAAAGCTAGGGGAGGTGAGATAAGATGAAACTTATCTCACCTATAAGATTCCCTTCTATTGGAAAGATTTTTCTACACACTGTGTAATGAAGATGTAGCTGATTGTGAAATTCTTTCATTTACAAAAGAAGGGGTCTTTCATGTGACAAAGGAATGTATAAAGCATCATTAAAAGTCACTGAGCTTCAGCTATCATTTTTTTTTTTTGGGGGGGGTTACACTTTATCATAGTCTGTTATTTCTTTAATCAAGATTTATTTTGCAAGTTTAGTATGATGTAGACAGGAAAGATGAGATTACTGATTTGTTTTGTTTTGTTTTGTTTTTTTGTTTTTGTCTCATAAAGATGGATGTATGTCAGGAGTGACGTAAAAGGGCTGGAGAACTAGGTCACAGGAATAAAAGTCTTATGACATATCAATAACACGGAATCCAACCAGGTGTTTTATAGCCTGGGGTAATGATAGATTGCAAACATGTAATTAGAGACTGGTTGAGGGAGGAAGTAGTAAGAGACACTTGGTGCATCTGTATGAGATGGGAGCGTGAGGGGGAGGGGAGGGGAGGGGAAGGGAGAGAGCAGGGGGAGAGACAGGGTTCAGGAGATAGCAGGGACAGAGGGAGAGAAAGAATGAAAGAGGCAAAGAAAGTGAGGGATAGAGAGGGGAGGATGGGAGAGGGGGAGGGGGAGAGGGGGAGGGGGAAAGAGAGACAAGAGAGAGATGGAGAGAGGGATAGAGAGACAAGAGAGAGAGAAGAGAGAGAAGAGAGAGAAGAGAGAGAAGAGAGCGAGAGAGAAGAGAAAGAGAGAGAAGAGAGAGAGAGAGAGAAGAGAGAGAGAGAAGAGAGAAGAGAGAAGAGAGAGAAGAGAGCGAGAGAGTAGAGAGAGAGAAGAGAGAAGAGAGAGAAGAGAGAGAAGAGAGAAGAGAAAGAGAGAGAAGAGAGAGAGAGAGAGAGAGAGAGAGAAGAGAGAAGAGAGAGAAGAGAGAAGAGAGAAGAGAGAGAAGAGAGAGAAGAGAGCGAGAGAGTAGAGAGAGAGAAGAGAGAAGAGAGAGAAGAGAGAGAAGAGAGCGAGAGAGAAGAGAAAGAGAGAGAAGAGAGAGAGAGAGAAGAGAGAAGAGAGAAGAGAGAGAAGAGAGAGAAGAGAGAGAAGAGAGCGAGAGAGTAGAGAGAGAGAAGAGAGAGATGAGAGCAAGAGAGAGAAGAGAGAGAAGAGAGCGAGAGAGAGAAGAGAGAGATGAGAGCAAGAGAGAAAAGAGAGAGGGGGGGGGGCTAGGGCATAAGACAGGGGTGGGGGAGAGGGTAAGAGAAATATAATGAGTGAAAATGAGGTATCAAGAGGGGGTGGGAATGAAGTACTGTATAGGTGGGGGAGGGGAGTAGTAGAAATTTCACTAGAACAGACTTCAGGAAAAAAGGAGGCATGCACAGTCAATGAAAACTATCGAAATTCATTGAGATTTTCAATGGAAATAAGGGCAGAGTAAAAAAATAGTAATAAAATATCTTTGGCAAAGCATTTGAGCAATAAAATTGTGTGATATCTAAATTAGGATATTAGGCTTAAAAAATGATGGATCTCAGACTCAGATTTGATGTCTGATGCAAGTAACAGATCCTGCTATGTCATACAAATGCAAGTCAAGTTAAACGATGCATCTACAGAGTGCTCTATTGAGTAATGTGAGAACAAAAAGTTTTCAACCATGAAGAGAAAGGGATATATAGACTGAACAAATAATACAAAATGGAACAAAAGAATTAGGACAAGACAACTACAACCAAACAACCAACCAAGAAAACAGCAAGCTAGGAGAGAGAGAAGTAGGATGTACAGACAGATTCCAAACTGAAATAAAAATAATTCAATACTGAAACTAACATAATTCAATACTGAAACTAACATAATTCAATACTAAAACAAGAGAAATGAATAGCAACAAGGAAAAAACGGAAGCCAACAAAGTTTTAGAGAAAATGAGCAACACAAAGCTATAGAAAAAGGTAGCTTCTGTTAAGACGACTGACACTGATTAGTTCTACATTCATGTGTGATCGTAACTTAGGGTAGCGTTTATACTTTCTTTGCGAAGGCAGAATGAGCGTTTTGAAACACTCATCTAAAATGCAGTTTCAAGGGATACTGTTTATACTTTTTTCCAGGCGACTTCGGGATCTGTAGCTGGTTTCGCAAATCTCACTGTGCATGCTACACGCCTATATGACGTCATATAAATAATCATAATAATAATAATAACTGTTTTTTATCATGGTCCATGATTCAAATGTGATTCTGCACTCACTCCACTCCACTTCAGAGCATATAAATAAGTTTACAAATGACTTTGCATTTATGCTTCCCCAGAAACCGTGTTTTGGAGAAACACCAATTCAAAATGCACTTTTTGTCAGTTTAACATCCCCGTTTTAAATCAGCGATTATACGAAAATGACTGTGGTATTTTGAACGAAACAAGTAACAAAAGGCTCATTCTGGCCTGAAAAATGGGAGCATAAACACACCCTAAGTAACTCTGAGTCAAGAGGGGGAAATCCCACCCCAAAAAGTTGAGTGTACAATGTGTTTAGACTAGGAATGGCTGCATTATTACTTCCTGCAACAGAAACAGTAATCCTTCATTATGATGTTTATTCTAATTGAAGATATTTTTGCCCATTGTAACAATGAACCAAGCATCAGAAGTCCAAATCTATCTCTTGAAAGTTCATTTATGCCATTAGTTCAAAAACTTTGTGGCACAGAAGAACTAATATGGTAGTTTAGAGACCTCTGCCCCCCCCCCCTTACTCCATCTTCATTTTTCAATCATAAACTGAGATCAATTTTTGACCTACATTTAGGTACCTTAACAGGCAATCAAATTGGTAAAGTGGGATGAATTTTTACCTAGCTACAGTCCCCAGGGAAATGGTTGTGCGTGACTTCATCCTCCTTTTATTGAAGTGCGCGGCACTTTAGAAATATGCTCATAAATGTTCCAACTTCATGCCACCATTACATTTGATACATACACAAACTCTTTAATGCTGGCTAATAGAAATATCATTTACTGTAACCCTTTTTTAAAAATGAGCAAGAGATAATTTGGGCAGGAGTCTTTGAAAATGCACAATACAGTGTGTTTCTTTAAAAAAGGAAACCCCAAATTTCACATGAATTACTAGAAAAATCATTATGTCCTGATTAATTTCGATTATTCATGACAAAGTTTAATTTCATCCTCTTTCCTGTGATACAAAATATTTTATGATATTGTTATGCATGAATGAATTTGAAAGGTTTTAAGTGAGTGATGTCAAAAGTAGTTTGGGCACAGAAGTAACGCATTTTGTAATTATGTTTAAGTACAATGCAGAGAAACTAAACAAATGATAAAGACACACACAAAAAAGATAAGTGATATTCAATGATATTCCTTGGTTATCTTTTAACATGCATGCAAAATAGAATGAGATACGAATAAAAAAAAATAGCCCCCATATTCTTCCCAATGATTGCACTGTCTGCCCATGCAAGTATGAGCTTGAGTCATGACAAAAAGGAAACGAAAGCAGAGTGAGGTTCAATGAATGGCCATCCATTGTGTTGATGAATAGATCCCACTCTCGTGCACAAATCAGGTTATACGTTGCTGTTTTAGATTACTTTAGTTTGATCATCCCAGGCTCTATCATCACAAATGTAACATTTAAAAGGGGGTAAAATTTCCCTTTTTATGATGTATTACAATAAATCTAGTTATGTTTATTTGACGAAATGTTGCTGGAGAAAGTTTGGTTTCCCATATTAACTCTTTGCCCTGTGCATTATGAAACCCATGGCTGCTGGATTATTTCCAAGTGCTATATCTTTTGTACGTGATTTCTGTCGACGATCGTCGACAGAAGCGAGAACCCGGAAGTGACAGTGGTCGACAATAGCGGGCTATGAGTTAAGAAATACACTGTACATCAAAATCAAATCCTATCCAATGGCTTTTAATAGTAAGAAATTTATCTTATATTGTCCTGGGGAGGCAAGAAATTTTATCAAAGTAACAGCTTTTAAAATCTCAATAAACTTCAGATATGAGTTGAACCCTGCACTCTTGAATGAACTCGCACCTTTAAGAATGTAAGAAGCAGTTTTTAAGACGTTGATGCCCATATCATTTAAGAGTCAGATCTTATTCCACTTTTGCTAAATATACCCTCATCCCCATATCCTATATGCCAGAAATCTCACCGACTACAAGATATAGAGAGCGGAGATAACTTTTCGTGACTGTCACATGACTAACGTATGATGCCACCTAATCAATAAAGCAATCTGTTCTGCGGCTCTCACATAATGACATCTCTAAATAGGGCGGCTAAATGATTTGTAATGTGGTGCTGACTAAGTATATAGTACCCATCTACCTACTGTCTGTTTAAATAGCAATTACTATCCTTCCTGCCGTACTGGCCTTCGGATATGGATAATGCATTCCTATTCCTGCACAGAAGTCATTCTATACATTGACATACTGTATGACATCTGCTAAGAGGCAGAAGGGCGTTAACTCACACCATTTGATATAAGGGCATTAAGTCCCATCCTATGTACAGAGTCAACGCCCTTCTGGCTCTAAACAGATGAAAACAGTCACAAGGAAATCGGTTTAGAAATGACAACTGTCTTTAAGAAGTATTTTAGATCATGATTTCTCACTGATGAAAATCTATTAGCAATCAATGTTTTTAATGAACATAACACCTAGGGCAATATTATTGATATTTGTGGTAAAATTTGTAATATGCTGGTGCTTGTTCACAGAAGCTATTTACAGAAGCAAATTCACAAATTGCAAACAAAGTTACGACAACTAATCTGAATGATATCGTCTGTTTGGAGCCAGAAGGGCGTTAACTCTGTACAAATGATGGGACTTAATGCCCTTCTTGCTCCAAACAGATGATATGTGAATTATACTGACAAAAAGGGAATAAACAGAATCATTGTACTCTATGAACAACAACAACAACAAAAAAAACAGTATGAAGCACATGAGAATGAACCAGAAGATTTGACTGTGCAACACTATCAAGACACTAATCTAACAAAAATATAATACATAAGTGTACGTGAAAAAGATGGGTATGCGAGATTGGAGGCATGCAATGTCATTATACCAATACATGATTACAAACAATAAGAACAACACAAAATATATCAATAAATTCAATCCTCTGCCTCCAACTCCATATTTCTCTCTCTCTCTCCCTCTCTTTCAATCTCTTTCTCCCTTTCTTACTCTCTTTCACTCACTTCCTCTCTCTTTCACTCTTTCTCTCTACTTCCTCGTCTCTTTTTTTCTCTCTCTCTCCCGCTCTTTCACTCTCGTTCCCTCTCTCTTACTCTCTTTCACTCACTTCCTCTCTCTTTCAATCTCTTTCTCTCTACTTCCTCGTCTCTTTTTTTCTCTCTCTCTCCCTCTCTTTCAATCTCTTTCACTCTCTTTCCCTCTCTCTTACTCTCTTTCACTCACTTCCTCTCTCTTTCACTCTCTTTCTCTCTACTTCCTCGTCTCTTTTTTTCTCTCTCTCTCCCTCTCTTTCAATCTCTTTCACTCTCTTTCCCTCTCTCTTACTCTCTTTCACTCACTTCCTCTCTCTTTCACTCTCTTTCTCTCTACTTCCTCATCTCTTTTTTTTTCTCTCTCTCCCGCTCTTTCACTCTCCCACTCTTTCACTCTCTTTCTCTCTACTTCATCTTTTTTTTCTCTCTCTCTCTTTCTCTCGCTTTCTATTTCTCTATCTCTCTTTTTCTCTCTTGCTCTCACCAGTGGTATGGATTTTCTTCGAGGTAACATTTCTGGCAGGAGGTCTAATCCAGGAGGGCTACACGCGATGAAGAAATGGGTAAAAACAAGGATGAATGAAGATGACGAAGATATATCAATGAGCAGCCAACGCAGACTGAAGAATAAATAAATATATGTATATATTCAGCGATGTGAAATATATATATTATATCCAACAACTATACTGCCTGATGAGAGTCAGAAAGGTGTTAACTCTGTGTCAGAAGAGATGAGTCAATACCTTCTTGGCTCTCTGCTGACGGTATGAGAAAATGGGAGATGTTATACTTGGCCAAATATAATGTGTTTTGTATAGCGTTTGTGACAGTGGTGATATAAAACAATTATGATGATTATTGCCTTATGAAGTATTCCTTTCAATATCAAATAACCAACAGATCATCCACTGAGAGCTAGAGAGTCATTTACTCTTATACTTTGATAGAGATTTAACACCTTTCTGTCTCTCATTAGACGATATGTTCTTTAGTGAGGTAAAAAACAGGAAACAACGTTTCAACATGGCCATGGTTATTCTGAACATATTGTTTTCCTATTTCCTAATGACTTCTTTTGATTAATAACAAGCTGCATGTTCATAATATGCAAAGTATTAAAGATTTTCGCATACGTGTATATTCACAGGTTCCCAAATAAAATGCAACCCATCACTCTCCCAGGGCTGCGAGAGGTAAATTTAGATAAAATACTTCAGTTTGTCTATTAAAGGAAATATGCCCAGGGACGGAAATCATACAAGCGCTGATTATTATGACTTCACTTGTGTCTGTTTCTAATTTTGTGATACGAAAAAACATGTTTTCAAGATACTAAATGTAACATAGATTTGCAAATGCATAGCAGTCACAGATGAATCTGCAAAGACTGATGACATGAAATCTATTCTGCTGCCTAATGTGCAAACTGCTACATGTATGTCTAAATTCATGGTATGTCAATGAATGTGTACACTAGTTTGATGTGTGGAGATGGTAAAACATTATCTATGAGTAACCACTGGTTGTTACTGTACCGCTGATATTTTGCGGGAAGGGGGTAGTTCGGGTGCCATGTCAATTTCCAGAAGTTTATTTGCTGGAATGCGGAAGTTTTTACGTCTTCTCAGGGGTCTTGTGACTGAAATGTCTTGGTTGTTGTTTAAAGCATCCTCAAATTTGCTGTGGATAATAATTGTTAACACCATCAACTTTAAATACCTATTGTGTTCTTTTTCCCAAAAAATGTGATTATGTAATTCTAATTCCTAACTTTCAATAAGACATAATATTTGGATGGGCCTCTAATATTAAATCTTAATGATGCAGATTAGCAGGTAATCTAAAAAAATCAATCAAAAATTTAAACAGCAAATTGGAAAATAAAATGAAAAAAAAAAATAAATAAATAAGATTAGACAGACTATCATTAGTATATAGTGAAACTTTAGTATTCCATTAGAAAAATGAACCATGCTAAAGCTAATAATTGAAAAAGATATCTTGAAAATATATACGGATGAAGAACATCCCCCTAACACAAATACAGAGTATGAACCTTCCATAATAATAAAATATATGAAAAATGCGATAAAGCAATATTGACAAAATTGTAATTAAATAACCTGGGACATACCATATGGTTCTAGACACAATACTGCATAATATCGCATAATATATGGCTGCAACTATAGCTTTCTTTCAGCTGAAAAAATCAAGCTTTTTACAAACAAAACTCACAGAGGTAAGGATTTGGTTTCATTTTTAGTTGGGACACTAAACCACAAAATGTACCATGTTCATTCATGCTACTTTCTATTTTGATAATGATATTCTTCATCTCACATCTTTTGCAAGGTATTCAAAGGTAGTACTCCAAAAGCACATAAACTCATTAAAGGAAAGCAATTTTGAACTAAATGATATCATCTTGTAATTCAGTATTATTTGAACATGGACAATTTGGGAGAAATATGATAAAACAGCTTCTATAATTGTACTTACCCGCCATTTGCTAAGTTCGCCCAAAGTCCACCTGGCTTTCCTAGTCTCATACTGCTGTCACCATCGTAATACCCCTGGAAATATAACAAATCATATCAATGATTAAGAGAAAAGGATATTAGATGCCATGTTCTGACTTGCAATGCAACTTTTGACAGTCTGCATGAAGTATCCTTGATTTAGTTCTATCAGCTTCTCTTCATAAATATCACGTTATAGGTGCAACTCACAGTGACTCTGCTATTCTTAACAAGAGCATTTCTGCAACATTTAACCCATTGCCTACGGGAACCCGTTTGTCCATGTATTAAGCCTAAGGGAATTAGAGAATTCAGTAGTCATCAGGTTAAACCAACATAAAAGTGATTTGATTCCTAATCTGCAATTCTGAATGTAATTAATAAGCTTCAATTTCATGTACAATATAGTTTATGGGGAGTATAATCAAAGTTTTATGTCACAAAGGTTTCTAGTTTTGCAGTATATTGTTTTGGTGGCAGCGGTGGGATTTGCATACAGGTTTGAGTGTACACAATTACGTTTGGTTGCTATGAATGATACCTCTTTGATTTGCTCCCGCACTCTGTGGAATGCGTTGAGCCATCTCATTCGTGCGATGGTCATAGCAGGTACTAGGTCTCTCAGCTCGTCCTCCTCTTCCCGCAGTTCCCGGTCCAGAGCCTCATCCCGGTCCAGAAGCTCGTCCGACTGCTGCAGGCTCTCTGAGTAGCGGTCAAGGGCCAGGCTGCTCCGGCTGACCCTCGGGGATGAGTAGCGGCTACTCCCGGGGCTGGGGATTAACATTCAGAAGGGATTAGTAAGATTCTGATTAGAGCTCATTCTTTTAACAGGATCCTTATTTTGGAAACTCACCCTTTCTGGTATCATAATAAAAGGTGTGACTGAATCTAATATAAAAAAGCTGTGTGAAATATGGTGTCATCTAGCTATGTTAGATCCATTTCAGGCAATTACAAATTAGATTTTTGAATGAATAATTTCACCAACAGAAAACTGCTTTTAACACAAAAATAATATTATTACTTATATATCATTACTTGTCACTAGCAATCTTGCATACAATGTACATGCAACCATCTCCATTCCCTGAGGAGTGATGCCTGTACAGTATCCATGTGCGCAGGTCAATTCCTAATCTAACAAAACAGCTTTCAATATCCTTCAAGATTCAGGTTTCTCCCTTCGTTGCAGGTTGTTGAATGTAGAGGAATGTCTTTCCTATGGGGTGTTCCAACATATGCTCTGGCTACAATTGCTCTGGGCTTCATTTCATCATAGACCCATTCTCATTACTGAGATAGCGCGCTCTAGCTTGCCCTAGATCATGCCATCTCTAAGGCGAGAACGCGGCGACGTTGTTTCGGTGCGATCCACACAGGTCCACAGCGATCCAAAACTGGACCACCTCTAGGGGGTGCTCCACGAGAGATAGCGCGATCTAGAGGGCATCTATTTGCAGTTCACTGTGCACAGAGTGCCAAGATAGATCAAGCTACCCTCTGCAGGTGTGAACCTGCGGCGTGCCAGTGGACCTCCCTGGCATGCGCCATGGGTCTCCCCACAATATCGCAATCCACTTTCCAATCTCGTAATGAGAACGGGGTCAAAGTTATAAGGTTAGGGTTAGAGTTGCAATTGGGTTTTAGGTTAGGTTTAGGTTTAGGATAAGGGTTATGAATAGTGTTTATTCCAAGGATGAAGCAAAGAATTTTGTTGGTGTAGGCTTATTGACTGTGAAACAAGTTTGTACAACAACCTAGGGATATCATAGTGCCATGGCTGGGATTTGAATTTCAATCAGTTGATGAGCCATCTAGAGAAGATTCCACTAGACCATAAACTTCGACTTCAAAAAAGTTAGACATCATCTGCTTCATAAACATTTCAACTTATTGAGACATATCCTTTAAAAATTTTGTACACATAAAATTTAGCTACATTATTCAATACCTTTTAGCTTCGATCAATTCAGATGAATGATATAAAGCATCATTCTTTATCCCAAATTCCTAGGGTGACATAGACAAATGGAACAATTTTTTCATGTTTTTGAAACTAAATAGCGATTCTTTTCTAAGTATGGATTACGCTTTGATGAATTGCATACTTTAGGGTTTCTATGCAAATATAATTTGTGCAAGAGACATCAATCATGCTTTTGGAAATTTATCTCTTCTTTTTCTTAAGCCTTCTTGTAAATATCAATTCTCTGGCGTTAAAACATTTATAGACTAAGCATTCAAATGCGAAGGGTATTTACACACATTCCAAGAGTGTAATCCAAATTATCAGGAGAAACGCTTAATCTGCTTAAAATTCAGTACAAGGATTTGTAACACGAACTAAAAATGCTTTCCATTTAAGCCTGGCCACTGGAATGAAAACATGTTCACAAGCTGACAGAATAATCTTTTGATTCCATCCAGAGCAATGACAGCATTGAATAACATCCTTGCAAATCATATCTAACTTGGATCTTGAATAATTGCATATCATAATAATTATAATACACAGTTTTATGCTGGTACTTGTCAAATTATGATGTTTATGGCACTGTGCAATTAACATACTCGATACAAAGGTGTACATATTTTCTAAACAAGTGATTTTCATTTCAAATGGATTTCAACAACCTTTACTGTTTAGCTAAAAAGTAGAAAAATGTGAGGTAAGCTATTCTGGGTACACTACTTTGGAATATGTTTGAATAACATGTAAACACATGACAAGAAAAACAAAGGATAACAAACATAAACAGAATGACTTTTTCTGATGCAATCTGGTTTTATCTTGATGATTTATGATATGCTATCACATTTCAAATAAATCCCTTCTATGGCAAATCAATCAGATGGAAAAGTAAGCTTTCCATCTTGCTCAGCCAGAGTTACCTATACAGTGTGAGTCAATAAAAAGGAAACCCAGATTCAACCCTAAATATCGTTGTAATTAATACATATAGATCTGATTAAAGGTACTCACGTTGTAGCCTATCATGTTACCTTAATTTGATTCCTTGATCAATGAAATCCTGACCATGGACAGCTGAATAATAACACATTTCCTGACTCATGTCAAATTTCCTCTGCCCAAGTTTGGAATGAAATGGATGGTCGACCCAAGGTTGGCTGAATGGTCTCCATTCCAGTTGAATGCACTCTCAAATAATGAAAGTACCTCCTGAACACCATTCAGCCCAAACTTGGGTAGAGACAATTTTGACAAGCTTTTTTATTAAAATGGCCAGTGCTCAGAGATCCACGATTGCATTTTGGTGAGCAGCCTATCAAATTACAGAAGACATTATCAACTATCATACAATTATAATACGTTTCAGTGATTTTTCTTGGTTTTTATTAAAGATATTGGGGCTTTAATATGAGTTTCCTTTTTATTGGCTCACCCTGTATATGACAGACACTACTCCACCTGGAAATATATATTTGCTATTCCATCTGGTGATCTGACACATGCTTGTGTGACATTTTCTCCAGACTTTATTTTTTCCAAAGATATACAGTGCGTCCCAGTAAAATACAAGCCCTAAAACAAAAAGTTATTGTGACCACACTATGTGATCCTAACATTTTCACAGTTTTACCCAAATCCAGCACAACTGAGTTTTTACATGTCATTTTCAAAATGCTGCTGCTCGGTAAAGCATTTACAGATGGATGCCATCAAGGTATCACTTAAAAGCATAATACGTTTATGGAAAATAGACAATCATTGTCATAGAGCACATAGTGTGGTCACAATAACGTTAACCCTTTGTTTTAGGGTTTCGTTTTTTCTGGGACGCACTGTATATAGGGTAAGGGTTGTGATTGGGTTTGAGGTTAGGTATATTGTTGGGTCCAGGGGAAAATTTGATAATTCGATTAATGCAGGAGAGTGAACACAGGGGGATTGTCACAGAAGCATGTGCCATCAAAACATTCATTTCATATGACAGTTTAGAGCATGACTCCATCATTCTTAATAACTGAGGGAAATCATACATTCATATTGAAAAATGAACCTGTACAAAATCTGCTATTTTTTCTCGAAAGCATTTTTTGTAAAAAAAAATTGCAGATTTTGTACAGGTTCATTTTTCAGTTTGATTTTATTAGTAAACAAACAGGGAGCAAAATGTAAAAGATAAAAGAGGGTCATCTTTATTCTACAATCTTTTTAGTGCATAGAATTTAGTAAAGAATAAAAACGTTTGGTATCATTAAAAATTGCATTAAATTTCCTATTTCTTTTTTGATAGAGCATTATGTTGTGGACAGGAAAAAGAAAGCATGATTAACGTTTTGGTTTTCACATTATGACAGGTGAACCCCTTGTTACAGTAAGAATTAAAACAGGCAATTTGTACTCACAAGCTTGCTACCAATAATTTGTCAAATTTCAAGCAATACCTTACCCCATCTTAAATCAGTCAAATGTCTCCAAAAGCTTCCAGTTTTATAAATATTGCAGAGCAAAAAAGGAATGCCAAATATGCACTAGATGGGTGCAAATGACTCTAGCATGATTTGTATATTGCATTTATTCTACAGTTATCATCTAAACATAAATGACTATACCAGCACATTTTGCTCCACTGAATATGCTATTACAATCAGCATTGACACTAAACAAGATTACAATACCAAAAACACACCCTTACATCGACATAGAATGCAATGCCCGGAATCCTTTTAATTTTTGAATGTCACTGTCATAATGATATTGATAGGTCTTTGATGTGACAAAAATTACACATGTTGTGTGAACAAATCACAGCAGCCTGTATTCTACTGAGGCACTTAAAGGACTAAAATCAAGTTATACAAAGGGAAAAATTATTAAACATTAGTCTAACTTCCCTTGTAAACTTGACTTAGATTTAGAACAAGCTTAAACCCACCGCTAGGTTTAAATTTCAGTAGAATATGGACCTTAATGTCAAAACTGTTATAAAAAGAAACAGGGGTACCATTATTACTGCGGATATAATTGGAAATAAATTTGAAGAGAATGAATAAAAATAGGAATATTCTTACCTTCCTGTGTCCAGCGATGGCCTACTGTCTCGTTCTAAACTATCTACATCTCTCTCATCTCTGTGTAGGTATCTCTCACTCCCATGAGGGCTATAGGGGTATGACCCCATCCGATGCCTTTGTGGGACGGTATTGCTGGTTTCAGATTCCACCTCACTCTGTTCAGTTCTCGTCTCAAAACTCTCCCCCCTGTCCACATAGTTCCTGCCATCATCAAAGTTATACCCCTCAAAGTCAAAGTTGGACCCCCTGCGGTCGTATTCACTCTCCCGAATGTTCCTGTAAGGGTCCCGGCGGAGAAGTTCAAACTCGCTGCCTCTCTCATCAAGGTCGTCACTCTCCGGTTGACAGTAGATATTTTCATGCAATTCAAATCCACCCTCCTGCTGAGGGTCGAAGTCTTCTCCCCCTCTTGACCGTAACTCTCTTTCCTGTCTTGGGTCAAAGTCACCGTCAAGTCGTGAATCAAACTCGCTGTCCCGTCCAGTCTCAAACTCACTGTCTGTTCGCAAATTGTATTCAGTCTCCCTAGTTAGATCATATTTGCTACCCTTTTTGGAATCTAGTCCACCACCAGGCACGAGGTTGCCTCTTCTGTTTTCAAATTCGTTGTCTGTCCTTAAATCGTAGTTGCTGCCTCTCAAAGGCTCAAGGTCTTCATCCCTTCTTAAATCATAACTACTCCCTCTTCCCACATCACGTTCACCATCTATCCCTATATCTTCACCCTTGCGCAAACCATACGCTGCTTTCTCCTTGTCATACTCAATATCCTCAGGCTCCCGTTGTTCAAAGTCGCCATCTGGTGGCACAAAGTCACGATCCCGGGGATCGAACTCCCTTTCCCTCCCTTCGTACTCATCGCTGTAAACCTCAGCTGGATAATCGTCCCGATCGTACTTCCTATCATATTCCTCTTGTTCATACGACTCCATGCGTCTGTACCTCTGCTCGTCAGAGCTCTGTCCTTCGCGATACTCTTCCCGGAACTGATCGTAATCATCCAAATAGCCCCGTTGGTTTGCACCATATTCTGAATCATACTCCCCACTGTAATTGTCCTCAGGGTTTGTGAATTCACCTGTTGAGCCATTGTATCTAAGACAAGACGAGACAAAATATTCAAACATCATTTTTGCCTCAATAAATTGAATACCTCAGGATTAAGTCAACGTACTATATCTGAAGTGTGTGAAGTAGCAGACTGCTCTTAAGATCCAATTGTTCTATTCAAATGACCGTTTCTCTCATAAGGTAAGGTCCAAGAAGCAATCGGAGATCAATAAGAATTTTTGCTTAAGAAATATGTGTCAAAATCTGGATCTCTGTAATGACAGCAAACATAATGTAATAGATACTTTTAGCTATAAAGAGTATGTATGAAGCGCAACAAATCATTTGCATACTAGGGATGGAAAATAGAGTATGCCATGTGAATCTTTGTAGTATCGTGAATGTTTTACCTGTAATACATATTACAACTGGAGCCCTATTCAAGGATGGAAATTAAAGTATGGCAAGTGAATCTTTGCAGCAACATACCTGTAATCCATATTGCTACCAAAGTGATAGTCATTGTAGTATTTAACATTCTATCCAAGGGACAGATTAAGAAGTATGCCATGTGAATCTTTGCAACATCATGAATATTTTACCTGTAATCCATATTGCTACCGGAATGATAGTCATTGTAGTATTCTCTATCAGGGTAATCCTGGTCTAAGCGATCAGCGCTACCGTCCGTGAAGTCACCGCGGTCTTCGGGATAGAGTCGTCTTCTGTCGTCGTCCTCTATGAAACGTCCTATCCGCTCTTCATCAGTGTAGTCATGGGGGTAGTAAGGCTGGGAAATTGCACCAAAAAAAAGGATGAAAATAGTGTGAAGTCAAATATTTGAAATCATGTGAAGGGAATGGCAAAGAGCAAAATTACATGAACTGATATCCAATTCAAAAGCTCAACTTCTACCTCTCCATTGTTATATGCGTTTCTATTAACAAATAGAAGGTTGCTACCTATTAGCTCTTATAAAAATATAAGCATGCTGCATGCTTGTTATGAGCTTGTTACAAGCTTGCTATCTAGATAAGCTTGGAGCCATGCATGCTTCCTTATTGATACAAACACGTTGCATAGCGCGGACCTGTTCATGCCCCTAAATAAGCATGATAAAAGCTTCAAGAATTTATAGACAAGGATGTAAGCAGGCTAGCATCACTAGCAGAATTGTCTGCACGCTACAGTCTTTATAATGAGCGTATGTAAATGCTTACAAATTTTTTAGCTTTCAAGGAGCTTGCAAGGAGCTTGCGGAAAGCTGACAGGAAGTCTGAAATGTCGTGCAACAGTTCTCGCTGCAAGCTGGCAAAGAAGGAAGCAGGCTTGCAAACAGAATATCAAATTGAATGTTCTCATTTGCATACTTCCTGTATTTCCTTATGTTTGTTTTTGATTGACATTTAAAAAAAACCTGGCGACAGTCGACCAAAGGAGAAGACTCTTTAAAGCCCACTGCATACTATACGATCGACTGCGATCCGATTTTGGAAATAAATCGAAAGAACATTGAATATGGACATTTTAACAAATAACTGCTTCCTTATTCAGGTTCTGAACAATAATATGAATACTAAACATAAGAATTTGGGGCGTTGTCAGCCTTCAACCCTGAGTATGGGCCAAATCAGTTTCAAAGCGTAGACAATCGTACGGCTCCTCTGACATCACTACGATTTGGCCCTGATATAGCCTTTCCTCTGACTAGAAGGCTTTGCTACAGGCCCTAATTTCGATTTTACTATCTATATGACAGTTCACAATCTCAATAAAAAGTATTTTATGTACTTAAATGTTTTCATCAAATGTTATTACATTTTCTTCCAAAATCAGATCACAGACCGTGTGTGGTGGGTTTTAGATGCCTAACATCCAAAGAATTAAGAAGAAATTCACTCACCTCCTCCATGCCAGAGTAGTGGTCATCATTGAAATCATGGAAGCGAGAAGGGGGTGAGCCATGGGAGGGGGAGTCTAACCTATCAGAAGAATGGTGTGCTGTACCAGCGCTGTGACGAGGACTGCTATTGCTGACTGTGGGTGCGTTTACATCACTGGTGTAATCGCTGTCTTCGGACATCATACCAGCTGAAAACAAAAACAAAAACATAAGAACACTTCAATCTATTTTTATCATTTAGAGTTTAGATTATTTTACAGTGAAACCTGTGTATAAAGCCCAATCAAGTGGTATTTTAAAAGTATGTGCACTTAATGTACAGGTTGCTTTAGTGCAGCTTTCAGTTAAAAACACCGTTCAAGAGAAACTAGAACATGTAATCTGCATAGACGTGTGGTCTTTCTATACAGGTGGTCGCTGCAGCATTTTCACTGAGGTTCTATAAAAAGAATCGAACCTCCTTTGTAATGCTTTCTCAAAGAGGATCACCCTTGACAAACCAATATATGTATTTAGAAAATATGAAACCGAGATTAAAGAAAGGAAATATGGAAATATTGTTTAAAGTATGATTGTATTGCTGATGAAAAAAAAACAGAGAAAAATGTATTCGAGATAATAATATACCTGGAGCAAAAAAATTCATTAATGACTTCAAATTGTCGAAAAATGAAAGAAAAAAGAAAGTATATTATGCCATTCAAATAGCATAACAGTGCAATATCTGCCACATAATATCCAGATGATTAAAACAAAATGTAGAATCAACACAGGCATTAAATATCTTTCAAACAGACCACCATGCAGAGGACAATAGAGGCCGTGTTTCACACATTTATTTTTTTTTTATACCATGTTCATCTATGTAAGATATGAACCACTTACCTTATCAATGGCAAGACACATTCCATACCCATTCCAGACCCGACCTAAGTTACATGATATATCCAAATTATATTTTCCATTTTCCCAGCAAAAGAACACAAACAATCGCGAAATTTGAACCAAAAATGCACACGCCCTTGCAGATCACCTCATTCTCGATGCATAAAATGCATTCGGTATGTGATGCATGTTCGAGAAACCACTTTGAGCCCAGCACCGGTTGCTTTTGATGGTAACGCGCAGTATTTATAATTGAAATGATCAATCATACATCAATTATCGTTGAGCATCTGAAAGATGTACATGACTGTAATATGGAGAAGTTGATGCATGAATGCAACATGGCTCCAGGAAGGTTTGTGTAGTTCAAAGAGCTAATGGCATCTAATAAAATGGTCCTCAACTGATGATGTTGGTTTAGTTGGTAGGATTTATTTATTCACATACACCCAGTTTTTGGCATTGAGAAAGAACGGAACGTTAATGCGATAATCTTGGTTTGTAATCACTTTCGAGTCTCCTATAGAGAATTTTTTTTTTAGTCCACATGAAGAGTAATATTGGTTGGACAAATAAAGTTACTGTCAAGACCAGTTACTCCAGACAGCTTTCCTTATAAAATCCATTTATCCTTCAGATTGCAGATCTCATAGATTCAAATATCTATAGTTTCTGTCTAATCAATGGTTAGATGTTCCACTGGCGCATACTGCACTCTGTCAAAGTCATCTTTAAAAATGTCCCAAAGAAATAAATATCAAAAGAAAAGAATTAGTTCAACTTGTAAGCAGGCATAACCACAAGATACCAGGCACGAGAAACAGAAGTACATGTAGGTCAACAGATGAACTCACAAAAGTATAGATGACACATTTCCGGCCAAGTAAAAGTTCCTATCAGTAAAATGTACTTCTGTTACTCAAAAAATTTATTGAAATGAGAGCAGCTCTGCTGATTTATGGTCAAGATGGCGATATAAACAGTTTTTCCTGGACATCTTGCTAGTCTTATTAAAACATCAATTCAACAGTTCCTTGGCAGAATCATATATCCTGATTCTAAGTCAATAAAATGTCATCTCCAATTAGTCCTTCCAGTCCACGCATGCTAATCTTCCAATGGATCTTCATTAGCTTCACACACCCTATGAAGCTATACATAGTTGCACGCGATGCATATCCAGACAATCGGGGCGAAATAAAAGCATCCAATTTATGTTCCACTACCTGCTTGGTGGAGCAGGCTCTTTGAGTGTTATGGATGAGACTCTGTCGTCCTCATTTACCAAAGAGCATCTATTGAAAATACGTCGGGCTAATTAACCCCAGTCCAAACGAAATGCTAAATATTCCAATCAATATACGTACTGCAGCTTAAGCGACTATCCCCTGCCCCCTTTCACATGCAAGGAGTAGGAGCTATGTTAGCAGTTTGCTAGAATCTATCTTTGTGATATCTTTGGAAGGAGAAAATGAAATGAATTGATCTTAATTGATATTTTTCATCATGATCGATGCAATTGTTCAAATTTGTTCAACCTGTTGATTACCTCACCAGGGCCCTGTTTCATAAAACTTGTCATCAATGACAAGTTGCAATAACTGTTATAAGCTATTGAAATCCTTGCGTCTGAATGGCTGAGAGCAAATTTGTCAGCAAAAATCACTAGCAAGACACTCGATGAAACGCGCCCCTGAGATGACTCAGATAAGGTCTATTGAAAATGCATGTTATGTAAAAATCAAATAATATCCAATGGGTTAATCATAGATTTATCATGGTACAAGTAGACAGATTACTACTACTTTAAGCTGAATGAAAAATGAGGTTATCAAAGACACTGCAGCTGCATCATAGCAGTCTATTTTTAGTGTTCATATAATTGTTCAGTAGTAGATGTCGCTAATTGCTCTTTCCTGCATGTTTAAAGTGAAGAATAGCGTGTTTAATTAGTTTAGTATCAACATGAGCTTAAGCGTGGGCCCCATTTGTCCGATAACGACAACGATAACCAGAATTTTCACTCAATGTACACCCACACATACACACTATACAGTAGTGTGTAACTTTAATGGAAAATCTTGATATCGTTATCATTATTGGACAAAGGCGACCCACACTTAAGTTTTGTGTGTGAAAGGTGGTTAAAGAACACAACGTCATAATTCATAATGCTGTATTGATTTACCAAGATCCCAAAACATGTACACGGGGGAAAGGGGGTTGTGCCTATATTAAGGTAACTCTACATCTGTACTGCTCTTAGTCTTTACTTAGGGTTATTGTTATTTTGAGCAAGGTTATGTAATCTAAATAATCTAGGTCAGTATAACGCACACTAACAAGTATACACATTCAGGGTTAATGCTGGTAAATGACGTCATCCGAATGGGGGGAGGGGTGCAAAGGAAAATTTTTATTACACCCTGGTCGGTCATTTCTATCAGGATATAAGTTTATAAGTGAAGATTAACCTGGAGCATCAAAACCCATGTTCTAAGTCACTGGTGTTCTAGGGACTTTTTGACATGCATAGGATACGTGATTATAACATTTTAGCAATTTCTTTTATCCTCTAGCACTTAAAGAACTACTGCAAAAAAGAACAAAAACATTTTTGCCATATACATATAATCAATTTCTGTAATCCAATAAATCTGTTTTGACATTTCTCCCTTATAAAGTCTTAAGAATTGAATCTAACTTTGAATGCAATCTAATAAACATATTTGCTTTTTTTTCTTTCTTTTTAAAATCAGAACTGAAATTGAAACATAAATATTTAACAAATTACAGCAAAGGACCCAATTACATTCATTTTGTACAAAGTGAACTTGTACTATTCATAACCTTTGGAGTAGAAAAAAAAAAGGCAGGAGAGTACATCTCGTTCCTCTACCCCTCCCCTATTAACTAAATAAGCAATCAATTTTGTTCTAACTCTACTGCGATGAATGTTTCAAAATCTTCTACAGGAGGAGGTGCACCTAATAGCTTTCCCTGACATTTCAATGTGCAGTGAAGCGGAACACACAAGATGTACCCTACAACCCCCTGGTGTGCCATGTACATGTATATACAGTGTAGGTAAGGAACAGAGCTCTGTTAACCCTTTCAGGAAAAGAATTATTTAAGGGCTAAGTTGATCACATTTTGTTCTTCAAATTGGCAACAATAATATTTTTCTTTTAGTGCTACGTGGTTCTAATAAGGTGTAATGTCTTTGAAAACAATATACATAGTGATGTATTTTGTCAAAAAGTTGAAAAAATGCCAATTTGATCAAAAACCAATGATTTTGAACCTCTCAATGTGTTGCCAATTTTAGGATTTTTAATCTTATTCTCGTTTTTAAAATTCCTGGCATCAAACGCATTATGGTCATGCAACAAAAATGGACAGAGTGTGTGCAGAAATTTGTGTTCTTTCTACTCATGTATCTAGTATATTTTTAGGGCTCTCAATCAAAAGTTACTGAGCAAAACCAAAAAATGTGGTCAATTGTCTCGAAAGGGTTAACCTTCGCCTATGGGAACCCGGCGGCTCATAAGCCCATGGGAATGGAAGAATTCAGTAGTCAACAGCTTAAGTGCCCGCTTTGGTTTCCCATCTTAACCCTTTCGAGACAATTGACCACATTTTGTGGTTTGGCCCAATAACTTTTGATTTAGAGCCTTAAAAAATATACCAGATGCATGAGTAGAAAGAGCAAAAAATTCTGCACATACTGCGTCCATTTTCGTTGCATAATAATATTGCGTTTGATGCCAGGAATTTTAAAAAGGAAAATAAGATTGAACATCCTTAAATTGGCAACATATTGAGAGGTTCAAAATCATTGTTTTTTGTCCAAATTGGCAACTTTTTCAACTTTTCAACAAAGTTCCTAACCATGTATATTATTTTCAAGACATTACATCTTATTAGAACCACGTAGCACTAAAAGAAAAATATTATTGTTGCCAATTTGCAGAACAAAATGTGATCAATTGAGCTCTTAAATAATTCCTGTCCTGAAAGGGTTAAACACTGGAATCCACAAGAAGATGATTCCACTATGTAATGTTCACAGATAAGATTTTTTTCAAAGGGAGTAATGGAATTGTTTTGGATTTGCTATCTGTGTCCAATGGTACATCATTATGTTTCTACAAATTTATATCATTTGCTAAGCATCACAAAGGTATTCATTTGAATAGTTCTAACCCTTCCATAACAGGAATTATTTAAGGGTTAATTTGATCACATTTTGTTCTTAAAATTGGCAACAATAATATTTTTCTTTTAGTACTGCATGGTTTTAATAAAATGTTGTGTCTTTTAAGACAATATTAGGAACTTTGTCGAAAAAGTAGAAAATTGGCAAATTTTGATTACAAAAAAACAATCATTTTGAACCTCACAATGCGATGCCAATTCTAAGTTTTTGAAGCTTATTTTCCTTTATAAAATTTCTGGCATCAAATGCAATAAGGTCATGCAACAAAAATGGACACAGGGTGTGCAGAAATTTTTGCTCTTTCTATTTATGCATCTGGGCCCCATTGCATAAAACTTACCATTAACGGTAACTTTGCCATCAACGGTAACTCCCATGGAAACCTTGATTTTGATTGGCTGTTGAGTGATGTTACCATGGTAGTTACCATTGATAGCAGAGTTACCATTAATGGTAAGTTATATGCAACGGGGCCCAGGTATATTTTTAGAGATCTGAATCAGAAGTTATTGAGCCAAAACACAAAATGTGGAGTGATGTCACAAAAGGGTTAACAGAGTTAACACCCTTACAGCTGTCAAAAGATTTTACATCTATGTCAGTCCATCATTTCATCACCTAATAGCTACAATGAAGGCAAAGCTTCTTAAAGTACACATTCAAAGAAAATCACAAATATGATAAATAATGTATCACTAGAAACTGGCAAGTTAACAGATAGCAATCGTATCAGTTTAAAGTCAACTACATATCAGGTAATTAAACAATAATACAAATAAAACTACCTCGCAGCATCTGCGATATACAAGCGCTTCGCCAAAAAAATAACAATGTTTCAATGACGTCAATAAAGGGAACAATCCTGTCCAAGCAGACGACGTCCCATAAAGAATGAACATAAGTGCAGTGCAGTTATTTCTCAAATTATAAAGAATTTAGTGTATTCAAACGTGCCCATATTTCACACCATTCTAAAATGGGAATGAAACAGATTCTGATTACTGAAATTTTTTTTTTGTAAATATATAGGATGAGGGTTAATGAACAATCAAAGAAACCACACTTTCAAATTGAAAAGCCCGCTGAATGATTGCAAGGACGGTATTTATCCCTCATTCAACGCCGAACGTCCAGCGGTGTATGCAGCTGTGAATGCAATGGCGTCTATTTTGTTTACAAGCAACTGATTCCTTTATTCTTGTAACGCTTCATTTTCCATCCAAATAAACCCATGCACGGGGTTTAGAGTGAGGCAATATATGGATTAAACATAATAGACTAATGCTAGTGAAGTGAAACAAGTGAAGAGAAGATGACAAAACAGGCAATGAAAATATGTGAGATGTTATGGGACATCGTCTGCTTGTGCAATTAACGTCCTCTCTTTGACGTCACACATTTCAGCGGCTTTCGGAGAGCTGTTCAGGTGCTATGTCGGGGCTGTATTTTAGCAATTTGTAATTGATAATAATCATTACTTCGAATGTTTGCAAGCGTCGAATTTTGACAAACTTGTCCGGTCTAAGCTTCACCTACGCAATAATGAAACTTAAGTCAGTTTTAAAAATCAATGAATATCTACTTTAAACCTTCACAGACAAAGATTGGGTATCTTGGGTAAAAATGACTGGACTCCACAAAAAAGCACTCTGTTTTTTTTTTTTGGGGGGGGGGGGCTTACTTACATCGTTCACTTCAATTTTCCTGTTGTTACAGCATAGCATCAAGTATCAGGCTATGATTCATTTGACTTGAATGAAATTTATGCAGTTTAATCTAATCATATACACATATATACTCTACAACTTTCCTTATTGTTTATAGTGACACATAAAATGTACGAAAAAGAAAACCAGCCCACAAAAAATACAAGGATTCACATTCCAACTTATGTTGAAGAGCTCATAAATTTGTCAAGAACAAGGCTCTTAGTGCATACTCGGCAATGTTAGGAAAGTCTAAAAGTAAAGCAGTTCCTACTAATTAGTTCCTAGCATTATACCTCGTGTGTATCTAAATCAATACCGTGTTAGCTTCTGTATGTCATAGTCTACATGTTGTCTGAAATCTGTGTGAGGGTTGCTGACCTAAGTTTCTCTGAACTTGTCCATGATCGTAATCAGATATCTGTGATGTCATAACAGTAGGGGGAGAGCTGTAATCATTGTACCCATCGATACCTTCAAGACTGCTACATGTGTGGACCAGTTAAAAGAAACACGTTTGATGGCCCTTTTATTTTGTAAGAGAACATTGATTATTGTATGTTTTGTTGGCTCAATGGGTCTCTCTGAAATGTATTCTTAAATGTTTAACTCTTTACCTGCCAGACACATTATTCTATGAAGATGTTTGCATAAATCTGCCCAGAATTTCATCACCAAGACAGAAAGAGTTAAATGGCAGTGACGTACCCATGATTTTTTACAAGGGGGGCAAATTTTGTCAACTGTCAAATTCTGCTTGGAGGGAGACCTGTATTTTTTTCTTCTCGCCAGGCTTCAAAACTCGCTCAGTGGGGGGGGGGGGGGGGGGGGGGGGGGGGGGGGGAAGGCAAAAATACATTTTCCCTAGCGCTCCAAAAGTCGCTCAGTGGGGTGGGGGGGGTATCAGATTTTATGGAGGTCCAGAAATCTGTGACAGGCAAAAAAAAAGGTCTAAAAAAGGGGAGGGGATTTTTTTTTTTTCTGTCAAAAGTTGTCAGGGGGCACTATGCCCCTCTGCCCCCCCCCCCTTTGGTACGCTAGTGTTAAATGGTCTATATTCTTTGTGAAGCACTTTGTGAAAAGCTTTGGGACTGTACAGAAAAGGAGCTAAACCAAATATTTGTAAGGTAGCCGACTTGCTTTTTGTGATGGAAAAGGATGAGAATTCAGTGTTCTTTGGAAATTAAACATTAATCATTCTGGATGACCCACTTCAAGGATGAAAACTTTTAAGATGTGTCAGACAAGAGCTTGCATACTAGAAAGACTATGGCTTAAAGATGTTTAACTTGAGTAAAAGGTAAAAAATACAAGACAAAGGAAAAATTTATATAAGCATACTGCAAACTAAAAATTATATAAACAACATTCATACAAGTTCATAAACATTTCTTTAACCCTTAGCATGCCAGCAGTATCAGCATCACCTGCCCAGCGCTTGCTCAGCATTTGATATTTTTATGAAAACTTACAAATTCTATAAAATACAATATTGTCAAAAAGAGTGGGATTTAATGTGGAGACTCATAAAACCAAAAATGGGTAATCATATTGACAGATACCTTTCACTGTGTATGGTTGAGAGATGAGGCGAGTTGGATTGTACCACTTGACTTCACTCACGGAAAAGAGTAAACCGAATCTTGCACTGATGTTACATGAACATGTTATGAAATTTTTATGAAATTTAAACCCCACAAAAAACATGCAAAATGCATTAAAAAGTATATGAATGATGTGTAGAAGTTGAAAAGGATTATGATGAATAATGGTAGGCCTCATAGCAACATGGAAAGAAAAATAATGGAGTGCAAAAACCGTTAAAAATATGTAGAATGGTATGGGTGAATACGTATGGTGTGCTGGTGTTGAAAGGTAGAGTAGGGCACAGAAAAAGAAGGGAGTGTTCTGAATTTGAGGAATGTGTCTGTTTCATCTTCATCAGAAAGTGGGGGGGGGGGTGGACTCCTATAATTTGAGACAATGTGCATGTGTCATCCATTTTGTAGAATGGGGGAAGAGGAACAAAAAAATTGTATGGATGGGCTCAAATAATTTGAGACATGGTATATGTATCATCCATTTTGTAGACAGACAGAGAAACACAGAAAGTGGGGGTGGGAGTGGGCACCCCAAATATGAGACATGGTGCTAGTGTCATCTATTTCACAGACTGGCAGAGGGAAACTGAAAGTGTGGGGTATTCGCACCCTTAATTTCAAACAAGATGTGATATCTATTTCGAAGGTCAGATGGACACGAAAAGGGGGGGGATCCCTAATTGAGACAAGGTGTATGCATCATCAATTTTGAAGACGAACAGAGGGACACAGAAAATGGGGGGAGGGGGCATCTTAACATGTAATTTGATACAAATTGCCCACACCATCCATTTTGACAGGGGCGGCAGGGCAGAAGGGCAGAGAATGATGGAGGGGCGAGGAGGGGAGGGGGGGCAAAATGGTGGAGGACTTACACTGAGCCGGTATAAGCTGGGCAGGTGGCTGCTGTCCCGAGGCGCTGGCATCGTGTTGGATAATGTCGTGGATCATCCGCAGCTTGCGTTCATAAGCCACCGACTCTTCTTGCTCTGTTCATGATAGAAAGCGAGAAGAATTGTTGAAAGCTACGATAGCAAGATGAGAGATAACGATTACAATCTTGATGATAGCCAAACATGTTGCATGCCCCCATCCATTGGATTACATGCAGCTTGCCAGAATAGGTCACTTATTCTTCTGTTGTAGTGGAAAATGAGAGAAGGAAAAGTCTTTTGAAGTTGCGCATGATAGATGGAAAGGTATAATGACCTTTGAAACAATGTGATACATGATAAATTTGCTATTAAAAATACATGTAAAGTCATCTAGTAAGTGATCTAAAACCTGCAATGTACAGCTGAAGTTGTTGACTCCTGGTAACTGAGATGTTGTTTGTTAAGAGCTAGAATGGTGTTAATGAATATAACATCAAGATGATACCTTTTCTGGTTCTCAGTGGCGCAAATCCATTTTGAAAATTTTTTTGGGGGGAGGGACATTCGCCTCAAAAATTCTCTGACAAGCAAAAAAAAAAAAAAAAAAAGTTATTCAAAAAGGTGGGGGGGGGGCCATTCGCCTCAAAAATTCTCTGACAAGCGGGAGGGGGGGGAAAAGGTTATTCAAAAAGGGGGGGGGGACATCGCCTCAAAAATTCTCTGACAAGCAAAAAAAAAAAAAAAAAAAGGTTATTTAAAAAGGTGGGGGGGGGGGACATTCGCCTATCTTAAGAAAGATGGGGGGGGGGACATGTCCCCTGTCCCCCCTGGATTTGCGCCCATGCTGGTTCTCGACAAATGATATGTATATGTATTTAGTGGAACAAGGGGTCTTCAGGTTTATATTAGCGAGCTTTCGATTTCTGCACCGAACGACTTCTACAACGAGTCACCAGAGCGTGGAGACGTCTCACAGGCCAAGTCCGTTCACTTCGCGCTAAACGCTTTCGATCTCTCACGACGTGGTGGGTCGCGCTTTCATCCATATTTGGAGCTTGTATGACGTCATATATATGAACGTTCGTGCTGAATCGAGGAAGACGGCAAAACCAGGGTGCACGCGTCCTCGATTCGGCTAGTGGACGCAGGAGAGGACGTGACGCATGCGCAGAGCTTCAAAATGTGGTTCGATCGTACTAGTCGACTATGTCGACGTGCAAATCGAAAGCTCGCTAATATACCGATTGCTGAGCACATGTCCAACTTTTTTTAGTCCAGAATATTTTCCTAGCCAACTTTTATAAAAATCTCATACATAAGGACTGACAATTTGTTTTATTCATAGTGGGTAGCATAGACGCATCTGGAACGCAAAATGCATATTGATGAAAATCATGATTTTATTGAACTATTAAAGGTAGAAACATATCATAAAGTCACACAGAGTGTAAAAATACCTCTACTACCATAAATAGGCGAAATATTACCAAATTGCCATTGCATATGTAAAATATCAACTTTCCGGACGCGTCTATTTGTGCTACTCCATTTCGCTTTTAAAGCTCCCTTAATGAGCATTCAATAGCATTGAATCTTACTTTAAGCTTCACAATTTGCAAAATTCGCTTTTAAATGGCTGTAATAGCCAGCACTGTTTCTCTTGGAATATTTATGAGTCGCAGATGAAGTATGATACATCAGATATCAGTATGCATGCAGCCGGCAGGTGCTGAAGAAGTCTGATTTGGATCTCGGCCCAGCGAGCAGTAAATGGAGGCCTGCGACGTCACAGAAGGCAACCAACTGAGAAATGAGAGCTGGGGTATTTAATGAGGCCATACTCCACGTATGTATGTAGAGCCATTGCTGAATGAATGTCACCGATATTAACGCTGGAGCAAATTGGCTTTAGTTCCCAAGTGCATTAGATGCTATGCAGGCTTTCATAGCCTTGGCCTATATGGGATAGACTATGGAAAACACAGGGCACATGCTTTTAACATTCTAATAGGATCATTACCCAACACAGGCATAGTAGCAGAAATAATGTGTATCACCTTCACATGAAGTCACTGACATCAACCTAATCACCCCCCCCCCCCTCCCCACTATCACCAGCACACCTGATCACCTCACAAAAACAAAGCTGATTATAGAGCAAAAGTTACGACATCGACCTAATTTATGCTGCTTTTTATTGTATTGGACGATAAGACATGTATTTCTAAGAAGCAAGATTACTTTTCATTGTCCCAAAATTTGAAAAGCTCAAACTGCCTACAGCAGTGAAAGGATTGATATACGGGTTCAAATATGCCAACACAACAAGTCACTCTCGATGTAAGCTTAAGTTTATAATGATAATATTAAAAATCATTTTCATGAAGGACAGAGAATCACTAGAAAAATGCAATCTCAACGAGTTGGAGAGCAATTAATTACACATAGTTCACTGCAAACTAAATTACAATAGAGCCAGCAAGCTTCTTTCACATTGCTGTTTGTACAACAGAACACAAATCAATTGTTAGCTGGGGGTAATTTCATCAATTACACTCAAAATGTGAATAGACATTGTTGTCTACCATACTTCTTCTGAGTGTTAATCTTCAAAAGCCCATTGTCAGTGTTGGAGTGCAATTATGACAGGTCTGCAAACACCAAACACTGTTAATAGCTGCAACCAACAAACTCCATCCCTTCTTTCATGAGCATCACGTATATGCAAGAAAAGGTTTCTTCTTTTTAAATATCTATTGCCTTTTCTATGAATCCCAGGGGTTTCAAAAATTCAAGGGTTAATTGAATGCCTTCTTGGCATGCCAGTTTTCAATATAACACTTTTTTAAAAATTAAGAGACATATCTCAATACATAATGAAAAGTAGTATATATACCAATGAAGTAGTCACATAATTTCTTTCATCTGTAGTAGATGTAGACTCATTTTTCTTAAGGCAACAACAAAAAAGAGGATTATATTCATCAAGGGGGCATTCCTGTATAAAGATAATTTCTAATCTTTAGTAGACTTCTTTACCTAATGTGAAATTGAAGAAAAACAATATACTGAAAAATTCCAATTAAACAGAGTTTTCATCTTTAGTAGATATAGACTTATTTCTTTAATCTGAAATCATTTTTTACACTTATCAATTAAGTTTTCATCTGTAAAGCTGATTTTCATTTTAAATGTAGATGCGGACTTAATCTACTTGAAAATCCCTCATCAGAATGATAAGCCAGAGTTAAATATACACAAATGTCAGTAGACATATATTTCGTGGGATATGCGTTGCAGTGTCATCGTATGCCTGCTGTCATTAAAGTTATCATGAGTACGTGTAAACCCACACGTCTACAAAATAACCTTTGAATGAACTCAGCAAAGATTTATTCATTCACTACCGTGACTCCACCTCATGCAGTGCATTATCACTAATGCACTCTCAACTGTGCATTATTTGTGCGATTCCAAAGCAAAAGGTACAATTAGAGATACAACAAAGTGTAAATGAGGCAAAAATAATTACAGTGTTATATATGAATTCCCTGTATCCAGATATAGCCACTGAAACACGATTTCTGAGTAAAAAACAGCATGTCCCACATGCATTACCAAAATAGAAGTCCAGCCGTGTTTCAAGAATATAACTGTATTCGTCATAATCCAACCTTTACATGTGCTGTCTGAAAATTGGCAGGGCCACCAAGATACACTGGCATGATTTCGATTTCGAAAACCATACCAATTCCCCTCCCCAGTATGATGCCCTTCCCCCTGATCACCCACGAGGGGGCTACATCGACAATCTCTGTCACTTCATTAGTGAGACCTGCATAAATCACTGTCAAATGAAACCCACTCCTGTTCCCGAACCCTCAATAAGACGGAATATTAACCCAAGAAACCCATGTTCCAACAAATCATTTATCTGCTAAGTGGTGGATCGAGTCACAGGGGTGTCATGGTTGAACTGAATGAGGGCTGACATGTTCCATTGTGGCTGTGCAATAGAGATTTTATATTGCACCAAGCTGACTGAGAGTATGACTAATATCCTTTTACTTTGAAACTAAAACATGAACTGTCAGTCAGCTAGGTCCCCTTTGGCACCCCACCCCCTTCCGCCAAAGAAAATAATGACAACATTTTTCAAATGTAATTCACCGTACTTATCAGAACCTACTAGTTGCCTTCATGAGTCCTCAGTACAACTTTTATCTAACAGACCATGCACTCAAAAAAGGCATTGACTCATATATCCTTTGAAATGGAGTCAAATAATCTTCTGGTACTAAGCACATGAATTATTTACTAATTTTACTGACTTATAGACTTTTTTCTTTCATGTGACATTTCCTTTGGAAAGATGCATCTTAAGAAGTTGAGGTTTTTGGTTATTTTATTATCACTTTGGCTATTTAATCTAATCAACCTGCATGTACCTAGAATATCCTGAAACTAGACCCTTTATGTGTTATCACAATTAGGCTTCTTGATGTATCGTCTCTTCCTGCATTACATGAAAGTGACATATGGGTGGACTTAAAAGCTGACCTTTCTTAATTCTATTCTTCTGCATCTATTCGCTAAGAACACTATGATTAGCGTGTGTTCAGACTGTTATTGCAAGAATCTCCAACAATACATGTATGTAAAGCAACAATTATGAACAATGGGATCAGGCATCATTTTGGACCTACATATATGGAATTTTTCTTACAATATAATACGATGATAATCCTTTCTGTATGATATGTGACTACGTAAATCACATTGCTCGTTGCAAGCCAGAAGGGCCATGCATGTTATGTTCAATTAATGCCCTTCAAACTCTCAACAGCCATTGCTCTACATATTCATATCAAACAGAAAGGATGATCATTTCATCGTAATGCAGGAAAATGTTCTTTCTCCCGTAAAAAGTTACACATTCATACATTACCAGCATGTGTATATTCGAATCTCATCTTAGTGATTTTCAGGGTGTTAACCATACCCCTATGATCGCGTACATAATTTGCCTTGCTATGCCGTTTACTGCATCTACATTTAACAGACATTTTTGGCTGTTATTTAAACAGCATTTAAGGAAATTGGATGGCATGTGCTAAATGCCTGGCTGGAAAGCACTCAGCTAACCCATTTATTGTAATGCCTAGAGTCAACACGAGATAATATTAGGCGCTCGCTTGACAGCAGAGACCGAGTATGGTAAATCACTCATTCGGAGTTCCCAGTTAATTGTCATAATCACGTGAATTTTCGCTGTACAACGAATTCCTGCCTGGCTTCTGTTTTCCAGAATGAAAGTTTAGTAAGGGGGGGGGGGGAAGAATTGCAATTCACTGGAGAGAATTTCTGGCTCCCTCTGTGCACAGTTTTGGAAGAGTGACTGCATTTTCACAATTCCTAAAATGATGAACTAGTTCCCAATACAACAAATATATTATATCCACAACCACTACTGCTGTAACTATTACCTGATTAGTAATAAAAACAAATAAATAATTCAGTTTAGTTGGTATAATAGCAAACTAATATGAGTCATAGCTCTGCAAATAGGAACAAGGCAAACATTCTATCATAAAACATGGACAGTTTTGTAATAATTACTACATATAAGTGGGATGTGAAGCAAATTTCTACATTTTTGAAGTACTCATACCAACTCATGCCACAGAAAGAGCAACATACATTCATGTACGTTTGCAATTACCCTAATAGAATTGATGTGTAGCCAACAATTTTCATAAAAATTATACTTGCATACTTTTTTTAAAAATTTTAACACGTAACTGAAAGCAACAATATATCAAAAGATTTTCACTTACAATATTAAATGGAAAGTCCAAACCGAAGATGAAATAAGTCAGTTTCAAAAAAGATGTTATGAATGTCCTACACTTTGTACCAACAGAGAACATTCCATCACAGGTAAAACAAGATTAACTCTGTTAACATCACTGTATCACAAATGACTACGACAGAGAGAGAGTGGTAGACAATCACTTGCTACATAACAAGAACACCAATGAACCATCACCAGCAAACTGATACCTGAAATGCTTTTTAAAAGGCTAATAAGATCGGTGTAGCAGCAACAATCTCTAAATGAAACATTTTGTCTAAAACCTCTCTTTTTTTCCCTCATCGTTTTCTCTTTCTTGTCATCTGTCATGAGATGGGGCTGGTAATTACTATCGGAGCATCCAACCGGTTGGCAGCCACAGGATTAAGACGCTTGGATGGGTATGAGCTTTATGAGTGGGAGGCAGTGGGCTGTGATACCAGGTAGATTTGGATGGGTTGGTGGTAGGAAGAAGAGGAGAAGCGGGAGGAGGAGGAGGAGGAGGAGGAGAAGGAGGAGGAAGAAGAGGAGGGAGAGGATGGAAAGAGAATAGTGTTGGATGAACAGATGGGAGAAGAGGTGGAGCTGGAGAGGATGATGGATGGGTGGGTGGTATTAGAGGAAGCCAGTGGTCTATGATACCATGTAGAATCAGACAGGTTAATTGGTAGAAGGAAGAGGAGGAAGAGAGAGGGGGGGCTGAAGAGGAGGGAGCTGAAGAGGAGGGGGAACAATGGTGCTGTAGATGGAAGGATGAATAGAAGAAGAACTGGGGGCTGGGGGGGGGGGGTAAGTTGATGGGTATGAGGTAGAGAGCGGTGATACTGGGTACATGTGGATTCACATTCAGGTTAATGGCAGGAGGAAGAATCGGAGGAGGTGAAGGAGGAGGAGGAGGATAGCTAACAGTGGTGGGTGAACAGATAGGAGAGAAAGTAAAACGGGGATGACAACTTGATGGGTATGTGGTTTTTAGAGAAAGACAGTGATCATTGATACCAGGTAAGTTGAAATAAGGTGGTAGGGGGACAAAAAGGCACACAAAGAAGGGGAGGAGGTGGTAGTGGAGGGGGAGGAGGAGGAGAAAGAGGAGGAGGAGAGAAAGGTGGTGGATATATGGACGGGAGAGAGAAAGTGGAATGGAAGGAAAATAAATGGATGGATATGTGTTTCTTTCACTTAGCAGTGGGAGAATTGTGGTAGTTGAATGTGTGAAAAAATATTTGCAGCTGAGGAGGATAAAGGAATGGATGTGTGGTTTTGTTAAGGAGATTAACAATTTGTAATACTAGGTACATTAAAGACTGATTGCTAAAGGGGGAGAGGGAAGAGGAATAGCAGAATTGGTGGTGGAGGTGGTGGAGGTGGTGGAGGTAGTGGAGGTGGAGGTGGTGGTAGAGGTGGTAGAGTTAGTGGTGGTGGTGGTGATGGTGGTGGTGGTGGTGGTGTTGTTGTTGTTGGTGGTGGTGTGGTAGTGGTGGTGGTAGTTAAGAAGTTGGAGGAAAGGAGTAGAAGCCAGAGGTAGTAGGAACAAGAGAAGTAGGAGGGGCAGAAGAGGGGAGAGGAGAGAAGAGAGCAAGAAAGACAATGAAGTAAAGGAGCAAGGAAAAAAAGTTGGAAGAACAAGAAGAAAAGTGAGGTAATGGTGCAAGACAAGGCAGGAAGGAGAGAGAAGGAGAGAAGAGAAGGAGAGAAGAGAAGGAGAGAAGAGGAGAGAAGAGAAGGGGAGGAGAGAAGAGAAGAGAAGGAGAGAAGAGAATGCTATTAGATGGATAGGTG
This sequence comes from Heliocidaris tuberculata, assembly GCA_025618425.1. Lineage (NCBI taxonomy): Eukaryota > Metazoa > Echinodermata > Echinoidea > Camarodonta > Echinometridae > Heliocidaris > Heliocidaris tuberculata. The sequence goes on from CM046839.1 coordinate 18,781,628, forward strand.
GGAGAGAAAGTAGAGCTGGGCAAGCATGAATTTAAATAATTACCACAAAAAACAGTGGGCAGAAGGTAACTTAAAAATGAAATGAAAGGATAGAGAAGGAAGCAGATATTGCAGGATGAGTGGATAGTTCAGAGAAAATGTGAGGAAAATGAGGTGCATATCACTGTGCAGCTGGCAGAAGGGCGAAAGCGCATTGCGCCGTTCTGCAAAATGCGGAACCTTTTGGGAGCTCCATCCGGGGATGCAACTATCTCTCTCAACTAGCTATGCCGACAACTATGTCATGCATATAATTACATAGAAGGTTGGAGAGATTAATGACTGGTTCAATAGAGCAGTAGCATAAGGATTAGTTTTCATCTATTGCTTGATGAACCAGTACTGCGGCATTATTAGAACACTTCCAGGAAATCAATGAATTCATTTTTTACTTCAAAATACAACAGCAGGGATCAATTTGTCCGCTTTCATTACCTACGAAGGATACATATAGATGATTCTTTATTCCTTAATGGCTTGATTAAATAGTAATTATTGATAAAATTTTCAGGAAACCATTGGTATTAAAAAAAGGCTTGGACTACAATTTCTTTCATCTACATCATTAGTCTATGACAGGATCCTGATTACAACATATTAAGTTTGAATTGGTTTGGTTAATAAAATGCACACCAGAGCCCAAGGTGCACCCAAGGTTCAGCATTTTGAGTGCAACATACACACAACAAAAACTTAAAAAATATGGTTTGGCATCTTAAAAAGTCCCTTCAGAATTTGTAGATTCAGATTCCGCCTAATTTACGCTCCTTCTTTAGAGTAAAAAGACGACTGATTGGCTCCGTCAAAAATTCAACAGAAAATTTTTAATTATGGCATATATCCCATAGACAATCGTGTCTTTATCATGTTTTTAGGGTGACCTCATGCACTTTAGAGCCCTGCCCCAAATGAAATTTTAGTCCAATCCAAAAGTTCCCTTTGGAAAATGAAAGGCAATTGACGTCAATTCTATTATGATTCAACAGATTTTTAAGTCCGTCAAATCAAGCATCAAATCAGAGAAGTTATTGCAAAAAAACTCTTTTTGCCATAGATTCACATGCTGCCTGCAATATAGAAGACTACACGCATGCTTGTTCAGTGATCTCGCATGATTTGGGCAGCGTGAAAATTATTTTCCATTTTCACATGAAAATAAATTCATAAGTATAGTACAATATATTGTGCAGAATGAATGGGCATCAAATCCATCATTGCCTCTGTGAACATCATTATCACTTGCCCATAACATCAAAGGGCTAATGTCTTAATCATCAGTTGCTTCCAAAACAATTTCAGTATCACTGTCCTTTGGGAATCTGGAGTAAGATCAAAATGAGCTTGCCTTGCTAACAGAGAAACCTCATTACTAATGTAAGAGGCATATATGAGGTTTGAAGCATTGACATATCTGTATTGCACACTAAAATTCACATTTTCTCCAAAATCCCTTCCAGTGGCGGCACCAAGGGGGGGCATGGGGGGGCATTTGCCCCCCAGTCAGAAGCTTTGCCCCCCAGTTGCCCCCCCAATAATTTTCGGAGTGAAAAAAAATAAAAGGGTGGAAAAAGAAAAAGAAAAGAAAAGGAAAGAAAAAAGTGAAAAAGGAATGGAGAAAAGAAGGAAAAAGAAAGAAAACGGAAACTTGGAAAGCAGTGGCAGCATCAAGGTGGGGGGGGGCATGGGGCAAATTTGTTCGCTCAGCTCGTGTAAATATCCTCATATTTGGGTAGTTTTATAGCCGAATAATTTCTGTACATTTCCACTATAATAGTGTCAAAATTTTTGCTCGCTCGCTTCGCTCGCTCGCAATACAGGCATATAACTCCCACCACATAATCAGGCCGCGAGATGATCAAATGTCCTCATATTGGGGTAGTTTTATAGCCAAATAATCATTTCTGTACATTTTCACCACAAAAAGTTTCAAAATTTTTGCCCGTTCGCAATGTATAACTACCACCTTATTATCGGGCAGCAAGATGCTCAAATGTCCTCATATCTGGGTAGTTTCATAGCTGAATATAATTTCTGTACATTTTTACTACGAAAAATGTCGAAATTTTTGCTCGCTTGCTTCGCTCGCTCGCAGTACATAACTAACACCTCTTTATAATCGGGCAGTTCAGCTAGATGCTCAAAATGTCCTCATATCTGGGTAGGTTTATAGCCGAATATTCTGTACATTTTCACTACAAAAAGTGTCAAAAATTTTTTGTCCGCCCTTGCCCCCCCCCAACATTTTCTTTTGCCCCCCATTTGCCCCCCCACTTTAAAAATCCTGGTGCCGCCACTGATCCCTTCTGGATGCTTGATTAAATATATATTGCATATTTCAGGCAAGCATCAGCCCTGAATGTCTAGCCCTTCAATGTTGTGGCTAGACAGTTAAAAATACTTTAACCTGTTGGATAATGAGCCTGAGATGACTCAGAGTGGAGTCTATGGAAAACGCATGTTATACCAAAATCAAATCGTACCCAATGGCTTTAAAAGATGCTTTAGAAACAAGGAAGAGATTGGTCGATGTCATAAAGATTTTCAAATTTGTTTGGATTTTTATAATATCAAACAGATATGAAACACCCACTGAAAGATTATTTCTGTTTTTAAAATTTGGGGTGGGGTGAGGCATCTGCTACTAGTTTACACCATTTCTGCCTTTCTTCTTCCAAAACCAAAATAGAAAATAACAAGGTTCCAAACGAAAGATAGTGCATTTGTACAATTAAATAGATATAGATGGAAGAAAGAGAAGAAGGAGAGAAAGAGAAAGAAGAGAGAGAAAAGAAGAGAGAGAAAAGAGGAGAGAGAAAGGGAAGAAAAAAAGAGAGGAAAGAGAAAGAAGAGAGAGAAAAGAGGAGAGACAGGGAAGAAAGAGAAGAGAGGAAAGAGAAAGAAGAGAGAGAAGAGGAGAGAGACAGAGAAGAAAGAAAAGAGAAAGAGAAAGAAGAGAAAAGAGGAGAGACAAGGAAGAAAGAGAAGAGAGGAGAGAAAGAGAAAGAAGAGAGAGAAAAGAGGAGAGAAGAGAGAGAGAGTATGGGAAGATACCCGATATCAGATAAAGGTTTCTCCTCTTATTCATCAACTCTGAATGTAACGTCAAAATCTTTTCTGGAGATATTATATGTACTTGGAAATATTGTTTTTAAAGACTTTGGAAATATTGTTTTTAAAGACTTTAAAAATCCAAAATGAGGACAATTACATATATTAAACTCTGAATAGGTACATGTATTACCCTGTTGTAAATTTCAGTCATTGCCCTGGAACGGTACTCATTCTGCACAGGCATTCGGCATCACTGAGCAAAATGACATGTATGTAACAGTCAGGATTGCATCTAAAAGTACACAGACTTATTTCCATATGTGCTGTACTCGTGAATGATCAGGATAAAGTACAACCAAACTTTGGTTGGAGATGGATTATGTATTTCATCAGCAGACGTTACTGAATGAAACATTGATCGGAGCAGATAAAATATGATATGACTAAAAAATCCTTCTAATGATGCATTAATACATAATGTATTAACGATTGATCAAATATTGTAAAACCAAACTTTGTATTGTGTACTCGGATCCAAAGCAATATCGAACTCATATGGTTTTACATAGAGTTAATAATGCCATTTTGGTTCTCCATATCTTTACATTACCCACAGCTGATACATTGAATAAGTTTAGATATGATTCAAATCTCTCCTTCAACATGCATGGTTACTACTTCATCAAAAGTCCAATTCATTGGGGGTCAATTAACCACTTCTAACCAGTACTTAATACCACATCTTACAGTGTAGAAGAAAATGTGTAACAAGGTAACTGCCCCTCTCTCCTGAACTTTTCATTGAATGAGGTAAGGTGATGGACTTTAATAGTTTGCGGGTACAAACCTGGGTCAGTCGTAACAGAGAGTCTGTACTGTAAGACTACCATAGGCCCTGTACTATAGCTGCTCCTGTCACGATGAACCTTGGACAGGCTTCTTTCACAACATCATATAAAGTGTCAAATTAGGGTCTGTGCTTGCAGACTAGATAAGGACTGCAGTAAGGGAAATGATAATTATGAAAAAATACACATAACGAGATCGTGACAGTAATGACAACCTCAATTTGAAAGAAAGCAGATGCGGTGATTATCATTTGATGAAACTCAAATAAAGTCAGGGACTAAACCTTTTGCTGCAATACTCAATGAATGTGGCCATAAAAAAAGTTGGAGGGGGGGGGGGGAATACATCATATTCCATGAAAGACAAGGAAAAGACAAGTCATACTTGATCAAACAATTTTCAATGTAGATCAGACCTGACCAAAAAAAGATGGCTTTCTTTGAAGCAGTATTAAACCTGTCACAACAGCTCAGATAACAGAAGCAGATTTCCAAATGTAATTACACTGTCTGCTCCACATGCAGGTGTGTGCAGATATTTCCCCAGGGCTATAAAAAGGAATTATCTCACGGACTTATGTGAAAATACTTGAAGTAAACTCTTGAATGCTGACTCCATCATACACTTTGCCTTCTTGAATCAGATTGTGCTGTGGGAGGTAATGAGGTCATTTGAGATGTGATGGATCAGAACACTAAGACGCTGGTCGGTTTCTGTTTTTTTAATAGAGATGAAAAGCCTTGTTTCATAATAAACTCACTTTTGCATGGTCAGTATACGGTACAGATACTCAGTTTATAGCTCATGGACAGCTTTGGTAGCAAAAAGGAAATTGGAAAGAAACGTGTTCAGTATAGTCTCATAATGCTCTCGTTGTATCAAAAGAGGTTTGTGCGATATCATGTGGTGTTCCATTAGTGATTTCCGGTCAATATTAGTGTATATATCTGTAAGGAACGCTAATCATGGCAACATACTGCCTTACGCGAGGACCAGTGGTGTACCCAGGATTTTTTAAAGGGGGGTGTTTTTTACTCCAAAATTCTCTGACAAGCAAAAAAATAAAAATAAAAATAAAGGGCTATCAGTATTTGGGGGGGGGGGGGGGGGGGGGGTTTACTCAAAAATTATCTGACAAGCAAAAAAAAAAAAAAAGAAGAAAAAAAAGGTTATCAGTATTAAAAAGGTTATCAGGAATTCTAAAGGGGGCGTTTTAACTTCAAATAACACCAAAAGGAGGGGGGTGTTAGAACACCTAAAACACCTAAAACAACCCCCCCCCCCTTTTTTTTTGTCAAAGGGGGGTGTTTGAACACCCAAAACACCCCCTCAGTACGCGCATGGCTGGGACCTTTCCACCCCGATGGCTCCTCACGCAACAGTCTTGGGGCTTCGCATATATCCCTGGCCCGGTATATAAATTATTTTTTACCTCTCATTTGTAAATTATTTCTCTTTAGGAGGTGGTATCTTGCTATTTATCAACAAAAATCCAAGAAATCTGACAAAAAGTTTTTGAGGGAGTACCAAAACTAAACATTACCTTTAAAGCAGGGAATATGTTCGTGCATTTTTTTTTTTTTAGGGGGGGAGTGTGAGGTGTGAGATACAACTCAACACAATATGAATGTTTTTATTTGAAGCTTTCATCTTTTTTCTATGTCACATGACAAAAAAGTGTAGATAGATATTGATGATAGGCCGTAACGGTGATGGTGATGGTGATGACGATGATGATGATGATGATGATGATGATGATGATGATGATGATGATGATGATTTCACAGCATTACAATGCAATATTGAAGTTTAAATTATTTGAAGGCACAAAATAGTTACTGGATGAAGATTATTATAAATCACAGAGTGTGCTGAAAAATATATGCCAATGTCTAACATGTGATGCAGGTGAGTAAAATGCTACAAATATTTCATTCACCACATCAAGTGGGCGGACATTTTTTTTTTAAATGTCACCCCATTTGACATAAAGTGACTCCGAGAACATTTTGAAGAACGTCATCATAGCAACAACTTAGTAACAATGCCATATCCATGATATGTTCATTCTACAGCTATTTAGTTCATTCTACAGCTATTTAATTCAAAGAAGTTGAGGTGCATCAACTTTCTTTCTACATCGTTCACAAATCCCTTCGCACTAAGTGTCCTTCACATTTATTCATCGGACATGGAGTACATTGTTAGTGACTGACAAAAAAAGGACAAGGTCTTTAACTGCAGCAATCGTTAGTCATTGGCTCAAGCATGAACTATTCATGACTTGACACAATAAAAAGATTTTATTTCAACACTTGAATTGTGAGTCACAAGACGCATCAGACACTCTTATAGACTCTAACGTGTCTTGTTCGTATGGCTATTACTCTCATTTTGGTGCATTATCGCAAGTTATATTCAAAACTCTTAATGCACTTTGTTCGCATGACTATCGCTCTCATATGATGAAACATCAGAAGTAAAATTCAACTCTAGATAGTAAATAAATACACCTTGCTCAAGGACATGAGCACTGAGATAAGGTATAAACCCACAACTTCTGCATCTTCTGTCAAATGTCCAAAAAGAATAAACTAAGGTACATCTCCTATCTTTCAAATGACACAAACAACATGTATGCGACATACATGTTTTTAGTCTTCCATTAAGTACTCTCTTAACCCATAGCCAACGGGCACTAGGTACTCTTGTACTAAGCCTAAAAGGAATGAGAATATTCAGTAGTAAATGAGTTTAACTCACTGATCCCCAGACGAGAGACTATCCTAATGCCTTTCTCCACAGATAACATCCTAGAACATCAACATGCTTAAGGACAGGAGCAACATGCCGGGGCTTGAACCCACAACCTGAGATAATTCAGTGGCCAATGGGTTAAACTCACCAATCCCTGGACTCACTTATACCTCCCCAAACAGACAACATCCCTAGAACATCACTTGCTTACAGACAGAAGCGCCATGCAGGATCTTGAACCCACAACCTACGAGAATTAAGTAGTCGAGGGGTTAAACTCACCAATCCCCGGATAAGAGCCTCCCAAACATCTACCTCCACAGAAAACATCCCTAGAACATCATCTTGATAACAATGTCTTGTGGGGGTAAGAACCTCTATTTGAATATCATCCACTGGAGCATGGTAAACTTTCCAGTGGCTGCACTAAAAGCTCGCCTTACATAGCCCCCGTGGATCTACCCCTGACATGTGTTTATGACATTACATGATACCCTTTCCATGCTATGCTCGGCGGTAAGAAATGTTTATACATTTCACAGACATTTCATCATCTTGAAGTTTGACTTGCCAGTGCCTCATCCTGAGAACTGTACATTACATCTCATATGTCAATTCTTTCATTCCTTTATTAAAGAGAATGCTCAGCTCAGAGGAGTCCAAAAAATCTACTAGTCGTGTTAATGCTCCCTGTACTGTGTCCATTCTTTTTTTCTTTTATACACACCATTTCTGGTTCACTTTGGTTATTTATTCTCTTTTGTAACTGTCAAAATAATTTTACTGTTTTGAGATGTAAAATTCAGTTTTGATAGTACTTTTCAGATTTTGAAGAAAAATCTTGGTTTCGGAAATTTTCAACAAAATCCAATAATACACCAGTTTGTAAAACTTGAGATGTTCTTATCATGTAGCCAGAGAGAAACTTTAAGGAAAAGTCAAACTTGCCATCGCAACCACCTGTTTGTAGAGACAGACTTATTAAATTCTAATAAGTGTTGTTTCTCCTTAAAACCTACATATGAAGACCCCTTTTCGTGTTTAATCTCTTGAGTGGGTTTTACATACAGTTTTGACAGAGTAAGAATACTTTCTTACTCTATCATTCAAAATTAACTTTAATGTACAACACAATCTCTGAAGTGTACTGCAATAGGTTCATATCTTCAGATGATAGGGGAAGATTAGTACATTTTCTACATTCTAACCTCCATCAATATTTCCTTTCCATAAAAATATTACTAACAATCATCAAAAATAATCAAAAACAACAAACTTCCATCATCTAACACAGGATCATAAGTTCAACGGTCTAAAATCATCACTCAAATCATTAATAGAGCATGTACTTGCACGATGGCTCAGTGGTAGAGCAGTGGTCTCGTAACTGGAGGACCCGTGTTTGAAACCAAGTGGATGCGCTAGTGCCCTTTGGTAATTAAGGCATTAATCCTCATTACCAAGTCCCTTGGAGAGGAGTTAAAGCTGTCGGTCTCCTGGTTGCTTACTTACAAGCATACACATGCTTTCTTAGCAGTCAGGTAAAATAAACCATCAAACCATCAACCTTTTTTTTTTTTTTTTTTTTTAAACACACACGCACACCCTGGTATCAATATGCCTTTAGCACTTCATTTATTTGATGTATGATAAAAGAGCAATGTAGATAAAATGCCTTGCTCAAGGGCATAAGTGCCGTGTCGGGGATCGAACGCCCGATCCTCGCATCTCCAGTCAAGCACCTTAAACCACTGGACCACGGCACCTCCTTATGGCCATCACCAGACTATGAATGGTGCCCTCTGTGGTCAAAGGCAGTGTAATGATCTTCCTTGGCTTGCATTACTGATGCAGGGTTCATGTGTTACACTTCAGCCAGGTAACTGGTCAACCATACATGCAATTATCCTAAAGTACATCCAATCAGCATTCTCTGATTGATTGCATGGAAACCGCCTATAAACCTAGTTTTTAATGGGAATGGTGAACTCTATCGTCACACGTAAAAATCTGTGTATCCTACGCTGATGTATAAATAATGGCCTTATTAAGTATTCAACCTCAGATACAGTACCATCTATAACACTGTAGAATACGCACAGGAAAAGGGTCAATGATTAATTGCAATGGTTCCTACACAGATAAACTATAGAATTTATTTTCAATATTCCATAATATGAAAAGAAATAAAAACCTGGGCGGGGAGATTCCTTTTTATCAATAGCCACTGAGATTTGATTAGTTAAAATAGGAAATCAAAGAAAAGGCAATATGTGTTTTCTATTAGAGTACAGTTGAGATAACAAACATACTTTGATAGAAGATAAAATCTTATGTAAAGATATGCCTTTACGAAATTGATTCTTAATCTAAGTATTAAGATTAGTTAGATGAGGCAAGTAGGAGGGAAACAAAAAGATCTTTTTCTAAAAGTGAAATTCATTTCATATTTTGCGCCAGCTTTTTTTATTACAGAAAATATGCAAAAAACCTATCCTTCTCATACTCAATCATGGACTGGTAAAAGCTTACATATCACACATCAGAAAAAATACCGGTAGAAATGAACAAAACTCAAAAATCATGTTCTCATGAATTCTGTGATTCGAGGAAACCTATAGTATGTCATTTGGAGTGCAACTGATTTGATGACAAGATGTAAAGTGAGACAAAATAAGGAAACAAAGATCTGGTGTGATAAAACACATACCAAACTATTCTTGTTTCCCGCATTCAACAAACATTAATCACTCTAGAACTTTGCTTGTTGGAGTAAGGTGTTTATCCATAAAAGACAGTTAGGAATTGCATCAAAATTGTCACTGCCAATTTACCGAGCTTAGCATGCGCATGGCGCTCAGAGCAACCTCGTGACTCTTCACTTCCTTACGACTGATTACTCAATAACACTATAGCCTACAAACGTCATCTTCGCCATTCCTATACATGGAGCTGTAATTGAATTTGCTCTAATTTATATGCCCATCTTGCCCTTGTGTATATAGTCTACAATGCACAGACTTTGTTTAATCGAACAGTAATCAAAATGCATGGCTCTCTTCAGCCTATATAGTTTGGTTTAAGAATAAATATTGAAAACACCAGCTGAATGTAGATCATCTCATTACCTTTAATTGTACTGTACGACCATGCTCCTTCATGGGCCCTGATGTAGAGGCAGTGAATTTATTTCAGTTTAAAAACTGTCTTAACTCGAAGACTAATTAGGCAAAGGAATAGTACAGATAAAGCTTTGGTAGGAAATGATCTGGAAGGGACCATACAACTAATATGTGTGGCAATCATCCAATCAACATCTTATTTTCTTAGAGGATTGCCAACCGATGAATTGTAGTTGCGAAAGGATACCTACCGGAACAGAATAATCGTGGGGAATAATTCAATAATCCTAAAGTAATTAATTCAGATGCATCTGAAAATTGTCCCAAGCCTGAATAAGGGATCCTTTGACCACATATTCCAATTGAGTTTACACGATAAATCAACCTATATCTTATGGGTGTCTGACACAGAAGACAAGATTGCATGCATTGAATTATAGCACTAACATCCCCAGGTTGATCAGACTCCAACATAAACAAGAATCTCCATTGCTTGAAAATGATGCCGAGTACTGCATGCGATTGCACTGTGAAAAATACTGTCTAGGAGTTATGTTGAAAGACTGATTATATTGTAAATGAGAATTATTGTGTAATATGAGGTTCTGGAATATCACAGTTTTAAAAAAATGGACTCAATCTTGCTGAGATTCATAAAAAAAAGTGCTGGACACAGATGTGGGTACATGGGATTACACAAACGTGTCGCATCACACTGTGGTCAAAAATTGTCAACTATCTGAGAGCACTTTCAGAGAAAACCTTTTCATGGTGCATCTGCTTTGATTATCTTCCACATGAGTATAAAAAGAAAGACAAACATCACAATTTTGGTTCACCTTTACGAGAAATCAACAGTGGCACAGCTAGGATTATTTGATAATTATATAAGGAGAGCACAAGAGGTAACCACTTTCCAAAGAGGGAGGGGGGCAAGGGGAAAAATTGAGGACGGATTGAATTTTAAGCTTATTAATCATGCTGCAAAGGGAGCAGAGCAGCTGAGCATAAATCTTGTTTGCATTTTTATATACTGAAACTTAATTGACATCCTAATGCATTAGAGAGCTTATACAGCATTACCAAACATTTAGGCCCATATTCTCGAAAGGCGCCGAACTTAAGCCCTCGCCTAACTGTGTAGATTTAAGCCACTGAATTATGGAGAGCCAAATGTCACCCTCTTTTAATCCTACAAAATCACCATAGTTGTGGAATTAAATACAAATACAAAAACCGGCATGACAGAATTGATTTCTGATACTCATTTCATACCAGAAAATAATTTCGTTTCTTTATAGTGTTACATAAATATAGCAATTTATACACGATTTAGGGGTTGACAAATGGCCTACCATAAATCGGTGGCCGAATTTAAAGTGATTGATTAACTTTGTGAAAAATTGTAAAATCAGCTCAAATGCCAGTGAATTGTGTGCAGTCCTCTAACTACATATATAATTAAGGATATGTGAAAGTATGAGAGAAAATGGAACCCGTTTACTATCCTAAAAAAGAGAAAATCGCGATCAATCGCTAGCGCAAGTCGCTCGGCTTCCTCGCTGCGCTGCAGTCACAAAAACCAAGCACCAGCGCTTGGCGATTTCAGAGCGGGTTTCCAGCCCGTACGGTATTCTGTGATAGAGCGAGGTATGCCAACCGTAAGAGTTCTTTAGGGTTCGGTGGTACTCTATCCCGACATCAATGTTCAATCGTAAATATCTTGATATATAAACGACCGATCAGCTTATAAAACTCAGGCGATTCCTGTCTGAGCTAAAGGTTTGCAATTATGATTACAGCATTAGCTGGAACAGTGATTTTTTTTTTTCAATCCTGGGCAAAGTTAATCAATGCCTTTAAGCGAGGCTTAACTTAGGCCACTTTCGAGAATACGGGCCTTAGTTATCATATTCAAATTTTTTGCTCTTTTTCAACATTTGACTTTGAGGGCCGCTAGCTCTGGCCACAGGAACCCTTCCTACTCTTTAATCTTTAGCATGATGGGTGAATGTCAGAGGTCCTGGTATATTAATAAAAAAAAAGATTGCGAAGGTTACTGAGTCTTCAGCTTATGAACTTCAAATCTGTCTGATCCCGTAATTGATGCAGTGCAGTGTGGCTAATTTCAAATCATGAAAATCCTACGCTTAAACCCTGCCATGAACGATTTCAATTTCTGCAATCACACCATGACATATAACCTTCAAAAATCTTAGTTCACCTAGCTCCAAGGGCAGCTAATATTACAAGACTGAACTGTGGCAAACTTTGGGGAAGAGTGTTATATGTAGTATGTTTTTCAAAGGTAAAAAGCATAAATTTCAACTGGTTTCAACGAGACAGACAAAGTTGCCAATCAAAAAGCAAAGGATTACACAAAACTTTCAATCAGAGAGAAAGCCAAATCAGCTTTGGATCGGAGGCAATGTCAATATGCAAGTTGAAAAATCACCTATTTTCTGTTCTTACTTCCCCCACCTTCCTTTTACCCTTCCTATTCCATCCTAATCCTTTCCTACTGAGCCTCCTCCTTTCCTGTCCCATTCCTTCCATTTCCTTTCTTTCCCACTCTTTCCCTTTCCCCTCTTTTTCCCCTTTTTCCTCTCCCCCTCCCACTGCCTATCACCAAAAGGTAGTGGGTTTACCTAAAATTATTATAAATAACCTTTCATGTGTCATATTTTAAATTTTTATTCTTATTATCAACTCTCTGTCTGCCTTAGTAGACCAATGGCCAAACAGTGGAATGCCACAGTCAAGTTTGATTACATGTGTACAATTTGGAAATCTATATTTTCAATTCATAGAAATTAAAGAGATGAATGGCTCCCACGGTTATGCATCTACCAGTTTTCGTTTTTAGTTGAAAGAAAAGAATAACCTATTCTTGGTTCAAATAATCACTTTATTATTACCATTCCTAGTTGGGATTTTCCTGCCCAAAGCATAGAGGGGGTTAAGCACAATTTCTGAACTTTTCAATCCAATTCTTATTATTGAGACTATTTTGAGACATCTTTCAACCTATGCATTAATTACAGGTTGAGGAAACCTTGTGATGAAATGGTTGTTTAACGATTGAATGTTATTGGACGTGATTAGTCGCCCACAGCACAGAGGGGGTTAAGCACAGTTTTTAAAGCATACAAAAATAATATTTTCAACCTAATCCTATGTTATTACTGAGACTATTTTGAGACAACTTCCCACCTCTGCATAGGTTGAGGAAATATTTCTGATGAAACGGTTGTTTACCAACTGAAGGTTATTGGGTGGGATTAGTAACCCACAGCACAGAGGGGGTTGAGCACAAGTTCTAAACCATACAAAAATAACATTTTCAATCTCACCCTCGTTATTACTGAGACTATTCTGAGACTATTCTGAGACAACTTCCCACATCTGCATTAACCCTTTCAGGACAGGAATTATTTAAGGGCTAAATTGATCACATTTTGTTCTTCAAATTAGCGACAATAGTATTTTCTTTTAGTACTACAAGATTGTAATAAGGGGTAATGTCTTTGAAAACAATATACATGGTTAAAAGAACCGGCGAAAACTTGAAAAAGTTGCCAATTTTGATAAAAAAACAATGATTTTGAACCTCTCAATGTGTTGCCAATTTAAGGATTTTAAATCTTATTCTCCTTTTTAAAATTCCTGGGATCAAACGCAATGTGGTCATGAAACAAAAATACATTAGTGTGTGCAGAAATTTTTGCTCTTTCTACTCATGCATCTGGTATATTTTTCAGAGCTCTGAATCAAAAGTTATTGAGCCAAACCACGAAATGTGGTCAGTTGTCTTGAAAGGGTTAATTGCAGGTATTCTTTTCGAGGCAACCTTTTGATGAAACGGTTCTTGAATGATAGAGGTTACTGGGTTAATCTGCCATCCTCCATGCATCCTATATCACAGAAGCATGAATTAACTACGATGATGCATCCTAGTTTATGCAAGACATTTCGTTATTGATCGATGGCGTAACCACGGGCAAGGCATTGCCAAGAACAGTATGGACATGCATGCACTGCAATATCCTTGACAGTAAGCCTGTGAACAAGTTCTGTATCATGACTCACGTGCAGGACATGACTTACCATTGATCACTGAGACAAAAGATTCCATATCCTTACCAAGATCCCTGGTACACCGAAAAAGGTATCCCTCAAAGCAATTTTAAAAATCCCCCCCCCCCTCCCTAGCTGCTCCAAAACTGGTATGTAACCCCCCCCCCCCCCAACACACACACACACACACACACACACGCAAACACACCTTGTTTCCACCACCACTATCAAAATGGCAGAAGGGGATATCTGAGGGCAGCTTTTTATCCATTCTTTTTACTTTCCAGGTGTTGAGGAGCCAGGATGACATGATAAGCACATGAAGCTTTTAGTAAATAAGTATCTCTGGCAATTTCTTATTAATGCAGAATAAAAAGATTTCTTCACTTTGTTAGTTGATTCAGTTCAAATAAGATTGTCTTCTGATAATGCTTTGCTTAAAAGTGATATCAAGAACATCAAAGAAAATCAATTTCAGTAAAAAAAAAAAAAGAGTGGTCTTTGGCACTCTGAAAACACCTTTGAGCTTGAGGTAATCTAAATCTCTCATTAACTTTCCGACTGCGTAGTCATGAACAATTGAAGCGTCTGTCATTAATCACTAACATGAAGGTGATGAATGGTACAGGTATACTCTGATTAATTCTCATCATGCTTTTGACTAATAAATGACTCGGAAATAAATAATGGATAACATATTTCAAGGGATACTATTAAACATTAAATCCAACTACGATAATAAGTAACCCCTTTCATGCCATGGGTTTCAAATCTCGCCCAAGATTATTAACCCTTTCGAGACAATTGACCACATTTTGTGGTTTGGCTCAATAACTTTTGATTCAGAGCTCTAAAAAATATACCACATGCATGAGTAGAAAGAGCAAAAATTTCTGCATATACTACGTCAATTTTTGTTGCATGACAATATTGCGTTTGATGCCAGGAATTTTAAAAATGAGAATAAGCAAGACATTGAGAGGTTCAAAATCATTGGGTTTTTATCAGAATTGGCAATTTTTTTCAACTTTGTGACAAAATTTGTAGCTATGCATATTGTTTTCAAAGACATTACACCTTAATAGAACCATGTGGCACTAAAAGAAAAATATTAGTGTTGCCAATTTGAAGAATGAAATGTGATCAATTTAGCCCTTAAATAACTCCTGTCCTGAAAGGGCTAATGGTGTATCGTATGTTTGGACCAAGAATCCTATATTCTTTCCTGTAACGAAAACCAATACATTTCTTGTGGAGATTTTTTTTCTTTCTCACATATAAGATGTTTTTTTGCCTGATCTGACAATCAACTTGATGTCTTCTGAATTCCCGCATATCCTATCCATGCTGTATACAGGATCTACATGGTTTCTATAAGTAACGGGGTTAAAAAATTGATTAGACTCAACATTGAATCTTGAAATGTTTATTTAAGGGAAATGTTCGTTAACTTGGGGGCATGTTGGGGTTAAAACACAATTTTAAGTGAAAATTCTTTGACCATTCTTTTTTCTTTTTGCTTCATCTTCCTTACTTTTGCCATGGCATTTCTTGCACTGTACAGGGCCCTCTTGCATAAAAGGTTGCGATTAAACGCAACTCAAAAAATTTAACGCAACTTGATTTTCAACCAATCAGGATCACGTATTTGAGACTTGCGTTAAATTTTTGAAGTTGAGTTTAATCACAACTTTTTATGTAAGAGGGCCCTGATTAAATACATATAAATAAATATCTTCAATGCATTTGACTTTCTTCTTGTTTGCCATACATTCTTAGTTACCCGTTACCTGTAAAGCAAAATAGAGAGGTGACGACACAATCTAATCCCTTTTTCCTTTTACCCGATGCTCGCAATGATGAAATATTTGATAAGGATAATTTCCTTTGGGATTTGGATGAGGGATTTGTAAAAGCAAATCCAATTCTGAAAGGGTGGTTTCTCTCCATCTTTAGTTTCTTCAAGCATTCAGAGCTCCTGACATATTTATAGCGCAATGGAGAAACATACTCTGGAGGGGATGGATGGGTGTATACAAAAAGAGTGACATGTAAGAAACCAGTTCATTTAATTAAAGTGCCAGAAAGACTGAAGAGGCAAGGAGATGGAGGGAGGGTGAGTGTGTGAGTATGAGAAAGAGAGAGAGAGAAAGAGAGAGAGGGAAGAGAGAGAGGGAGAGAGAGAGAGAAAGAGAGAGAGAGAGAGAGAAAGAGAGAGAGGGAAGAGAGAGAGAGAAAGAGAGAGAGGGAAGAGAGAGAGAGAGAGAAAGAGAGAGAGAGAGAGAGAGAGAGAGAGAGAGAGAAAGAGAGAGAGGGAAGAGAGAGAAAGAGGTTGGGGAAAGAGAGAGAGAGACATGGACAGAATTAACCCTTTCAGGACAGGAATTATTTCAGGGCTAAATTGATCATATTTTGTTCTTCAAATTGGCAACAATAATATTTTTCTTTTAGTGCTACATGGTTCTAATAAGGTGTAATGTCTTGAAAACAATATACATGGTTAGGAACTTTGACAAAAAGTTGAAAAAATTGCCAATTTTGATAAAAAACAATGATTTTGAACCTCTCAATATGTTGCCATTTTAAGGATTTTAAAGCTTATTCTCCTTTTTAAAATTCCTGGCATCAAACGCAATATGGTCATGCAACAAAAAATGGACACAGTGTGTGCAGAAATTTTTGCTCTTTCTACTCGTGTATCTGGAATATTTTTTAGGGCTCTGGATCAAAAGTTATTGAGCCAAACCACAAAATGTGGTCAATTGTCTCGAAAGGGTTAAAGAGACATACAAACACAGAGACAGGGACAGACAGACAGACAGAAAGACTGATAGAAAGAGATACATAGGGGGTGGGGGAAGGAGGAAGACAAAGAGGAAGAGGAAGACAAAGAGGAAAAGGAAGATTAAGAGAGAAAATTAGAGAAAGGGGAGATACGGAGGGAGAGCAAGTTAGAGGGAGCGAGTGAGTGTCAAAGAAAGAGGAAAGAGAGAGGGACAGAGAGAAAGAGAAAGAAAGAGAGTGATAGGGAGAGAGGTGAGCGACAGAGACAGAGAAAGCAAGAAAAAGAGAGAATGGGAACCAGATATAGCGGGGGATGTGGGATGGAAAGAGAGAGAGAGAGAGAGGAGAGATGGAAAAGGAATGCAAGAATGTATGATTGAAAAAAGTTAAGATTGTCCCTATGTTTGATGCGTTTGTATTTTTTATCACACTTCGAGTCACTCAAACAAAATATTAAGGTTTAGCAAGGGATGATGGATAAAAGTAGCCAGACCAATAGACAACAAGTGTCAGATAGAGAGAAATGCAGAGAAAGAAGAACAACTATTCAATATTGTGATGAATATTTTTTTTCCTCTGTTCTCTTTTTGTGATATGAATTCTACCAAAATTGAACAAAAACAATATCAAGATAATTTCCATGTCTGGATTTTGATCTGATAACCTAGTTTTGGATCAAGAAATATTCTTTGTAACAATCATTCATACCCTAATTTTGGTTGTAAAAAAAACAAAAAACAAACAACAAACTAGGACGTAAAGTGAGCTCACAATCAGTTACCCTAATTCCTCTGTTTTCTATTGTACTTGTCTACCCAATTTTCTTACCCCAATTACATAGCATTTTAACTCTTACTGTGCCAAGGGGTTTCGCTCTTTTCAAAATTTTACAAAAATGTGATCCGTGCTTACTTTTCAAATGTCTGTACTTCATTAACCATCTATTATTTCACAAAATGTTGTGTACAAAACTTGTAGGAAATTTATTACCATTTCTTATGATATCAAACATCATTACTTTACCCAACTTTATGCATAAGAATTATTGAAAATTACATTTGAGTTTCTTTTTTGTCCATTATTTTTTGGTTTCTCATTTGTTTACTATTGTTTAATGTTGAAATAATATGATATCTTTTTTAAAATCTGCAATTTTCTCTGAAAATTTCTATGGTAACATATAATTATAATCATATATTTAGAATGCTTGATTTATGCTCAAAATTTTGATATATTTTGACTGCCATATACCTTTCCTGTGGTCAAGCAATTTGTGAATGAAAATGACAAGTCCATCTGTCACATATACGTGACATCGACACTGAAAGAGTTAAAAAAGAACCCTTTTCACACAAAAAAATTATGTTGCAATTTGAAGCGGGGCATCATTAATTTTTCTAGGATAGGTTTATGCAAGAAAAATACTTCAGTGTCTTTAGTTGACTTAAGTTATCCTGTCTGATTCATGACATTCCTGAATAACATGGAAAAAATGTAACTTTAAAAACTAATCACTATACCTTATTTTTTTAAAAAAACTGCAGAATATTGTGCATATGTGAATATGACTAATACACCCATACCATGGTAAAAGAAAATCTATTGTAAATCAAATAAGCTGAATATTTCTAACTTAAAACTGTTCTTATTTAGCAGAAACTTTTACTTGACCAATGTCATACTTTCAAATACTACAAACTTTATAATATCATACCTAATATTCTTTAACACAATATACATAAGTTACAAATCACATTTGAAAATATCTTGCACATTATTACATAAACCATTATGCCCGTGATACCTGACATAAATTTCTAGCTAGCGCTTTTTGTGGGAGTAATATTTCATCAATGCATATTGGTTTACAATTCCCAGGGTACAGTTGTTTATATGATGGGGGGATATGTTATGACTAATCTCAGTATTATTCGACAGTTATCCCATGATTAGGATATACCTGAGTGATTTATGGTGTAGTGATGGTTATTAGTCTGCCACTCTCTCTCTATCAAGCACTGCAACATCAGCTGAGCCATCATAATGCTTGACAATTTCAATGTGACAAATTGTTGAAATTTTTTTTTTTTTTTAGAGGTACAGTGAAACTAAAATTAATGACCAACAAAGTGAGATGTGAAAAGTGGTCATTATAGGCAGGTGGTCTTTCAGTGCAGTTTCCTTTAGTGTATGTTTCCATGAGAAAAACTACGCAAAAGGAACAAAAGATGTGGTCTTTAGAGATAGGTGGTCTTTCTTTCCAGGTGGGCACTAGAGCAGGTTTAATTGTATAACTGACATGTTATTCCAAATATGACAAATAGGTCTGAATATTTATTTTTAATTCAAATAATGTAATATGAGAAAGTCTGTTTATAGGTATCATTGGTACATGACTTCAAAGAGGTATTTTCAAATACCTTGATTAAATCTATTAAATCTATTTTTTCCTCAAAGAGGAAAAAAGGTACCATGATATTTTACACGTAACAAATAGATCTGACTCGCTTGCTTTAATTCTAGAAAAGGGGGGTATGATGTGTGCCATGCTATTGCAAAGATGACAAATTATTATAAATAACTCGTTTTAATTAGAAGACAAGAGGTATGCTGAGTGCTATGCTATTGCAAAGATGACAAATGATTGTAAATATCCTGTTTTAATTAGAGAACCAAGAGGCATTATGGGTATCATCAATGTCATGTTATTTCAAAGATAACAGATGGATCCGTAAATGTCTCTTTTTCACAAGCAAAGGTCTATTATCAGATTGTCTGTGAAGAGATATAATTAGTACCAAAGATAGTGAAAGCTTAAAGGGGGTACCCAATGCTGAAACAATGTTAGTTCATTTAAAAGATCATGATTTTATTAGAAGAAAATCATCTGCCTTAAATTTTTTTTTAAACTCGTGTTGCCAGAAAATCCCCGAAATATGGTAAGA
Organism: Heliocidaris tuberculata; assembly: GCA_025618425.1. Taxonomy (NCBI): domain Eukaryota; kingdom Metazoa; phylum Echinodermata; class Echinoidea; order Camarodonta; family Echinometridae; genus Heliocidaris; species Heliocidaris tuberculata. The sequence continues at coordinate 18,801,252 of CM046839.1, forward strand.
TTTCAGGATATTTTGGCCCCTCAGCTGTGTCCCAATTTCAGCTAGGTAACCACAATGACGTCAAAGTGGTTACCCAGGTTCGCGTATTGCAGATGTGTTGCGCGCTAGACTGTACAAAAAGCATTACACCTTGCGCGCATTTTGCTATAATTGCACGACAAGGTAACCACTTTGACGTCATTGTGGTTACCTAGCTGAAATTGGGACACAGCTGAGGGGCCAAAATATCCTGAAATCTTACCATATTTCGGGGATTTTCTGGCAACACGAGTTTAAAAAAAAATTTAAGGCAGATGATTTTCTTCTAATAAAATCATGATCTTTTAAATGAACTAACATTGTTTCAGCATTGGGTACCCCCTTTAATAGATCTGAATATGTTTGTTAATCTGAAGAGAAAGTGTATTATGTACGGTATGTGAAGAGCAATTCATGGGTGCTATGCACTTGCTAAGATGACAAATAGACTACTGTTTTATAGAGGAAACACGTATTATTCTAATGGCTGTCAAGAGGTTTTAAGATGGCCATGCTATTGTAAAGATGACAAATAAATCACTTTTTTTCAATTCCCAAGGAAGACTGTACGTCAATTTTACGTCACTAGATTTGATCTAACACTTTTGTTACTAAGAAACTATGAGGAGGAATGATGACTGAGTCCCATACAATAGGAAAAAAAAAATTTCTTTTCAGTTAAAAGGATAGGTGGCAGGAGCTAAAAGCATGGCCATAATCTCAAAAGTCCTTAAGAAAAACAGAGATGTTTTTAATGATACTGTGGAACATGCTAAACAAGAACAGAATATTATTATCATTATATACTATCATATTGTTATTATCAAATTGTCTGTTATAGGAGGCGCAATGGCTTAGTGGTAGAGCAGTGGTCTCTTAACTAGGAGGACCCAGGTTTGAAACCAAGTGGATGCACTAGTGCTCTTTGGTAAGGCATTGATCCTCATTATCAAGAACATGACAGCGGTCTAATGAGCAAGAAGGGGGTTTCAACTTTGGTGGATCTGCCAAATGCAAATGAAGAGGGAGAACCACAAAGTTCCTCCTTAACTATTCCCTTCTAGATCACAAAGCCTCAAGGATTTCACGTCACATGCAATGGGCAGTGTCGTGGAGAGGCCAGGAAAACATGATGAATTTGTTTCATTACCGTACACTTTTATCATACTGTTTTATACTCATGAAAACCTTAGAGAAACCTTGGACGGTGAACACAATAACTATACAAAATCTATATCTGATGGAGGCTGTTCTTAAAACAACTGTTCATCTCCATATGTATCCCATCTCATTATATGCCAAAAGGAAATTCATCTGTGATGGTTTCATTTATATGTGCATTTCCTGTGGGTTTTTATATTAGGATATCCTCTCTATGATAGGTCTATACATATATATAGTGGGCCCTTCAACTGAGCACATTTGATAGAAGGCCATCACCCACTTGACAGTCAATTTCCAATACATAATACTTAACTTATTCATGTAATTATGTATTGGGTAATCCATTTGATTTCTGTTCATCAAAATGCAACAAAAACAGGAATATTTAAACGAAAATCAATTTGCAGAAAATACAGAATGCAGTTCTCAAGGACTTGACTTAAAAGGTAATCCTACTCAAAGGCTTGTTAGAATGGCGGGTACATGTATAATCTTTATGACCAACTTCAAGAAGAATATAAAACAACATGAATAATGTATATGAAATCAAATATCTCATCTGCTAAGAGCTACAAGGGCTATACATCTTTGGAAAAATGTATGTGACTTAAAGCCCTTCTGGTTCTCAGAACACAAATTTCATGGACAAAATTATGAGTTGAGAGCAAGAAGGGCATTAACTCTCCATGGCATGAAATCAGTTAATGCTCGTTTGCTTCTCAACAGACAATAACGTCTGTTTGGAGCCAGAAGGGCATTAACTCCTATACTTTACACATAAAGTTAACGCCCTTCTGGCTCTCAACAGACGATACATACCTATATGTATTTCATGACCACACGAATATATACATGATTTAAACATAAAGCAGGAAAGCGACATTCGATTGATTCTCTCTTCTATTTTCTATCAATAAAAAAGATAAATTTCTACTACAGGAAAACCTGTCAAAAAGTGCAACATTGTGAAAATGTGATATGACATGTGAAAAATCTAGATGAATAAACAATGAAATATCATAGCTTTTCAGAGTGTCACAATTCTGGTGACATTTTCACGTCTAGTTTTAATTCAACCATAATTCAACCATAATCCAACCACAATGCAACCACAATCTAACCAGTCTATTCCTTTTTCATATGGTTTAACTTGTGCAAGTACCTCCCCATTACAGTACACTTGGGCTGTTGCTATACACAGTACTCAACGTTCAATAAAGATAAAATTCAAATATGAGAATCTATATGCTAAAGGCCTTGAATGCATCAAAGAATAATTTCACAGATTGAATTGGTTTGAATACATTTAAAATGCACAAACAAATCAATCTGAACAGCTTTATATATTGTATCAAATCACTGATTGCGTTTGCATCATTTGACTCGGGTTTCACTTTTCAATCCTATTTTCATGATAAAAATTCACCTCCAGACAGATATGTTTGTGCTGAACATTGCAGACAGGTGAACCAATCCTTTTAAAATACAATGCTATGCATTGCAATGGTATGAATGAATTTCCCAGGACTTAATGAAGGTCAAATATCAATATATATGATCAATTTAGAATCTCAAAGGGGAATCGAATAGAGCATGGATTCCATAGACTGCAAGGCCTGGATAATGATGGACAGACACGGCATGTTCAGACCTTTTTTCTCAAAAGCGTAGTCATTCCTTTACATGAGATTTCTTACTGATTTAAAGTGCACAGAAGAAGAAAAATATTATGAAAGATAAGAACTTCCAATCTCACAGTGAATATAAGAAAATTTCAAGAACAAGTTTCACAAAAAGGAAAGGAATAAGTTCCAAGGTACTAACTTTAGTAGCTATAGCAAAAGATGGCAGAGCAACAGAAATGAAATCGTGATTAACTAGTAATGGGCTTTTGACCCTGTTATAGGATTACAGCATAGAGGGGAAGAAAAAGCTAATTTGAATAAATACATATGGAAGCATTACTACATTGAATTAAAAGAGGTGAAAGAAACATGCATGCAGCACAAACTAAGCATATAAGGTAGGATTTCCAAAATAAGTATATTGTCTACTGAGAACCACAAGGGCATAACTCCCTTTGAATAATCTTACCATAACCAGGGCCCTGTTTCATAAAACTTGTTAACAATTATAACTGCCCCATTTCTAGGACAAATTTGCTCTCAGCCCATCAGATTCAAGGATTTCAGTAGCTTATAACAATTACTGTAACTTGTTATTGATAACAAGTTTTATGAAATGGGAATGGGACCCTGAACCAGAAGTCTATCAATATCTTTTCAAGATGTATAAAAAAGCATATAATAAAAATTTTAAAAGATGCCATTAAAAAAATAACCTCATTAAACAGAGTGCAAAAAGATCTACAAATTTGCATGAATATAATGTGATGCACCTAAAATTGAGTGAATGCTTTTCTAATAAGCCAATTCGTAATTTGCACATGTGCACATAAAGGTCATTTGTAATGAGAACAATTGACCTCTATATGCTTTCATAGTGTGCGCACCATGAAGCGCGCACCAGTGGATTGTAAGTCTTAAATAAGTAGCGCGTCCACCACAACAGATGCCGTGCGCGCGCGGTCATTTCAGGGTCATTTGTACCATGTACTAATAACGAACTGGCTAATTCTCAATAAAAAACTTATCATTGATTGCCAAAAGGGCATTAATGCTTTTTAAAAGGAAATGCGTCAACACCATTCTGGCATTCAGCAGATGTTGTGAATTCATTGAGGAAGCACAGAATGGATGGGGTGGTTATATGTGTGGGAGGATAAGGCATCCTGAATGTCAATCATTCCTTATCACTGTCATCATATTGAGTAGGATGGGTTTGTGATCGGTTGACGAAAGGCAGAGGACATCTTTCGACTTGGCAAAATAAGTCAGCCGAATACCATAAATCACTGTTTATGTCTTTTAACATTTTCAAAAATCACTCTGCTGGTTCTCAGATGGCATCATTAAAAAATACACTTCATGAGTGAAGTTACAGTAATAACTGATTTGCTTTCTCCTTGCTTTTAGCACCTTAAAAATGGCAGTTCATCTAGAGCCAAATTGAGGATAATATACCTTGTTGGATTTGAGCATGGAAATGGAAATGGAAATGGAAAATGTAAGCTTTGTGAATATGACCTCTTGTGTTGTAAAATGGTATATGCATCGGCAGCCTATATCCATTTATGACAGGAATAAATATGCTTAGCTGTAATTACTATCATATTTATATACTAAGCAAAACACCAAACTATTATTTTCTATACCTCAACACCAACATATTAGTAAGTTGGCCTTGTATACTCTTTCATGGGTATCCTAACTAGTTTTCCAGCTAAAGAGTTATTTTATTTTCTGCTGCATCCAACAAAATACATTCTCTTGCATAAAATTTTTTCTTGTTATGAGAACCCTTCAATCCAAAGTCAGCTCCAAATATAAGCAAAATAGTTGTGTGACTGATAATACCAATGACACATCAAAAAGAGAGAAAAAAAATGTAACATCTGAATGGATATTTGGATGCGAAAAAGCAATAGAGTTAATGCGGATAATGCATGATATTGTTACAGAAATATTAGTATATTAGACATTTTTGGTATATGAAAATATATGAGGATTACATATCTATTTGAGAAAAAGAAATATGATGGATTGGTACTAGATAATCTAAGAAATAACTAGACAATGTAATCCCATAGTATATATAAAAAGAACATACATCTGTTTCTTTCCAATTTTCTTTCACTGCCTCTTAAAGACATCAAATATATATCCAAAATAATATTCATGCTAAATGTAAAGAAATGTGTAATATATTTGTGCACAAGATAAATATATGAGAATGATACCATGGTTTCAAGATGGATGTTTAGCACTTAGGGGTTGAAGCATGCAAGGCAGGTGGAGGCTGGTAGCCTGGTACTTAATTTTAATAATATTTTAATCATTACGTTATAGATTCAGAGGTATTACTGGAAAACATACGTGACCCTCCACCACAAAACGACCAATAAGTCGCAATGGGAGTTTTAGAGTAAACAGCGGAAAAAGGTGGTTTAGGGTTGAAATTTTGATTTTAAGTTTTTTGTATTTCCTGAAAGTTCATTTATTAATCTACCATCTGACAAAATTTCAGAGTAAAATACCATGTTGAAATATGTTTTTACTCTCATTCAAAAGGACCATTTTTTCCTGGACATTCAAACTTTGCGTGTCAGCTTGCTGGGATAGTACTTCACATCGCTTTTCTGGAATAGCTCAAAAACTATATACTGTCAGATATTCAAAATCTAAAGAAACAAAGAAATATATCTATTCTAAAGGTATGGAAAGTTTCAACCCAATCCAATTAGAACTTTACAGTGTAGGCTCGAGAGTTTTGACTCTACCTTTTGTGCGACAAACAATAGGACACAGATTAAGCGCTCTTAAATGGTCACTCTTCTTTAGAGCCCGTTTTCTCTATTGTTTTGGTCATTAGCCTGTCTGACACATTGGCACTCTCACTGTAATTTACAAGGGTTTGCTTAGTCCATACAAGACAAGTTATACATCATTTTAAAGCTAAGAATCTAAGCTTTCAAACTGTGCTGAAATTTAAAAGACCCAAATTTCCGACTTATTGGTCGTTTTGTGGTGGAGGGTCACATATTCAAGCTGTGAACTAAATGTCCAACTCTGGATAAAATGCATAAAAATGTCAACTATGAAATAAGCTTACAAGTAACTTCTTTTTTTTTTACTTTTAAATCTTTCAAGCATAAATATCATTAGGAAATTAGTATTCATGTCAGTATGATTTAGCAATATTCTAAATGAGTCTTCTACATGCAGAGACTATTGTGAAAGACTTTCCTGAATGATACAAATATAATTGAAAGAACGCATACACAAAGCTGATAAAATTTTTGCTTTGCTATGACAGGCAAGAGGTGGGGGATGAGTGGATTACAAGTTTGATACAGGCAAAAGGTAATATCAAAGGGATTTCACTTTTCTATCTAGTGCCCTTCTGTTTTTACTCTGATGCTACTTGAACTCACATGTTACCATTTAGTCGACTTGACATCTTATGAACCTAGAAAATTTCTTTCTGTTGATTTTTTTTTTGGGGTGGATTTGTGATTCCCACATGGTCTCTATGTTGCTTTGTTGCCGAAAAAGCAACTGTGGCCATTTTGCATAATTTGCATAAATCCAAATGGCCACGTGCATAGGCATTTTGAAAAGCGCAAGAAATCTTACACACAATGTGCACACTGCACCTAACCCTAAGAGTGTTGTTAATCTTGGGCATGCAATGAAACCTGTAATACAATACAATTCCCTGATAAAAACTCTGTTCAGTCCTAGCCCGTCGTTCCGACGCCTCTGCATTATATCAGAGGATGAACAGCACAATGGATTTTATTATGCTTATTATGCAAATTATGCCAATGGCCCAAAGTTAATTTTTCGGCAACAAAGCTGAAATTGTTAGGAGACCAAATGGAATCACAAATACATGCATAATTTGCATAAATCCAAATGGCCACGTGCATAGGCATTTTGAAAAGCGCAAGAAATCTTACACACAATGTGCACACTGCACCTAACCCTAAGAGTGTTGTTAATCTTGGGCATGCAATGAAACCTGTAATACAATACAATTCCCTGATAAAAACTCTGTTCAGTCCTAGCCCGACGTTCCGACGCCTCTGCATTATATTAGAGGATGAACAGCACAATGGATTTTATTATGCTTATTATGCAAATTATGCCAATGGCCCAAAGTTAATTTTTCGGCAACAAAGCTGAAATTGTTAGGAGACCAAATGGAATCACAAATACATGTTAAAAAACTTCAACAAACAGAACTTTTCTAGGTTCACTACATATAGGACTGCCAAAGTGACTAATTATTCAAATGCTCCTTGTTTAAAGCATGTAATATTATGTTTAATAGTTTGAAATATTTTACAAGATTTTAACAGGTTTCAAACATTAGGCATTAGTTCTAAGACACATTCAAAAAGTCTTCGGTTTCAATGAACTTTGTTCAGTCATCTTCCTTATTGTTTCTTTCTTGCCCCCCCTTTTTTTTTTCTTCTCATTTTCCTTCTTATTTTTATTTGTTTTCTTTCTTTTTTTCTTTTCTTTTCTTCTTTTTTTGTGGGGGGGGGGCTCTTTTCTTTCTTTTTTCTTTTCTTTTTTTTGGGGGGGAGGGCTCTAGAGGCAGAGCTTTGGGGGAACAACTCTTGTATAAGCTACCAGGTATTACAAATATGCAAATGCTCTTAAGGCCTTCTACCTGGTATATTTTTCTTGTAACTTACTACCTTCTGCCTCACAGGCCAATATAAGATAATAATATCAACATCACAATGGATTTATTCAAGATGGTGGTCTTTAATAAGTTGTAGACTTTAAAACCAATACCTGTCAACCTTGTTTTTCTTCTAATGCTCATTCTACTTGAAAAAGATACCCAAATAATTAGGCCAATTCCAATACCCTCTTCATATGCACAAAGAAAGAAAGCAGGAAATTAGGGCAATGGGTCTTCTATATGCTTACCCAGTAGTCTACACAATACGCTTACATGTCGTTTTTCCAAAGGATTGTTTTTCCAAAGGGTCGATTTTCCAAAGGTTCATAATTCCGAAAATAAAATAGGGTACGTAATTCCGAAAATGAAATAGGGTGCGTAATACTGAAACTGAAAAAGAGGTCATATTTCCGAAACTGAAAAAGGGGTCCTATTTCCAAAGGTCCGTAATTCTGAAAAGTTATGGAGAGCTCTATTGCATTTTCTGAATTACGAACCTTTGAAATTATGAACCTTTTTACATTTTCAGAAATATGAACCCTATTTCATTTCCGGAATTATGAACCTTTGGAATAATGAACCTTCAAATAATTTAATTTAATGTTCGGAATTATGAACAATATTTCATTTTCCGAATTATGAAACCCCTGCTATGGGTAATTTGTGTTTCGGAATTACGAACCTTCGGAAATATGAACCTCAGGAAAAAATAACCCTACAACACAACGTCTACATTTACATTATCTAAACTAATGGATTTCTCATTTGTTTGCTTCAAAATTTAATCCAGATTTCCAGCCTTCATATTTAATAAAAATAAGCTTTTGAGATAGATAAAGTATTCTATATTTATTAAAATATGAAACAAGAGTTTAAATACAAGATCAAATAAGAATGGTCATCTGTATAATATGTTAGATTTCTTTAAAATCTGACTCCAAGATGTAAGCTAAGATTTCAGTGTCAATCATTAGATCCCTATATCTAGGGTAGAAACACTTATTTTTGTTTATCAAAATTCTTAATTATTTTTTAATGTTTTAATAATAATACATTTGTCTATAGCTCTATAAAAATAACAACCATTACACATGTGAAATGTTGCATGCTGAGAGCCAGAAGGGCATTAACCATCACACTTTTACACAGAATTAATGCCCTTATGGCTTTTAAGAGCAATGAGAGAGATGGGTTATTGTCTCCACACTACACCATCAACATAGAAATCGCCTGTTGAGAGACAGAAGGGCTTTAATTAACTAATATACTTTAAAACAAGTTAACGCCCTTCTGGCTCTCAACAGACAAAATAAGTATTAATATATATCTAATAGGTTGGAATATATATGTCTGCTTTATGAGCTACACATAAATAGAGTGGTTAATAGGATATACTATGATATGGAGAGATAGCATGATATATATTATGACAGGATTCAAAAGGGTATTAAAGGGAAATCCAACCTTAATAGCAAGTTGCTTTGAACGAAAGAGGAAAAATCAGAGAAGCAGATTGGTGAAAGTTTGAACAAAATCGAACAAGCAATAAGAAAGTTAGGAATTTTTGAAAGTTGTAATCACTATACATATGGGAATTTCAAATTGGCCGAATAGGTAATGTCACTGTGATGTAGCTGTGGACACCTCCCCCATTCGCTCCAACACACAAAATGACTAAAATTTCACTTTTTTCCAAAATGTATTACTCAGTAGGATCTTTTTCTTTCATGAGGACCTATAACAATATGCTATATCCAGTATAGTTTGAGTAATGCCCTGAGGGTAAAAGCACCTCGAAGAAAAGCGCAAATTAATGATATTTTTGTGTACGACAAACGGGAGAGTTGTCCACAAAAATGTCACAATTGACTCACCAAATTGCCAATTTGAGATTCGCACAGATGTAGTGATCTCATTTTTCAAACATCCATAACTTTCTTAGTCCTTGTCCGATTTCTTTCAAACTTTCACCATCCTGCTTTTCTTATTTTTCTGCTTTCATACAAGTCATCCTATTACCAAGGTTGGATTGCCCTTTAAGGAGAGGAGAAATAAGTAGATATTTTTGGTGAATCTACCTTGAGCCGTTGAAGCTGATGCTGGATTGTTTTGGTGGTGCAATAAGCAAAAGTAAAATAGAAAACAAAACAAAAAGTCGTGGGAATAGGAACATGGAAAATACAGATGCATAATCACAAATATCTCGGCCAGCTCACACAAACAGTTGTACGCCACACATGCTCCAGCGACAGACCGCCCGTTTGAAGCCAGAAGGGCGTTAACTCTGTGCTGAAGTATAGAGTCAACGCCCTTCTGGCTCCAAACGTATGAAATTATCCACAGCCAATATCCTACACTAATCAAGTTCTTAATGTCAACCCTAGACCAAACACTTTACCAAACCCTCATCCTAACCTTACACCTAGCGAAAAACCCAGTAAGGCCAGTAGCAACCCCAATCCTAACCCTATATCTTTGATATAGGACATGAATCCTGGATAAACTGTCGCCAGAGCATATGTTAGATCACCCACATTCCTAACACACTCGACTCATTTTCGGCCATGGAAGAGTTAAGCATTTTACATGTTCTCCAGTTCATTTATTTTCTTTCCTATAACTAATGATTGTATGTCATAACTAGCAATGGAGTCCAGGCCATGATAAAAACACATCTAACTGAACCAATCATCAAACACATTTTCATCACAGAGAATCAGAATTAAAGCAGACTGGAAGTCTTCTCTGTTGTCATGTCAAACTGTTTCTGTTGTTTTCTATTCTAAAGTTACCCTACAAAAGATGCACATTGCTTATATATACAAATTTGTTCAAATGTTTCATTACTTTTCAATTCTTGATAAGGCACTTACATGCACACAAAAGCAAAGCATTTTATCCAGATACAAATAAATTGAGACACAGATCACACTAAATAACATTATTGAGAAGATATTTCCATGTTGAATTAGTGCATTTGAATAACTCAGAATCCACTGCTTGTGAGGATTAACCAATTGTACATATATATATATATATATATATATATGCTGCAAACTGGAAACAAAAATTACAGCAAAAATGAAATATACAGAATATGAAATAGAATGTCTGAACTCACAAGTTGATTGCCAATTGCTGATTTTCAACATGGCCTCAGAGATTGAACTTTCCATTATAAACATTCATTTGTTCAATGATATAAGTTATAGTATTGCCAATATAAACATATCCTTCACACTGACCTCAATATAAAAGCTTAGAATAGTGGGTACAAAATAACATCTACAGAGAAATGGTAACAAGATGACATATGGTAAAATGGACAACAAAACAAGACCAAAGGGACAACAGACAAATAACAACAGTCAATAAGTACATTATCATGTAAATTTGCTCTAATTTACTTTAATTTTCCATTTGATTTGCTCTAATTTACTTCAATTTTCCATTTGATTTATCAATGTCTTTCTGTTCAATACTTTTAGTAATAAAAATGACATTTCAGAAATTAGCAAACATGAACTATAATAACCAAGGACTACTGAAATGTACAGACATTACAATACCGGTAGTCTTTTGATTATAATATTAATGGTACTGACAATAATAATAATAATAATAATAATAATAAATAATAATAATAATAATAATAATAATAATAATAATAATAATAATCATAATGACAATCATAATAACAATAATAATAATAATAATAATAATAATCATAATAATAATAATAACAATAATAATAACAATAATAATAATAACAATAATAATAATAATAACAATAATAATAATAATAATAATAATAATAATAATAATAATAATAATCATAATGACAATCATAATAACAATAATAATAATAATAATAATAATAATCATAATAATAATAATAACAATAATAATAACAATAATAATAATAACAATAATAATAATAATAACAATAATAATAATAATAATAATAATAACAATAATAATAACAATAATAATAATAACAATAATAATAATAACAATAATAATAATAATAATAATAATAATAATAATAATAATAACAATAATAATAATAACAATAATAATAATAATAATAATAATAATAATAACAATAATAATAATAATAATAGTAATGATAATAATGATAATGATAATAATGACAATAATAATAAAGATAATAATAATAATAATATGTAATAATAATAATAATGATAATAATATGTAATAATAATAATAATAATAATGATAATAATAATATGTAATAATAATAATAATAATAATAATAATAATAATAATAATAATAATAATAATAATAACTCTTACAGCGTAAGGGGAATCCTTTTATCTCAGCCTATTGTTATCATTTGCCTTAACGCACGGTCGCTTTCTTCGTAACATCCAATTTCTATTGTGACAGAATAAATCACATTGATAGGATTCCCCCTAACATAGGAAATAATGTTGTAATAATAATAATAAGAAGAAGAATAACAATAATAAGAATAATGATAATAATGATGATGATGATAATAATAACAGTAATAATAGTGGCTTCTTGTAAAGCACTCATGTTGCCCATGTGCAGAAAACAAATTTCACATACATGTAAAATGAATAACAAATCCCTTCCATCTTAACAGTGATAAAAGACACAATTTCGCACAGATCAATAGTTAATGAATTCGCTGTAAATACAGAGACGTTTCTAAACAAGGAATGTTTCCAAGCCGGAGTGGATGGGATTTTGGCAATAGATTTTAGAATCCTACCCTGATGTAGGAAATAAGAGGGGGGAGACATCACTTTTTTTCCTTGGGCTGGATTACAGCAATCTGGTGGCGTCTACAATTTACAAGCGCTCGTAATATTGAGATGGCTTTGAGCTGTCACAAGTAATCGCTCAATAACTGTCCCCGCTCTTTTCAATTCAGTGCGTTTTTTTTTTCATCCCCCTTTCTTTCAACAGATAGATGAAGAAGAAAAAAAACGAGTGGCCTCTTGCATATCATGATGCATAAATTCATTTTAAGACACGCACATATGCACACGCCAACACTAGAGAGTCAGAGAGTGTGAAGGTATAAAGTCTCTCTTTCCCTCCTCTTCCCCATCGCTTAAAGCTAGGATTGGGTTCCATACAACATGAGCTCACTGAAGGAGAAGCAGGGGTGGAGGATGGGTGTTGAATGGGGGTTAAGGGGCACCTATTTCCCCAATTACATAACTTAATGTCTTGATTGGATTCCCTACAACATAAGCTTAATAATTCTTCATCTAGTTTTCCAGAACTATTTTGAGCTCCCCCAGTGCCATTCTCACGATTTCAAGTACTAAATTCAGTTAGCTCCCATGTATTTTTCCCTGCCGTAGGCACAACCTTGATACACAAACACAGAAGCACAATTTAAAAAAGCATACTTTAATCTCCCCACATTAATGCATAAGAGACATTAATGCATAAGATCAGATCAGTCCATCAAAGCTGACCAAGATTTAATCGATTCAAGTGTATACAGAACATGTCAACATGATATAAATGTACAAATACATCATGCATCAAATGGATTAAAAGCAGACCAAGAATGAAATATCCTACCTTACAGATTCGGTTCAGATAACATCAGTATACTAAATTAGTTCTCATCATTCTTACTTTTCACTCCAAGTACTGACTGAATGTTCATCGACGCAGATGAAAGCCAATTGACTGAGCAAAAACGGTCACCTAGATCGGTTCAATATTTTATAAGTAGGCACTACTGATTTTCAGATTAGAATCAAATTGATAGCTGCTGAAATGTCCATACTAAAGAGACCAGCACTGAAGATCTATTGGGAAAAACCTGATTTTGTTTATATTTAATGGATCAAATTGAAAAAAATCTAAAGAAGCAGTGGATTTGAGACTTCTAGGTCCATTCTACTACCTAAACATTGTCGATTACTTTGTCAACATGGAGGTAATTGTAATGAAAAATGGTATTTTCTCAAAGTGTTTTGGACATAATTAATTTCAATTTTTAAAGGTATCTCCTATTCTCGACTACTAACGTGTGGTTTACTGATCCAGACTTTCTGGCCCGTATTCTCAAAAGTGGCCTAAGTTAAGCCTGGCTTTATGGAAAGCCATTTGTCAACCCCTAAGTCCCGTATAAATAACTATATTTATGTAACAAAATAAAGAAACAAAATTAGTTTCTGGCGTGAAATGAGCATTAGAAATCAACTCTATCATGTCGGTTCTTATATTTGCATTTAATCCCAGAACAATGGTGGTTTTGTAGGATTAAAAGAGGGTGACATTTGGCTACACACTTAGGCGGGGGCTTAAAGTTAGGCACCTTTAAAGAATATGGGCCTATATGTACAAGACAAGCAACCGTTTTAAGATTTTTTTCAAATTTTTCCATATAAGTTGTGTTCTTGATGAATGTCTTTCAATCAATTGTATGATCCCATCAAAAGATTTTCTGACAAACAATTCCTGTTTCTGGTTTTTGATGACATTGTTTTTCATCATAAACATGTTCAGTTCTATAATGACAATAGCTAGTACTCCTGTTTTCATACAGGTATATATTTTCAATGCTTCTCTGTCAAACAGCACAAACATACACACACACACACTCTCTCCCCCCCCCCCCCCCTCTCTCTCTCTCTCTCTGTCTCATTTACTTCCAATCATACATTACTGCACCCACACTGATTCCAATTTTGATACAAATAAATTCAAAAGTGGCATGTTAATTCCATATCCATCCAATTATAGCATCCATCCCTTCTGAAGCTTTTCAACCTGCCCCAGCACATCTTAAAAGTGTTCAGGAAAAACAACGTAGATTGCCTATTGATTTCTGTTGAGGTACAAGCAAAACTGAAGAGGTATTTATACTCAAAGTGACACAGAAACTAATGAAAGAGATTGGGTTGTTTTTAACATATAATACAATACTGCTTTGTTTACCCAGAAATCAGTCAAACAAAATGTTTTCCATACGAGAGCGTGTCTGATAATGAATGACCTGCTGAGAGGCAGAATCACATGATTTTACAAATAGTTAATGCCCGGCTGACTCTGAGCAGAAAAGTCATGTTTTGCTTTAAATTCTGCACGATGCACTAAACTGCGTCTGACATTTAAAATCAAATTCTTTGGTTTTTAGAAATTAAAGTGGACCCGAAAGAAGGGTTCAATAATCGCTGATGAGTAATGGTACATTGACAGTTCACAGGGCAATGAATGCCCACACATGCCCCTCTATAAGAATAGATTTCATCCCCAAATCATGAGAATATTAATTGTTACAAGCTAAAGCACATTAACTTCTCAATTCCTCGTCATCTCTCTGCTGTCTCCCTCTCTCTCTCTCTCTCTCTCTCTCTCTTCTCTCTATATTTTATCTCTATATATCTTTCTATATCTCTGTCCATCACTCTTTTTCTCTCTTCATCTTTGTCCTATCCTCTCTTCTCTCTCTCTCTTTCTTCTCTTACTCTCTACTTTTCTGTATATTTTCTTCCTTGATCATCCTATCTCACTTTCTTCCTCTTTCTCTTCATCTTTCTCTCCCTCTCCCCTTTCACCTTTTCTCCCTCTCTCTCCCTCTCCCTCTCTATCTTGTTATTTTCCTCTCTATCTTAATGTGTTCTGCCCAAGAAAAAACAATGCGACAGGTACATCACATTAGCTGCCTCTTTTTTTTTTCCCTCCAACTTTTCTACCCTGATTCCCCTGCTTTTTCTCTCTTTCTCTTCCTTTCTATTTCAATGTATTCTATCCAACAACAACAATGTAACTGATACATCACAACATCATGCCCAGAGGATCAGATGTCGGATTCCTCCATTCAAGATGCAATGAACTAGTCATTAGTGTCTACCAGAGCTATCCATACAGAGAGTCCTGACACTGGAGGTCGCTTCTGATTGGTCAGTCATTTCATGGAGCTTCAAAAAGTTCCCTCTCATAGAGAATGTACGTGAAAGGGAACTATTGGGAGCTCCATGATCCGCCATGTTTTAAACAAAGACCGCGTACGCGCATGCTTATTATGCGCGTGTCACAACTCTCTCTATCAACGCGCTCTGGTGTCTACAGCAGCACACCACCAACATCTTAAAGAGAAGGTTTAGCTCTGGGGAGCGTTTCATCAAGCGTTTTGTCAGTGATTTTTACCGACAACTGTTATAAGCCACTGAAATCCTTGCATCTGATTGGCTGAGATCAAATTTGTCAGTAAAAATCACTGACAAAACGCTTGATGAAACGCTCCCCTGGTTAAGATGAAAACTTACTTTGTGAACTTTCTCAAACTTTTTATGTCAGTTTGGAAGAATATCACAAAAGAAATGTCCCCCGAAAAGGGATTTTTCTTCGAAAGCCCCCATATCTGAAATATGACGAGAATAGACTGAAAAGTTTGAACCCAACTGTCATGCTACATGCATGTGTAGTCCCATATACACATTTCTGTGTGCTGTGCAATTGTGATTTTCAGCAAGACTGAATTTAGTGTCCTAGCTATCATTTTGATGATTTCAAAACTTCACAGGATACACCAATTCTCATGTCCTACATGTTCAACCTTTCCTTATTGCTTCCATGCAGTGTCTTCCACAATGTAATCACATGACCGGAACTCACTTTATCTTTAACTCACTCCACCTCCCTCTCAAGGATCATTCTCACTGCCACTGAGCATTAATGAGCACAACACAAGTATGCTTTTTGTAACCTTCGAGGCACCCCAAAAATAATTCCCACTGCCATTTAAGAAGTAACTGGTCGTGAGCTTCAACCAGCAGTCAACCAAAATGACTTTAACTGTGTAACCTAACTCTCCCAAGCTCTCTCTCTCTCTCTCTCTCTCTCTCTCTCTCTCAAAGATCATTCCTATACTGCAATTCAGGCAGGGCCCTTGGAGTGATTTTTTTCACTGAGAGTGCTGCAGGTAGACAGAAATGCCCCACCAGTGGTGGTTTCAGGATTCTCTTGCTTAGGGAGCGTACAGTCTTTGACAAGAACAAAGAAGGGGGAAATGTATCGCTTTTCGGGGGCAGTGTGCCTATCTTTTCACTCCTAAATTCTCTGACAAGCCAAACAACAAAATATCCAGAGGATTTATTCTCAGTGCCCCTGGGGGGGAAAAAACCCCAAGTGGTGCTGCAGAGCCCTCCCCCCCCCCCCCCCCTCCCCTCCTCACCACCCACACATGGCTCCCAGCTCCATGCCTTCAGGATGTATCTGATCATTAGTGTTTACCAGCACACAAACAACATCTCATGAACATTCAAACCTCCTGCAGGTATTAATTCAAAATGTAATGAACAAGTCAATAATCAGTGCTCTCGGCACATGCATACAAAACAGCATTAATCCCACATCTTTTCTTTCTAATTCCTCCCACATTTGTTGACACAGTACTCTTCTTGCAAAGCAACTGCATGGTACTTTCTTACATTAGAAGGCAAGGTTCATCATTAACAAGGCCTGGGCCCTGTTTCATAAAACTTGTTATCAATAACGACTGCCACAAATCTATAGCAAATTTGCTCTCAGCCAATCAGACGCAAGTATTTCAATAGCTTATAACTGTTATTGTAACTTGTTATTGATAAAAGTTTTATGAAACAGGGCCCTGATTAGCATCTTAATGTTTTTTCTTAACTTAATGGAGGGTCTGTATTAATGCATTCTTCTTGGATCATTTACAAGAAAAACAAATCATCCTTAATTTGTTAACTAGATGGGGAGTAGGAATATATAGACCTTCATTAGTTTGATTTGTCGGTCGACTTTCCCATTTTACAAAAGTATCATGGCATGCTTATCTAATGAAGATGTGAATATAGTGCTCTTATCAATCTTGCTCCTGATTAAACATGTTATGCATGTCACTTCTTATGTCACCTCTACGTAAATACTGTTTTTAATCAAGGAGTTCTAGCGTCACTTCCATTTAAAAAAAGTATTATGTCTTACTTACAAGCATACACATGCTTTCTTAGCAGTCAGGTAAAATAAACCATCAAACCATTTCAAATCATTTCAAATAGTCATCCAACATTTGCTCCAGCTTTTATTTCATTATAAAAAGAGTTCAGGCTCAAGTCACGCTAGGATTTCAGGGGGGGTGTTTCACAAAGAGTTAAGTTGGACTTAGAGTCATGCGTAAGCGCCAATGCGCATCCGGTATATAACTCCATGGGCCTGGGGCAAGCAAAATGTATGGATGGGAAAAGTGAATTAACTTTACACTAGCCTGAAAGTATTCCAAAATTCCTAAATTCTTTGAAAATATGGGCAAGTGAATGGTACTTTATACTAGGATGAGTGATGCAGGTTGTTGTCAGATTTGGCAAGTATATAACAATGTTTATGTACTATTCAGAGTACACAAAAGATTCTTCAGTGTCAATTTATTTTTTCTTCGAACATCATGATGATATTTGAGTTGCCTTCGGCCAAATGAAATATTTCTGCTAAAAGCACACTCTCTCATAAAGTGACTCTTCAAGCCCAAATCGACAACCACAAAACAATTTTCCCCCTGAATTTGCAGAACAAGATGGCGATGATCCATCAATGAACTGTGCTAAGAAGAACACATGGCTAGAGAGCTAATTAGCCTAATGGAACAGAGTTTGGTGGGAGAATCTCTGAGGCCTGTTTTATGCACTAAGGAGAAAGAAGACACAGGATGTAGGAAACCTTGAATAAACTACAAGGAATAGCTAATGATGCTTTCAGAACAATACTGGACATCAAACAAACATAACTCTTCCCTTGAGGCAATCACTGATTACGTCACAGTTAAGTATGACGATTATCGATGCATCATGATTTATGATGTAAATGCCATTTAAGAATTATTCTATTTTGCTTCTCCCACTGCTCTCAGTAAATTTTCTCCTTTAGGATATATCTGAGCATCAGTTGAGATTCTTTTATTTGCTGTTATAAACAAAAACTCCCTTGAGGTATTACCGTTTAGAACATGAATTTGACATATTCAAAGCATGAATGACTGAGCTTCAGATGTACAAAAGTCAGAACTAGGTCAAAGCAACTTCTGCAGTGTCTGCTGCAAAGCCATAGTGTCTCCTTTGCTCTCCTTCTCCTCGATTTGTTTAAATGCACAAGAAACGTAACGTATCTGTGCCAATGCCCCGCCATCAAACTCCCCAAACCCAGTGGAGCGCACAGATCACCTGTAAGTTGTCATGGTAACGAGAATGAGCTCTGATATCATCCTGGGGACAAAAACGGGGGTCTCTGTGGAGGAGATGTAAGAGGAGAGTTGTAAGAGAGTGAGAGAAAGAGAGCATAAAACGCACCTGGCTAAGACCAATCTTAAACATTCCACAAGAAATGTGTCTGGAGAAACGTATCTGGAGAACTGAATAAGAACAAAAAAGCAGCCTTAATCCAGTTTTTGCTGACAGGTTGGAACCCATTTTCAGGAGCACAAGGGAGGAAGCAACTCCTTAGTCCATTTTCCTTTTGTGCTTGCAGGTATCAATATGCACTTTACAATCAGGGCTGGGACAGTGTTTCAGGATGCAATGGCAATTTTATAAAATGCTTCTCTTATCATGACATATGATTTGCAGCTCGACCTTACTTCTTCACAAACACTGCAAGCTGAACTTTCTATACTGGAGTATGCTGCAAATGAATTGGGACGTGTGCTGCCAGAGAACGAGTATCACATAATCAGTGGAATGCTCTCAAATTGACAACCCTAAGAACATTCTATCAATCTAAAGTTTACTGACAATGTTATCAAACATGAGAAGGTTAATATCGACATATCAGCCGTTGAGAGCCAGAAGGGCGTTTACCCTATGTTCAGTGCTATCAGTGAAGGCCCTTCTCAATCTGGGTAGACAACATCAACAACAAAATACTGACAAACAGACACAAATCACATTACAATGACATGTAAAGGAGAACACTTAAAGAACTGTTGCCAGATTTGGCACACATGAAAACATATTTTGAAGGCATCATTCTACAAACATTTGTGAGCAGGTAAACAAACTATCCATGGAGTTCACTGAACTGAGCTTCGAAACTTACCGAAGGGGACTTCATATCTGGCATCGATGAGGACACGATGACCGGTAGGCATCTTGGTTCCGTTCACCTGGCGATTCTTGACCTCCACTTCTCGATCAAGGGAGAACCATTCACCACTCCCCTCCTGTCGACGAAAAAAGCAAAAGAGAATTTGTTTTGTTGAGTTATGGTGATTGAAAGTATACTTGCTGGCTAAGTAATTGGTCAATTAGATGTATATATGCTGTTCTATATGTGCCAAAAAGAACTATTCACTTGGAACATAGCTTTTGTTTTCTTTTTAAAGGACCTATAATAATATTTTATCTACAATATATTTTGAGTAATGCCCCAAGAGAAAAGTCGCTTAGGAGAAAATGGAAATTAATTGGTGTACAACAAATGGGAGAGTTGACTGTGAATCGTCACAACTGACTCACTAAATTGCTGAGTTGAAATTTCTGTACATATAGTGACCAAATCTTTCAAACGTTTGTAACTTTCTTATGGCTTGCCTGTTTTCATTAAAACTCGAACCAATATCCTTCTCTCGATTTTTTTTTTCTTTCTCTCAGAACAAAATAGTACAAAGGTTAGATTTCCCTTTAAGCATATTGGTGGTGAATTTGATATATTGGTATCAAAAGTGGTTCATTTAGGTATTAGCTGAATTTCAATGTCATGAACACAGCAATATGAACATCGTTTCATGATATAGGCAAGGAATAACAACCATTTAAATAATCAAGTCGGTCATTTTTTTTTTCAAGTTTTACGCACACTGTATACAAGATGCAAAACCTGCTAAACTTCAAAAGAGATCAGAAAGGTGATGTTAATGTCCTTCATCAGTATTCTTTGCACACATATCAGATCCATGTAGTTACATCCTGCTATATAAATTTACAAATGGCATGCGATTGATTTCAATATATACCAAATCAAGAAGAATAATCACAAGTGTTGGCCCTTCGTGCAATTTCAAAAAACACATTAAATACATATTGACATGAGGAAACCTTTCCCAACTCAGTCTGCAGCAACTATGAAAGCTAGTCAGGAATGATTTTTATACAATGACACTTGTCAAAAGTCACACTCTGGGAGTGGGTGAGCAAACAGAAATTTAGCTTTTAGCATATTTTTTAGTGTGTGTGTGTGTGTGTGTGTGTGTGTCTATTTCAGTTCAAATCAATTACAGGTGTTTGCAGTGTCTAAGCTTCTCAATCAAAATTGGGTAGGAACACATCTTTCTAAACTATTAGAAATACTACAAGATGCATGTAGTATATTCTTGGTTATTAGTACATCCAGTATCAATGCACACAAAAATTAAATACTAAGCTTCATTTTAAAAAAATATGAAACACAAGATAGCATCTTGGAAGTAAACCAGGCATTTTTCCTTATAAATAACCAAACATACATGTAGGAGGCAATATTTCTTGCACACTTCTCTATTTCACAAACATATCAAATATTAATACAATATTGATACACATCAAAAATTCACCCAAAATTCTGGAATATTTTCAAAACCTGTACAACCAGTATATTATTTGGCAAATAAGAAATAAAAAGTATAAAAAATAAAAGAAATAAAAGCAAGCAGTCTGATGTATAAATCACATCATACCAAAATCTAGCCTGGGAAAGCAGGCTTCCTTTCACCATATATAGAGGAAATGAGATACGGAAATAAACTGGGGCCGGGTAATCCATGATTATTGTCTCCTTGTGATATAAATGCAAACCTGGGGGTATTATCAAGAAAACCAGGCTATAGACCCTGGATAAATTCATCTCAAATAAGTAAAAAAATCCTGAATATTTCTCTTGCTCTCGCTTTAAAGTAAAATAGCTTGGTAGACTTGCAGACTTGATAGCTTAATGCAATAACTGGGAACAGAAGAATTCTTTTGAATATTGCATTTTGCTTAGTAGAGAGCATTTATTGTCAGTATTCCTCACAGACTACATGTATCAAAAATAGATGGTTTAATACAATAACTGGAACAGGAGTATTTCCATGAATATCCAACTATATTTCATAAGTAAGAAATCACAGGACTTGCAAACTCCTAGCAATTATATGATATTGAATGGCCTTGAGTGGGATACAAGGATATATCGCACAAGTTAGGAGCATATTTCACGAGTCGGCACGACAAGTGAAATATTTTCAAAGCGAGTGCGATATACCCTTGCGCCCATGAAAGAAAAGCGATTCAATATTATTATTACTAAATGTATGAAACCTAGTTCCTCAATTTTCACCATTACATGTCCTTATGTTTTTGCATTGACTTCAACATAAAACACAGGTAAAAAAATTTTATTTTGTTCTTACCTAAGCATCTTGCAAGGGCTGCACGCGTACATCCGTTGTCTTAACCTTTGTGTATCTAAATGTGTATTCACTTTTTTATGCGTGACACGCTCCCCAAACCATGAGATTTGGAAATATATTGCACTATCATCCAGGTACTCTTACACAAACCATGAGATAGTGTTTTAATATTGCATGGTCATCTGGATACTTATGCGCAAACCATGATATACAATAATTTTTCTGGTCGCCTGAAAACCCTTCATACAAACAATAATAGTTTTTATTTCCATCTTGAAGAGTAAGTACAAGCCTTGAAAAAGCAATTTCTAGATATATTCCACTCATGTATAATCTACAGTGACATAACCAAATCATATAGGCGAGACAGACAAGACAATACGATACATCGAGGCTCTGCCCATTCCTTGCTGACATGTATCACTCTGTTACGTATATTTTATGTTAAATATCAGTGGTGAAACCAAGACTTTTTAAATTTCTACATTTTATTCTATATGCTTTACTATATAATAAGGTTCATCCCTCAAAACAAAAATGATGTAGGGAATCTGATTTGTTTTATTGTTTAATCTCAGAGATACATGTTTGTCTTTGCCTATCAATCATGGATTCATCTCACTTTTTAATGCTCCAATCAAGAATATAATATTTCAATGGAAAATGGACTGTTTAATCATGCCCTCTGGGTGATTCAATATCAGAAGACTCTAATCCGCATTGTTAAGACAAGCTTTCATTGTGGGGTTCAATAAACTACATAGCTGCATCAAGAAACACATTACAGCTAAATCCAACACCTTTGCCAAATCTGTGGTTACTAATATAGCTGGCTCATCTAAAATGGAGGCAACTCATTTCATTTTTTTTTTCTTAGAATGGCCTCTGTTTGACCTCTGCATAAATCGTCTGCTGAGAGTGTAAAGGGTGTTAACCCATACACATTTACATAGAGTTAACACATCAATGGGTCTTGCCAAACAACTTGATTTCACATGCTTTTGGTGTGAACATTGTCCGGTTATCTTTGCACTAGTAGAGATCGAGGGGGGGGGGGGTGGGAGAGAGATAGAGACAGATTAAAATGAACTGGTAACTTTGTAGAGGCTTGATAAAATCTGAGCTGCCTGGCCCTACATGCTATCAGTGTATATAATATGGTGTAAAAATGAAGCCCAGGAAAAAAAATGCACTTCAAAATCATCATGTGCTTCAAAAAAGTAAACAGATACAAGTGACCGAAAATGCCATACTCCTTTCCCCTCATATCTTAATAATAACATTGTATATTTGAAAACCTTTTTATGCTAGGCTTTTTATTCATCCTTCAGAACATCATTATACAAGACAGATATCAAAATTCAACAATTTATTAAATCAAGCCTCCACAAAGTTACCGATTCCCTTTAAAGACAGGTTAAGATGGGGGAGAGAAAGGAAAAAGGAAGGGAGGCAGAGCAGGAGAGAGGGAGAAATGGAAAGGGGAGAGAGATACAGAGACAGAGAGAGAGAGAGAGAGAGAGAGAGAGAGAGAGGGTGGGGCATGCTGGTAATTCCTTATAGTATTTTAATACACAATGGCATCATATTATAGCTTACTTTTGCTACAACTCATTATGCATTGATGATTTGATCAAATTCTTCATCTGCTTTCCCATATATATCCATGATAAAGTAAAATTTTGAAACAATCTGCATGTATTTCTGCATGTTACTTTTTCAAGTCAACTTTTCCACATATATGTATTAGGGGAAGCTTATTTTCAAGGAAACTCATTTATAGGATGACCCCTGAATGACTTCTGCAAGCGCTTTCAATTGTTCTCAGTCTGAGGTGTACACGTCTATCTTTTCGATAAGGCGGGGGAGGGGGCTCTCCCTCCAGTAATCAGATACACAAGGACTATGTATTGATGATGCTTACATTTGATTTATTAAAGCAGGGACAACCAAACTGCTCTCATTACCCCGGGGGGCATCAGTGCAATTTCATTTGACTCCTCCCCAGCGAATCGGAAGCATGCCTCAATCTCCCTGAATCCACTCATTAAGATGACAGCTTTCCATCTCAAAGTTCTATCACATTCTCTCAAAGGTACTTTTGTCGTCATCTTCCCAGGTATCATTTTATAATGTGCTCTGGATGGGAATCTGTTTCAAATTAATGTCTGAATGGTTATCGCTTACTTACATCACAGAAGCCATTCACTATCGAACGTAAAACAAACGACATATTTGGCATATGCAATGACAATCTTGGTAATATTAAGCCTACTTATGGTAGTAGAGGAAGTTTTACACTCTGTGTGACTTAATGACATGTTTCTAACTTAATGCAACATATTGCATTCTGGACACGTCTTTTCGTGCCACTACATTTCGCTTAGCTACCTTTACCCCTTCCGTACCTTGGGCAGTAAACCCTGCCCAAGAATTTTAGAATGTTTCCCACTTTTCAATTTTCTAAAACAAAAGCAGGTGCGTGTATTGTGAAAATATTAAATCCCTTGCAAGATATTTTATGCCCAATTTAAAAAAAAAGACTTTCAACCACAAAATTTTAGTACTGAAAGTGTATTTTTGACAACTGCTCATTAAGTGGATGGAAGAACAAGGGTTAAAGTAGCATTGTAAAAGTTTCTATTCAACCTAAAGCTAATACATAAAACAGAGAACGTGTGGATACTGGAAAACTTGATATCATTTTCTTAGTCATTTAAATTAAGAAAGAGATGAGACCCCTGTTTAAATTAAAGCTATAGCATGATATTTGTCTATTTTTTTTCTATTTTCCTTCTATAGGGCATGAATCTCTAATATATCAGAAAATATACATTTTGGCATGTTTCAAACCAAAAAAAAATATATTGTATAATGTGTTAAAAATGACAAAAAATGTATTTCCTTTAATTCCACATATTATATTATGTCTACTTTTATCAAATCAGCAATGTACTGATGTCATTAAAGCCTTTAAAGTAAACTGAAAGAAGTGCAAACAAACAGATGCTCTGCAATATTGATGATACATGTAATCAAATTCCTCTGTCCCCACATCTGCAAACCAAATTCAATGACTTGGCCCAGCAAGTTTGGCACAAATGAACACAAGTATTTATTTCATCAGTTAAGGAGGCATAGATGAAAC
Organism: Heliocidaris tuberculata; assembly: GCA_025618425.1. Taxonomy (NCBI): domain Eukaryota; kingdom Metazoa; phylum Echinodermata; class Echinoidea; order Camarodonta; family Echinometridae; genus Heliocidaris; species Heliocidaris tuberculata. The sequence goes on from CM046839.1 coordinate 18,826,305, forward strand.
CTCAGTCTTGACAGTTTACAGGACTATCCATCAATATCGTACTCACTGCGAACTAAAACCCATTTTCCTCATCTTCCCATAGGAAATCAACACAATCATGGTCTGCGCATAATCAAATAGCAAAATCTCATCATGAAATTACTGCGATATCCAGGTAAACGCAATAATAGTCTAACAATATAGTAAGATATGTTGTGTAAAGAGCTAGAAATATTAATCTAATCATTCAGTATATCCAAGCCAAGAGACAGAAAATTATTCATTCAGTTTGATATAAATGGAGAGAAAACTTGTTTGAAATGTTAGGCTGGACAGTTGAATGCATGTAAAAACATATGTCCAACAATAATTTCATTTGTATACTGCTTTAGAGCATTTCAAATTGTTTTGCGTAAATTGCAAAGTTTAATGCAAGAGTTAAGAAAGGCAGTCATATTGGTACTGCATTTTAATTGTGTGGAATATATTTATGTCTCCTTAATTCTACACAACATGTATTCATCTCTTTCTGTATTTCTCAGACACATAAAGACTGAAAAGCGATATGCACAAAACAATTATGGTCTATCATTATCATTACAAGCAATTTTTGCACGTATGGTAGGCAGAGCATATTTTGCACAGATATCTACAAATCTAGTACTCCTTTAAGCAAGCCTATCTATGTACATTGCTCTCAATCAATTTTGCATCCCCACTGGCACTGCTCATGGTACATGAGTTTGTTTGATGAAATATCATGATCTCTGCATGACATCTACTTGATATTTTGCAGAAAGTGGTGGGGGTGGGGGGGGGGGGACAGCTTGTGACTTTTTCTCCATACATGTTGGCATCTCTGGCACTGACGCATACATGAACTTCAGGTGACTCAGGGTACCTGCAGGTGCTATGTTCAGAAATAATGGGCTTGGTGATAATCTGGATAACAGCTTGTCAAGACATGTGCTTATTCCCTGCCTTTTCATGTGAAAAATAGATTTACGGTAAAATTTTCTTGTATAATTCCTTTTAAAGTCTAACATTGGAACTATCCACAGAAGAATTATATTATACACCATTCCAACAAAGGAAGTGACATTTTTCAAACTAGTCGTCAAATTCTACAGCAGCAGTTAATAAGGATGGATTGATCAGAATAGCTTAATAAAAAGAATAATTATTGATTGCATATAATAAAAACAAGACAAGCTTTCACAACATTCTATGCAGAATATAACTTTTAAAAATTTGAGGCACTGTAACTGGAGACAAGATTCTTTCAGCAATTTAAAAGTAAGGCGTAGTAGATCTTCTATTTAACCCTATTCATCTTATTACATTTTCACTTCTAACCTCCAATATTTACAATCAGATTTCTCCACCTTCCTTATAATTTTATTTTCCTAAATCCTATTTTATTATCCATATTGCCTTGCCTTCTGTCGGTCTCTGTCTCTGTCTCTGTCTCTCTCTCTCTCTCTCTCTGTCTCTCTCTGTCTCTCTCTCTCTCTCTCTCTCTCTACTTTTATGTCCACCTCTCTATGTGGATACCATCATAATAAGCTGCAATGGAGCTAGCCCAAGGGGGTGATTAGATTTGGACCTTATGTTCCATGGTCCAGATTCCATCATCCACCTTGACTCTGATCGCTCATGAAATTCTAGTTCAAGGTCACAGAGCCAAAGAGCTTCCGCGGAAGACAGTGCATCTACGAGACTGCATCACGATGGTGGCGGCAGCGGTGGTGGTGGTTACGAGCCATGCACCCCCGATCAAGCATGAATATCATTTCCTGTTTAAACCAGACCTACATTTTGGATGATGCACCATTAAGCCTAGCTCACACATGACACGTTAAACTGGCTAAAGAAAAAAACGCTGCCGCGAAATAAAACAGTATAAGCATAAGGCGCCTCACACTTCTATACCTTACAGCACAGAGATAAGTGAGTACGCTCAGGGGCATGTGTTACACACAGTTACATTATTCCCACCTCACTTGCCATTCATTAATACGTGAAATGGTTTTTATTTTGACACAGCGGTTTTTTCAAGGCGGTCAACCGCCCCACGTGTGAACAAGGCTTTACAATCACTGCACAGGTGATGAGTCCTTACTTCCAGGAATTATGCTTTACTACGCACTCTTAAGGGATGGATATTACAGATGGTGGGAGGGGTGTGGTAGGGGGAGGGAGCATGGAGCTTGGGGTAGGGATTTTTAAGATGACATCATAATGAAAAGATGGACACTGTGGTCCCTTTTATGTGAAATATGTATCATCATTTTTCAAAATCACTGTATTATCACTGCAGAAATGATGAGACCATGCTGCCAGAAATTTCCATGTGGTAGGTGGGGGGGGGGGGGGGTAGAAAAGTGAAATCATTAATTAATAAAACAAATGTTTGCTCTCACAAAGTTTTATAGGAAATATACAATTTTTAAGAATCATTCCATAATCTCTTGTGATGAAATAATGCTTGCAGGAGTTTTATCACAGTGCACTATAATATATTATAAAACGGGTTCAAGAATGTAGCCATCCTGATTGGTCAAATAACATCACGTGACCGTGCAAAAAAAAAGTGATAACGCACGGCGAGGGGACTAACGCACGGCCAATCCGGATCAGACACTAAGATTGTAAGAAAACACTAAAATTGTAGACCCGTTTTATAAAACTATTAATACATGGTTGTGAGTTCGTGCGTTAGTGCGATCCAGCAACACGCAGGTTTTTATCGTGGTGTCTAACACACTCGGCTACGCCTCGTGTGTTAGTACACGACGATAAAAACCTTTGTGTTGCCAGATCGCACTAACGCACTCCCAACCATGTATTAATAGTATACTTGTGAAGGTGTGTGTGCAGGTGGTGTTTAAGGTGAATGGGGAGAGGGGAAGAGAAAGGGGAGGATGATGGGGAGAGGGTTGGAGGAGGGGGATGGGGGAGAGGGAAGGGGAGAGCAAAGGAAGAGGGGGAGAAAGGGGGAGAGGGAAGGGGGAGAAAGGGGGGAGGGAAGGAGGAGAAAGGGGGAGAGGGAAGGGGGAGAAAGGGGGAGAGGGAAGGGGGAGAGGGGGAGAGAATGGAGGAGATAAATCAAGGGAAGGGGTTGGCAAAGGAGTGAAACAAATAAGAAAAGATATACTATGAAAACTATGTCCTTTTGGTGACGCTTGCACTTAATGACCACATGATGAATCCATGCTCCGAAGTTATACTGTGGTTTACTTTTCATTTACTACACACCGATACCACTTGATGTGATATTAGTGGCTGATAACGGGGGCAGTTGGGAGGGTAAGACACAGGGGCAGACCAGGCTTTTGTGAAGGAGGGAGCCCAATATTCAGAAAACTTTTCTGACAAGTAAAAAAATGTAGCATTTTGGGGTACTGTTTGGTGTGTTTTTTTGCCAGAGGGTGGGGCACCCCTGAGACAGCATCAGTATGCTCTGTTCTTTCATATGAAATTTATATCATCATATGTTAAACCACTACAATTTCATGACTGCAATCGGTGACCATGTGATGAATCTATGATTAGACATTATATCATAGTGTATACTATGGACATTAATGGGTAAGAGTGGGTGGTGACAGGGACAGCTTTGCAGGTGAAAGACAACATTACATCAAGAAAGGTATGCTCTTTACTTTCATATGAAATAAATACGATCTTGAAACTCACTGCATTTTAATGATAATTGCAATCAGTGACCATGTGATGGATCAATAATTGATGATGTACTAATAGTTTTTGAGTGGGTTGTGATGAGGGTGGATAGGTATTTCACATTTCTTAACACCATGAAAGGTACGTTCCGTACTTTCATAGGAAATAAATACCATTTTGAAAATCACTGCATTTTAATGATAACTGGAATCAGTGACCATGTGAGGGATCAGAAATTAGACATTACATCATGATGTACTAATGGTTTTGAGTGGGTGGTAATGGGGGTGGATAGGTATTTCACATTTCATATCACCATGAAAGTTATGCTCCGTACTTTCATATGAAATAAACACCATTTTGAAAAGCACTCCATTTTAATGTTAACTGCCATCATTGCCCATGAGATAAAACCATAATCAAAAATTCATATCATGGTGTATGATGCATACTTTTTGCTTTATCCTTCATACTCATTCCAAAAAAAAATCTCCCTGCTCTACAGTGCAAAGTCAGAAAATAGCTCACAATTTATTTTTTTTTTGCAATATTTTAAATGGAGTTGTAAATATAAAATAATCTGACATATACCAGTATAGATTCTTCCTGCTTCTTTTGGTACCATTTTTGTTGGACCACTCTTCATGATTGACTGCACAAAAGCTAATAAGGTGACAAAGGTAAAAAAAAAAACTACTCACAACCCATGCCAAATTTGGCTCCAAAAAACTCCCCAAGTACAGTTCTGTTTTCAAACAACAGGCAGTTTTTTAAAAAAAAACTTTTGTTCTGACTCACACTTTATATTTCCTGTGGCTTACTTCATCTGCATGTGACTTACAAAAATGTGCCCAGATTTCCTTGATCTTTTTTGAGGAAGTGAACCGATGAAGCATGTGAACTGCAACATGTTCATGTAAAAGTGCTTTGGTCATCATCATGTACTGCAAATCTTATCGCCACCCCCTCCTTGACTAATACAAACAGCACCTGTGACTGGAATAGACCATGCAAGAGTTGTTTTATGACACGCATAACCAGCCAAGCTTACATCCTATTCCTGCGCACTACATAGGTGATCCAATCTATGCATATGATTCAGTCATATCATCAGAATATAGCCGTCATGCACGTATACTCAAATTATTGGTGGGGTTTGACAGATAACGCTCATTACAAAAATGAATCACTAATGATCGACTTCACACTTTGTTTGTTTCCATCATGATTTGTACAGATGTGTTTCTTATCATAATTCATCATCATGCTATTACAACACCCACATGATATATATTGTATACTGTCATTTATCACCTCTAATGGATGTAACTTAATGATAATATCTTTCACCACGTCGACTGACCTTCTATTCTTTTGATTGAACAAACTACCTTTCAGTCAATCACTATACCATCGTCAATCAAATTCACTAATGAGAAATCAGATAAAAGATAGTGTACATATTATTACATAAAAAGACTTGAAGACTAATCACTTGAATACATAATAATCCTCTACATTATAGTTTGTACTTTATGAGGATATCTTTGATTAATTCTTTCTTCAAATGTTTTAGCACAAGGTCAGTTTCTAAGAATTAAAAGTTCTCACAATTACACTTTAATTCATTATTCATAAATCTTGGGGTTTCATAATATTTAAATATTCAAATGTTCAATTTAAAGTCCATATCTCATAATCATCCACCAAATGCCAATTTACTTGATAGTGACCAGAATTATCTTATACTTTTCTGTGAGATACTCAAACAGTTCATAGATAATCCCTCTTGCCGCCCTGAATCTAGTCATAAATTTCATTGCTTCATAGTTACCTTGCTTCTTGGTCACGTACCTGATCAATTTTAGATGGGAGGCAGGTCATCCATTTTGTTTCTTCCAGGTATACACTTATTTGCATGAAACACCTCAAATTATAGCTTTGAGTACAAGCGGTTACTGATTAAACTTTTATGAAGCTCATTATTATTTCATTCCTAATTCCATTTTCATCTAAGGTGTAATTACAGACACAATTACAGCATTGACAGTGACGATACATCTTGCTTCGTAACAGGAAACCTGTACAAGTGAATTTCACGGGGTCATTTCTTGGAAATTCTTGACACTACTTTTACCCTGCCCTAACTTTAACATAAATGATGTCTGATTCTTACATTCAAATGATCTCATTTCAAATGTGTCTGGCAGATATGAGCAAATAATGAGCCTTTTCATTAATTTCATCTCACAGTTATGTTTAATTGACTAAAACTGACATAAAAGCATCAATCTCTGATGCATTCCAAATTCTAGAATCCAATCCAATCTAATGCAGGAATTTGTAGTGTCAATATCCATTAGCCTAATCAAAGATGCCGGAAAGAAACCATAATATATGAAGCAAAATGAGTTGAATTGCTTGGAAATACACTCATTTTACATGATATAGCCCGTTCAATAATTATGTTAAGCTCCTCTAAGCTACGTGACCCGTGTACGACCCCTGCATGTATAAGCGCGTGTATATGGAAGAGATCACTCTTTATCCTTCATCTATCACAGACTAACATAGCATGAAGGAGAATACACTTCACTGCGTCCAGGAGACTATCACCTTCATCAATCACATTCATTTCCACATACATCCCTCTTCTTTCCCCCCAAACGAATCCCCAAGTCTTTAGTACAGTGATCATCGATTGTCACTGATCTCTTACCCCACACCCCCCTTCTTTCCCTGAACAAAATACTCTCCTCCAATACATAGCTCTCTGCATCTTTAAGATTATAATAATCACCTTCTTAAATCCCTTTCATTTCCACATATTTTTCTCTTCTTTCCACCCAACATACATGCTCTATTTATCCAGAATTCTTAAGTATAATGTTCATAGATTGTCACTGATCTTCTACCACCCCCCCCCCCCCAACTCCTTTCCATATAACATGATCCTTTTTGCCCCACACATAAGCCCGCTGCATCTTAAAGATTATATCACCTTCTTCAGTCTCATTTATTTCTACATATTTAAGGTTATAATAATCACCTTCTCACATCCCTTATGTTTCCACATACTTCTCTCTTTTTTCCACCCAACCTACAAGCTCTATTTATCCAGAAGTCTTCAGTATAATGTTCATAGATTTTCAATGATCTCCTACCCCCCCCCCCCCCACTCCTTTCCATAAACAACATGATCTTTTTTTTGCCCCATAAGCTCCCTACATCTTAAAGATTATAATATCACATTCTTCAATCTCATTGGCACGAATTCACAAAGGAGGTTTAAACCATGGGTAAGGTTTAAACCTCCGTAAGCATACTAAAATAAGCATAAATAAGCGCAAATTGCCCCTGAACGCACTCAAAGAAAATTTATGATTGGATCGGATTCCGTGCGCACGTACGCTTAAAAAACCAAGGAGGGGGTTTAAACCATGGTTTAAACCAAACCTCCTTTGTGAATTCAGGCCATTCATTTCCACATATTTCTCTCTTCTTTCCCCCAAACATAAGCTCTATTTATCTTCAAATATTCAAGTCTTTAGTATAATGTCAATCGATTTTTATTGATCTCCTACCACTCCCACTCCTTTTCATCAACAACATGATCTCTTTTGCCCCTCACATAAGCTCCCAGCATCTTAAAGATTATCATATCATCTTCTTCAATCTCATTCATTTCCACATATTTCCCTCTTCTTTCCTCCAAACATAAGCTCTATTTATCTTCAAAAGTTCAAGTCTTTAGTATAACGTCAATCAATTTTCAATGATCTCCTACCACCACCCCCCCCCCCTCCCCAACTCCTTTCCATAAACAACATGATCTCTTTTGCCCCACACATAAGCTCCCAGCATCTTAAAGATTATATCACCTTCTTCAATCTCATTCATTTCCACATATTTCCCTCTTCTTTCCTCCAAACATAAGCTCTATTTATCTTCAAAAGTTCAAGTCTTTAGTATAACATTAATCAATTTTAATTGATCTCCTACCGCCCCCCCAACACCTTTCCATAAACAGCATGATTTATTTTGCGCAACACACATAAACTCTATGCATCTTAAAGATCATAATATCACCTTCTTCAACTTCATTTATTTCCACACATTTCCCTCTTCTTTCCCCCAAACATAAGCTCTAATTATCTTCGAAAGTTCAAATCATAATTAGTATATTTAATGTCAATCGATTTTTACTGATCTTCTACCCCCCCCCCCCCCCTTTCCTGGAAAAAAAAAATGCTCTCCTTTTCCCAAAACGTAAACTCTCTGCATCTTAAAGGGACTGAAAAGTCGCCAATCGTGGTGTTTTGAAGCTTGGCCCGGCTCAGGTAATATTCAGGTAATATTATACATCTTCGGTAAACGAGCGCGCAATTGCAGTGATACGCATTCAACCGAAGGAAGACGAACTGAACAACCCAACTGACAAACTACCCCACCCTTGAAGGCAATTTTGTTTGCTGCTCCAAGATTGTTGTTATGCATGGCCTTGCAATAGGGGCAAGCGAATGAAAGTGAACAAACATGGATATCGAGCGGTGGCTCCCTTTAAAGATTATAATATCACTGTTATTGACTCTTACCCATTGCTTCATATTTCCCTCTGCTACCCCCTACCTAGGCTCTATTTATCTTTAAGTCTTTGGTATAATTTTAATCAAAAGTCATTGATCTCCTAAACTCTCCCCCCCCCCCCACCTCCTTTCCCCAAACAAAGTGATTCCCCTCCCCCAACAAAGGCATTCTCATCTTCAAGATTATAATACCACTGTCATCGAATCTCATTCATTTCAACATACTTCCCTCTTCTTTCCCCAAGCATAAGCTTTATTAATCTTCAAGCCTTTAAGTATAATGTTCATTGATTATCACTGATCTCCTACCCACCTACCCACCCACCCCACACCCTGCCTCCTTTCCCCCAAACAATAATGTGCTTTCTTTATCCTCAAGACAAGAGCATGATCTTCAACAAATCTCATTCAATCTCCATTCTCTTCTGTTCCCCAACATAAGCTCTCTCCATTTCAAGTCTAAGGTATCACTTGTTAAGTCTAAGGTATCACTTGTTAAGTCTAAGGTATCCTTTCATCAATCTCATTCTTTTACCCCTCCCCCCTCCTCCTTTACTTCCTCTCCTAACAAGAGCTCTCTACAGGCTAAAATCCTATTAAGTTACAGCATAAAGTGTTCGGGGAACTAACTGATCTTCAATTGGAAATATTAAATGCACAGGGTGCTACTGTTTGAGTTACTCCAACAATTTTTCTTTATTTTGTAAATTGAAAATGGAATATACTAAAGGCCAGATTTGCTGACCACCTTGCCAGTATACCACCAAGTCTTTCTGCTGTATGTCAATGTCATACACAAGTAAATTTCATGACACCTACTAAGCTTTTGATACATTTACCTCATAGATTAAGTTTTTTTTATTTAATAAATAAAGGATATATAAAAAGCAAAATCATAAAAATTAGAATGAAAGGCAACTTATTTTTTTAAGAGTGAAGAATGCTAATGCTTGATTTTATTTATATATTATCAAACATAGATTTGCTAGCAATATTTCCACATCTTCATTAGATAGCATTACTATACAAAAACATCAATATGGTGAAATTTTGACTTGTGCGTATGAAGGAATGACAAGAAAAGAGCACTTGATCTTTAAAGGTATACCAAACTGGGTTAATTCCTTCCTAAATCTACAACAAAGAACCTAGCAAGGGTACTTAGACAGATTTTATCCCTCGAGGGAGCAATCCACAGAGCTTTTCATGCAATTGAAATGCTTCTAAATATGCATGTGATATTAAACCTTATTTTCCTACAAATATAACATGTCAAGAATTGATCTCCCACTAGGCTCTAAATCTTGCAATCTTTGGGAATACTTCTTCATTTAGGCAGAGAAATCAATTTTCAATACCGTTGCTAGTAAAATCCTCCTGAAGTTTTGAAAGAGATAAAACAATGCTAAGAGCTTTTAAGAATAGATCATGTTTCTTCCAGAAGCACACTGCATGTTTTTACAATTTCTAATCCCATACAGACATACATTCATTGTTACAAGATGAACAAAATAGGCTATATATCCAGGATTTAGAGTGACTATATGACGGATCCTATCATGAAATTTACTTTAATGACTGCTTGTTGCTTAGCTGGGTGAAGCAATAAGGGTAAACCAATGGCCTCACAAATCATGCCTACAAAAAATTTCATCACGCACAAAAAATATAATAGCAAGCAAGTTATCAGGCAAATCAAACAAAATGTGTGTGTTCCACAAAACTGTGTTTTTGTGAGTTTTTTTTGCACCTGAGTTTAATGTGTCCTACAGACAATAACTCTGGATAATTGCAGCTCTACAGAGGGTTAGATTCCTTGTGATTTTGTAAGGGGGAGGGGCAAATTGCCAAAAAATTACACAATTAAGGGGCAAATTCTTTTGTTTTTTTAAAGGTATGCAATTAATGTTTCAAAAGAAAAGGGAAGGCATAGGCTTGTTGTGCCCCCTAAATCTGCCACAAGTTCTACTTACTAGCAGGAGGCCTATTTTTGCGAGTCATTTCGCTTGTCTGACAGCGTTTCCTCTTTCTGAAAAACATCAAACTCTCCATCATCTCTTATAACCACACAAAATTTGCATATGGTCTGCTGAGAGGCAGAATGGCAATAGCTCATAATACTTTAACACAGTGCTAATGCCCTTCTGGCTCTCAACAGAAGATGTTGAAAATGGTGATGAGTCAACAATAAAAGTGATGAATCAAGTAAGAATGAGTGGAGAAAAAAAATAAAGATGTACAGACAACAGATAAGAGGGAAAGAGAGAGGGAAAGAGAGAGAAAGAAAGAGAAAGAGAGAGAAAGAAAGAAAGAGAAACCCGCAAAGAAGGACTAAAAGAGAAAGTGGGGCAGATAAAAAGAGAGAGCAGGAAAGAGAGAGGGGAAAATACAAGGAGAGAATGTTGGAAAGTGAGACAGAGAGAGTTACAGAATGTGAGGGAGAAAGCAAGACATAGTTAAAGAGAAAGAGAGAAGTAGAAAGAGAATGAAAGAGAGATATAAGAGGTGGAAGAAAGAGACACAAAAGTTTAAGAAGAGAGAAATGGGGGAAAGAGAGACAAAGAGAGATTGAAATGAGAATGAGAAAGTAAGACAGACAGACAGAGAGAAGAGAAAAAACATATGAGAGTTGGAGGATTTAGAGATAAAAAGAATACAGAACAAGTACAAAGGGTGAATTCCTCTTTGCTTCCTTTTTTCATCTACAAAAGTACACTCGGTAACAAGAACGCACTCGGTCATACATGTATGCATTCCTACTCTCTTTCTTCGTTTCCTGTCTTGAAACAAAACACCCCTGAATACATTGATGTGAGTTTCAAAGGATGTCGTTTGCCTCTTCACTCCAAGTGGCTATGATTGTCATACATTGCTAATGGGGGCTGGGTTATCTACGAGGCCTGGTTCACATTTCAATTTAAAAACCGGGAGAGTCTAAGATTGTAAGACACTGAAAATGAAGCATGTACAAGGGAGTATTCACTTGTGAATTCGAAGACCAAGGGATGACAATGCTTGCCTCTCCACTCCGAGTGCCTAAGATTCTAATACGTAGCTAATGGGGGCTGAATTACATACAAGGCCCGATTCACATTGAAAAATTAAGATGTAGAGAGTGTCTGTGAATGTCATACATTGTAAATGGGAACTGTCTTACATACACAGGACTATGCACACTGAAAACTTAAGACCTAGAGGGAACTTAATGTCTGTAGTTGTCATACAAAGTTAATGGAACTGTGTTTCACACAAGGCAGAGTTCATATGGAAAATTTACAATGTAGAGAGTGTCCAGGATTCTCAAAACAGTTAATGGGGCAATGTAACATACAAGGAAAGGTTCACATTCAAGGAATGCAATGTTAGCCCCTCCACTCCAATTTATGAGTGCCCCAAAAGGCTTATAGAGGCTGTACAACATACAAGGGATGGTTTGACATTCAAAACTTACACTGATAGCCCCTCCCTTCCAAGTGCCTACGATTGCCATACAAAACTAATGGGAGCTGTGTTATATACAGGGGAGATTTTCATATTCATAATTCAAGACCTCTGGAGAATTAAAACCTTCTGTGTATATGTACATGCAGTTTGGAATGTCTGTTATAATATGTGCCTGCAGTGAGGCATGGCTTAAGAAGTACCAATTGTAGGTCTTTGTATTGTCGATAAGATGAAAATTTAATGGGAGATCCAGAATGATGACTAAAATGGCTCCACAAGTCACTGACAGTTACACAAGTTGTAATATCAATTCTACAATGTGAAAGATATTTGCGCATAGAGCAGCATGATTTGACATTCGTCATAACCCCAAATGAATAAGTGGCAAGACATTTTCGACTTTCACTTTGAAGCTGGACAGAACTATATTCCCATTTCAATTTTATAATTTTGCTCTCAAAAAGATACTAGTTTTCTCAGAAAATCTACAGTGGATGTATCAGATTTCTATTAAGTGTTGTTCCTTGGCAAATAAAAGCAATTACAAGTACTTTCACATACAAGCAAGTTTGTGTAATGTTCCTTCCCAACTCAAAAGGACCTTGTACTTTAACCATTGCACTATGTGAAGATGCTCCTTGAAGTAAAGTTTTCATAATAGTTATCACTTGATTGTTTTATTTTCTTCGTAGTAAAAGTAAGCTCCAGGGGACCTATAGCTTTGGTAGCTTTGCAAAACGTAATGGCACGTAAAAACGCGGAAAGACACTTATGATAAAATTATTTTAACTCATAATTTTATTCTATAGAGGCAAAACCAAAATTTTACGATGTAGAAATAGTAGAAATATTATATAACTCTATAAACATTTTTAAGCAAAATAATATGAAAACTTTTATTCAGATGTGTCTGATTGTGATTTTAGATGCACCAACAAAACTAGCAATTTTGCTCTTTGCCTCTTCCCTGCATCTTTACCTGCCATTGCGTTTTGCTAAGCTACCTTAGGGTCCAGGGCAGTGGAAGATTGGTGCCTTACTCCAGGGCACTGGTAAACTGACTTTGTTTCAAAAATGAGTTATACCATTTCTCAGACCATTGCTCCATCCACTAAGTTGTGCCATCTCCTCCTAGTTCAAAGGATACTTCCCCTCAGAGTCCTCTTGCATAAAACCCTCAAATCAATTGTCTCTAATAAACACAAGCAAGAACCAATCACACCTGAGATTACACCAAATTGATTCAGAAACTCCCGGCTACTGCCAAGTATTACTATTCAACGGACCCAGATCTTCAAGATCCAGCTTTCATGTCTAGAGGCTTGGCTTAGGCTGACCCGAAAGACGATACACCGGATGAATATTCTACCAAGTTACCGGTCACTACTTATCCCAATTTCACAGCAGTCGGATGGCAATACCGTGGGTAGTCTTTGTTATGCTGTCCTAAATACGTCTCCATAAAGGTTACATGTAAACTAGACGCCTGATGATGGCTTCGGATCTGGGAGTCAACAGCCTGTGTGTCGAGTGCGGTAGTTTGGCGGTGCCATCCGGGGTTTTCAAGTTGGCCTATTGACATAGTTGGCTTGCAAAAGGGCATGGTTTTAAAGACAAGGGAGAAGAAGAATGAAGGCATCATACAGGGCCTTATTTTGTCATTATCCAGTTTCTCTCCCCGCAAATTTGTACGACAGATTTGGTTCGACTCATGCTCTGGCTGTCAAATTTCACCACTAACCACAGACCAAACTTCAACTCTGGACCGAATTCTGTACCTAACCCTAACCCAGTGGGGGTCACATTTGTCCGAGAACAATAATAAAAACAAGATTTTCAAATAAAGGTACACCCTACTGTATGATGGATACGTGTCAGTATGCTCGTGTCTGTTAATAGGGCAGCTCTAGGGTTATGCCTTAAGTAAAAAATCTTGTTATCGTTATCAGAAAAATGTAACCATAACTCCTATACTTGAATATGCTTGTTGGATGCTGAGCATTCTAGGGGATGCATGCTATGCAGATATCAACTGAAGAAAGTTGTAGTATAACAGGCAATGGAATGGGTTTACTTCGAACCATTGTTTAATCATGTCATCACGTTACACGACCTTTCGTGAATACTAAGCCCTAAATTCACGAAGGGTAGGGTGTAACATTTGTGAAACACCCTCCTCTAATTGGCAAAGTGTCAGGTCCAGTTTATCCAACACTTTATGCAAAAGTATTGCAAATCTACGAATACTCACGTCTCAAACCCGACACATAGTCAAAAAGAGGGGGGTATTTCACAAATGTTACACCCTACCCTTCGTGAATTTAGGGCTTAACATTCATGAAAGGTCAGGTAATGTGACGTGACGTGAACGTGATCACAGGTTGGTTCAAAGTAAGCCAATGGAATGCCCAGGGTATTATATTACTGAAAGGGTTTATATTTTTTCAGAAATGATCAGCACTGAGGAAAATAAAGTCAACAGGGGAAATACAACTCCTGAGTGGTTATCAAATGTGATCTTTCATCTTAAGAAAGTCCAAATCGGGATTACTAATTTTATAATGTCTGTAAATAGAATGTTATCATCTATTCCCTGTGTCTTATCAAGTTAGCTATTTTTACAAAGAACACGATAAAAACTACTTTCGAAAAATAAACTCAAGACAATTTCAATAGCCCTGTCTATCACCTTTAGAAATGTGCAAACATTAAAATAGTGTATTATGTAATCCGAAGCTGATTTTTATGGGCAGTACAATAGGCCTTTGAAATTGCCCTTGAGTTTATTTTTCAAAAGTATTTCTTATCATGTTAAAGATGTGAAATTTTGGATCTTGAATCTTGAAATAAGGAAAGCCAAAGTGAACTTGACAGATTATATTTTTTTTCTAAACACCCCCTACCCCTACAGAAAAAAAGTGAATGCAAATATGATGTTAAAAAAGACATAGTTGCTAAAAGAAAATGAATATAACTATCTTAATTCTCTTCAAATGACATTTGTAAATACTGTTCCAAGGGTTTTCAGGAAAGTAAGAGAGGGAGAGCTCAGCTTCAAATTGCAGGATCAACATAATATGAGATGAGATCCCCAATTCTTATAAACCAGGCATCAAATATCGTTGAAAAACATCCACCATTCGGAGAATTCAATTTCATTTCAAGGTTTGCTGGATTTAAAATTTCCAAAGGCAATTTTCCCTCCTCCAGAAAAATCTCTGACCTTTTCAATTTAGTGGCAGTCAAAGAGGGAATTTCCCCTGAGGAGAATGTAGTACAATCCCTCATAAACAATGATTTGTAACAAAAACATGTCAAACATGATAGTTGGTTTAGTGAGCTTGTAACAGTGATCATTCACTGTTTGAAAAACAAAAGTAAACATCACCATGACAGGTTGTTTCTGATAATGTTAGTAAATGTTTTAAACGTTTTTGAGAACTTCAATCCCTCATATATTATAACGATTTAAAACAAAACTACAGCAAACAGGATAGTGGGTTTACTATGCTTACTACTATACATTAACTATTCATTCTTTCAAACAGAACAAAATACATCACCAAGACAATGTGTTTTATTTTTATTGTCTTTTGTATGTGTTGCCAAACAACGATTTCCAAGATGTCTCAAGACACTATCATCTGTTATCCATTTGAGAAGATTTTTTTCTTTCCATTTATTTTTGTTTTTAGAGGTAAAAATCAACATGATGTCACCTACTTGAAATAAATCTGACTTGCAGTCCCAAAGTGTGTAATTCTATTTTTTTTTAAGGCAGGTCTTTCTGAATGAACTTAGGGGATATGCTGTGTCTTAATCTAATAGCTGTATCCAAAATATTTTTTTAAAAAGGAAAATCTATTATTTAGCAAAAGATAAAAAACAACAGATATTATAATCATCCTTTCAGTACTTCTTGCCTTATGATGCTGATGTGTTGATTAGAGGGCGCCATACAGCTTTCCACAAGACTTGCCCTACTACACCTGTAGTTTACATCATATACTAATACATAATGATGGTTTGGTAAGTATAACTTCTGACGTTGTCAACACTTTGTGTGACACACTTATGCTCATTTCAACAACAGCATGTCTTTTGGGCATGGAAGAAGGTTGTAAAGCAATAGACACAGGTGCAAGCACTATTTAAAAAAAAACTTGGATATCTTACCTAAGTCTTCATTCTTTTTCCTCTCGTAAATCGGTTATATTGAAGTGATCCCCTGTATAAACATTCTTCTTCAACTCTCATTCCTCAGTGTCGGTAAAACCACATTTCCCAAGTTCCAAACAGCATGGACAATCATAAAACTGGAAGGACTTCTATAACCACAAATTCTCATTTTCATATTGGGAGCCAGAAAAGCATTAACTCTATGTAAAATCATAAGAGTTAATGACCTTCTCACTCAGAACAGACAATATTTCATGACAAAAATTTCTCAGAATCTAAAATTGCTCAAGAGCAAACATCTTTTGACTCTAATCACTGCCTAAAAATTAATCCATTGTGGTCGACAAAAAATACATATATGCGGTTGCCATTTTGTAAGAAAATGGCAACCGCATAAGTTCTTTGGAGAGACACAAGATTAATTGCACATCTGCAAGATACCCTTGTCAGATTCGGGTGACCTGCAAAAGGATCAATATCTTTGGCCCTTTTCTCCATGCTTTTGTCACTTACTGAAGCATTTGATTTCAGCAGGAAGTGGGACAGGGGTTTGATTTGTATGATATCGTCATCGGATGAAGTCTAGTTTTATGGGTTGGCTCATATCTCGTAACATAGGAGGTGTTAGGTTTGTCCCGTATTTCAGCGTTTTTCATTTTCTCTTCAGTCTCGCCTTACAACTTGTCTTCTACTATGTCTTGATTAAGCTCTTTTGTTTCATCTCCATTAATGTTTCCTTCAATAAAATTTAACAATTGCTATTTCATGAAATTCTGAATTTTACTCATTTTCTAATTCTCTTCGGAAGTAATGATTCCTAAGCAACAAACTTGTTGCTTGGTTTGTTGTTCAGAATATTTCAATATTTTTTTCTCTTTAACTAACTTTCCTGCAGAATTTTAAATATTTATATTTATTTTGCTTTAACGCTTTCGAGACAATTGACCACATTTTGTGGTTTGGCTCAATAACTTTTGATTCAGAGCCCTGAAAAATATACCAGATACATGAGCAGAAAAAGCAAAAATTTCTGCACACACTATGTCCATTTTTGTTACATGACGATTTTGCGTTTGACCCCTGGAATTTTAAAAAGGAGAATAAGCTTTAAAATCCTTAAATTGGCAACACATTGAGAGGTTCAAAATCATTGTTTTTTATCGAAATTGGCAACTTTTTCAACTTTTCGCCAATTCTTTTAACCATGTATATCGTTTTCAAAGACATTACCCCTTATTACAATCTTGTAGCACTAAAAGAAAAATATCATTGTTGCCAATTTGAAGAACAAAATGTGATCAATTTAGCTCTTAAATAATTGCTGTCCTGAAAGGGTTAAGGTATGTCATATAGCCTTTACTGCATGAATGTAAGACAATGTGTTCCCTCCCATACCAAGAAACAAAATCATTAAAAACTGAATATAGTAAGCATATTTTTCATAGGAATCTGCCGTAAAAAAACAAACAAGGTCACAAAGACAATGGAGTGTGTAAAAAAAAGGGGGGGAGGTCCTGGGCATGGTTGTGCAATCCAGAGTTATCTTAGAAAGACTAAGAGCAGGCATTTGAAGCTGTACTAATTATTTGCATCTTCACTCCTAAACAAGTGATCACTGATGTGACTCCTGGGGGAGTGAAAACATAGTGAAAATTCACTCTTTTTTAGAGAGAGAGAGTACTCCAAAGTGTTTGTACAGGAGGGGGGAGGGGAGGGTGATGAACCTCAGGCTCTATTTATTCAGAATCCCATTTTGCACAAACAAAGCCAATATTCCATGAGGCATCTGTCAAATCTTACCACATCTCTATCAATCACTTCTCTACCTCATCCCAAAAGCATTATTCCTTTTTGACCACCACATGTGACAAATGACATAAACCAGAGCAACTACTCATAACAAACACAATGTAATCTCATAGAGTATTATTACAGATGGCAGGAATGATGTTAACAATCCTTAGATACAATTTTTAAAGCTATGTTTCAACATCTTCCTTAGATATAACTTTATAAAGTCTGTTTGAACAGCTTCCTTTGCTGTGATTTTTAAAGCTTTGCTGTGATTTTTAAAGACATCTCTCCAAAGATAATTATGTGGACATCATTCCCTGAGATACACTTTCTGAGCGACATTATAATTCAACATCTTCCAAAATATAATATTTTTAGATATATGAATATGATTTAACATCTTCCTTAGATATGACCCTAGAGATATAATTCAGTACTTTCCTTAGATAATCATTTCAAGAGAAAAAGAAATTATGATTCATATCTTCCCCTTTGAATTTTTAGAGATGTAACTAAATATTTGTAATGATTACGATTTTAAAAGAAAACATTCAACAGCTTCTTCAGATATGAATTTAAAGATGTAATCTAATATCTTCCTAAGATTTTGATTATGGGAAATACGATTCAACATCTTCATTAGTTATGATTTTGGTAAAGATAGGATTCAACATCTTCCTTAGATATGATTTTGTTAAAGACGGGATTCAACATCTTCCTTAGATATGATTTTGTTAAAGACGGGATTCAACATCTTCCTTAGATATGATTTTATCAAAGACGGGATTCAACATCTTCCTTAGATATGACTTTATTAAAGACAGGATTCAACATCTTCCTTATATATGATTTTGTTAAAGACGGGATTTAACATCTTCCTTAGATATGATTTTGTTAAAGACGGGATTCAACATCTTCCTAAGATATGATTTTGTTAAAAATAGGATTCAACATCTTCCTAAGATATGATTTTGTTAAAGACGGGATTCAACATCTTCCTAAGATATGATTTTGTTAAAAATAGGATTCAACATCTTCCTAAGATATGATTTTGTTAAAGACGGGATTCAACATCTTCCTTAGATATGATTTTGTTAAAGACAGGATTCAACATCTTCCTTAGATATGATTTTGTTAAAGACGGGATTCAACATCTTCCTTAGATATGATTTTGTTAAAGACGGGATTCAACATCTTCCTTAGATATGATTTTGTTAAAGACGGGATTAACATCTTCCTTATATATGATTTTGTTAAAGACGGGATTCAACATCTTCCTAAGATATGATTTTGTTAAAAATAGGATTCAACATCTTCCTTGGATATGATTTTGTAAAAGAAATGATTCAACATCTTCCTTAGACATGATTTTGTTAAAGACGGGATTCAACATCTTCCTTAGATATGATTTTGTTAAAGACGGGATTCAACATTTTCCACAGATAAGACTTTAAAAGAATACAATTAAACATCCTAATTTCAAAGGCTTGCTATGAACCATCATGTGATCATGTTCACGTCACGTCGTCATGTTACATGCCCTTTCGTGAATACTAAGCCCTAAATTCACAAATGGTAGGGTGTAACGTTTGTGAAATACCCCCTCATATTGACGAAGTGTCGGGTTCAAGATGTGAGTATTCGTAGATTTGCAATACTTTTTTTACAAAGTGTCCGGTAAACTGGACCCAACACTTCGCAAATAATAGGGGGGTATTTCACAAATGTTACACCTTATTTGGATGCAAGACAATGATTGGGGGTTATTTTGATATCAGATAATGAATAAAAGGTAAAGAATACTTCAAAAAAATACACATGACTCTCTAAATAATTCCTTAAATTTAAGGGCCTGTCTTCGCTAAAGTTCCCATAGGATATGAATTTTTTTTTTAATGCTAATAATGGAAGTCATAATGACATTTACTCTATAACTGTTCCAACAATTATTGCTAGACAATAATACAAGAAATACTGTCTTATCATAAATTTTTAAAATTTTAGAGGCTGTCATTTGTGTACTTCCAAGTCAGTGGAGTTCAAGAACACTTCTATCGATTCTCTCTCCCCTCAACGTGGTCATTGATTTTTTTTTTCTCCAATCTTCTCCAGCGACTGGTCTGATACAAAATGGAAATTCAGTTTAGAGGTTAAGACTTCACATTTCAAGGAATCTTGAAACACAAACACAGAGGACAGAACTCACTCGTGCAGCAGCCCAAATCAATGATTCTTGAAAGGGGAAAGGGAGAGAGAAGGGTATAGAGCTAGACCTTTGCATGTATTAAAAGGTAGTGAGATACAGAAATAGAGACAGAGAGAGGGGAGAAAAGGCAGCGAGATGCAGATATAGAAACAGAGAGAGGAGAAAGAGGCAATGAGATAGAGAAAGGGAGACAGAGAGAGGGGAGAAAAGGTAGAGAGAGGGGAGAAAAGGCAGCGAGATGCAGAAATAGAAACAGAGAGAGAGAGGAGAGAGGAGAGAATAAGACAATGAGATACAGAAAAAGAGACAGAGAGTTGAGTAATGTAAATGAGATACAAAATTAGATATAGAGAGAGAGGAAAAGGGAGAAGAATAAATGACAGGGACAGAAAAAGAAGAGGAAATAGACTGAGGGAGACATAAACTAAAATTGCATTAAGGTTGACAGACAGATTGAGAAAAGACAGAGAAATGACAATTTTAAAAAGGAGAGAGGGGGTAGTGTTTTCTGCAAGTGCTTGAGTAACAACAGGGCTATAATACACCAAGTGGCTTGACTAGTAAAAAATTTCATGCATTTCATAACTGAAATAGAATTTATCATCCCCTCTTTATGAATATTGCTCCATCCCAGTTTTATAATTATACCAGGTATTTGTATGTCTGCTGATCTCAACCTACATTTCTTGACATGCTTTATAAAGTATGCTTCCCACGGGCTACATAGCTGTATATCATAAGAATTCAGAGATGTAAGAGATATCTGGGTCAGATGCCCTAGTTGAGTTATATCATATTCAGGGTACAGACAAATATGATTTTTTTTTTTAGGACAAGAACTAAAAACATTTTGCAATAGCTTTAACCAAATTCCGTATTTGACCATCTTACCATGTAATGTCAGTAATAATGTCAACTATTTAAATCAAATTCAGTGCACAAGGAAAATGTTTGGTAAACGTTCAAATGCTTAAAAAAAAGAAAATTATCGACGATTCTTGAAATTCAAGGGGGAAAAGAATTCTAGAGAGCAGAGGAGAAAAGCAATTTAGAGCTTCGTATCTTTAGCTCCACAATTTTTTCCATTATACTTCACAATAACACTGTGATAACCAGGAACAAACAAACAACCTGCAGACAGCGATGAACATGAGTGCAAAGTTGGCGCTGGTCAATCATAGTATGTGGAATAATTTAATTTCCTTTACATGCCTCTTGGCTGTAAAAAGCAGGTGTAGATAATTACAGGCTTCAGTATGAGGGGAATGAGGCGGAGGACATCTAACTCACTGAGGTGCCACTCCGCACACATCCATCGGCCAATCCCAAACATTGACACAACCAACAGCCAGGGAATAGCATGTCCAGGTTTTATCATCACCCCCCCCCCCCCTTCCCTATCAAATGGAGGGGAAAAAGAGAAGAGGGGGGAGAGAGATTGAGAGACAGAGAGGGAGAGGGGAAAAAGGAGAGAGAGGAGAGAGGGGAGAGGAGATATGGGGAAAGAGAGACAGGAAGAGAGAAACAGAGAGAGAGAGGGTGAGACAGGCAGGCAGACACAGACAGGTGGAGAGAGATTGAGAGACAGAGAGGGAGAGGGGAAAAAGGAGAGAGAGGAGAGAGGGGAGAGGAGATATGGGGAAAGAGAGACAGGAAGAGAGAAACAGAGAGAGAGAGGGTGAGACAGGCAGGCAGACACAGACAGGTGGAGAGAGATTGAGACAAAGGCGGAGGTTTTAACAAAAAGGAGAGAGAGTCAGAGAGGTAAGGAGACAGATATGTAGACAGTAAGACAGAAACAGAGACAGAGAGAGAATGAAAGAAAGCAAAAAGTAGACTAACTGACCATCAGACAGGGATAAACTAGCAGATATGTAAGCAGGCAAGCAGAGAAAGATGGGCAGACAGAAAAAAAAGCAAGAAATACATAGAGACAGAGACAAACGGATAGATTGATAATAATATAGAGAAATTGACAGGCAGAGAGAGAGAGAGAGAAGTGCAGGCAGAAAGACAGAAAGGAAAACAGGCATGCAAAGAGAGAAATGTAGGCAGGAAGATAGACAAAAAAACAGAGAGACTGACAGACAGAAATAATGACAGGCATACCAACAGACAAACAGAGATGGTGAGATAATAGGAGATGGAAATGAATGCCCTTCCTGTATTTGATGAATATTCTTCCTCCCCCTGTGGAAACTGTTAAGAACCATGCACTTTTCTCCTCCACATTTTCTGTTTGGCGGTTTTCCCCGGAGAGAGGGGAGAGTGAACAATCAGAGTACAGTCCCAAGTAAAAGGGCATGAAATAAGACGGCAATTTCAGCTCACATTTATGTTGTGGCTACATCCCTCAGGGAACTGAAGCGAGCAACCATTAATATAGAGACAGCTGCTCACTCTACCTCACAGTGGCTGTCAAAACACACATTACCTGATATTGCAGGTCCTTAAAACAACAGTGGGGTGTAGAGAATTCCCAGCACTTCCGCCATTTTTCTTTCCAATCTACACAATTCCAAACAACTTTGATTATCATGCCAAGACAGATGACATCAGAGCAACCAATTTACGAGTCGTCATGGTGTAATGTACTCAGGTTAAGTAAGGGCAAATATTTCAGCATCGGGCAAGCAACTACTACAGCAACGGCAATTAACTCTTCTGCTGATAATTTCAGCCCTCATAAAAACGATTCCAACAATAACAAGTAAATTTGTACATAAATAAAATTCGCTCATTCAAATTTATAGTAAATTACCATCTACCATAATTAATGATATGATTTTTAAATCAACGTTGATTGCCATTCAAATCATGATAACAACATCTCTTTTTGCTTCCAAGATGGTTTGGATGTTATTACATTAGCTTTAAATCACGGTGCATTTCAAGGAACAAGTCCTGCCAGGTCGCCATTTAACACCTGGGTTGGGTGAGACAACGTCAGATAAATGCCTACTTGAAGGATGAATACAACTGGCCTGATCCTCCCTGGTGAAGCATGCAATGTCGCATAGCAATCAATGGTTAGGCCCCCTTAAGTGCCTTATCATATCTTCTACCTCTCACGTCATCTGCCAAGTGCCAAAAAGCCATTAACGCTGTGTTAAAGTCCTGTATACGAGTTGTTGTATGTGTCATATGACACTTGCTTCAGGAACAATTGCTCCACAGTTTATTTCCTACCCTTACCAAATTCTGGACTTCACCCTAGACTAAACCCCAAAACCCAAATTCTAACCCTAACCCTAACCCTAATCCTAAACATAAACCTAACTTAAAAACTGATTGCCTTTTGCGGGAGTCCCACGCCACCACGCTCATTCTCCCGCCGTCCCACCAGCATCATGGCGGGAGGCTCCTGCTACCACGCCCTTCCTCCCGCTTTATGAAAAAACCTCCCGCCAAACGTGTAAAAATAATTTCCCGCACTGAAATCTGTAAATAGCAGATGACCTTTTTTTTTTTTTTTTTTTGCTCATCAGAGAATTTTGGAGTAAAAAGACAGCCGAAAAACGCTAATGACCTTTCTTTCTTTCTTTTTTCCTTGTCATAGAATTTTGGAGTAAAAAGATGCCCCAAAACAATGATTTTTAAAGAAAAAAACAAAATCTCCCTCCAAGCAGTTCCCTAAAGTTGACAGCCCTGCAAATGTCGCCAGAGCATTATGGCTGATCATCACCAGCAAGATTCTCACCGTCAAAGCACATAAGTACTTGCAATGTTGCATGACAATAAACTGAGAAGGCCCCCTTTAGTGCCTTATCATACACTTCTTTCTCTCACATCATCTGCTACAGAGTCAGAAGGGCATTAACTCCACATAAATGTTCATGAGGTAACGTCCTTCTAGCTCTCAGCAGAGGACGTACTCTCTGTCTCGAGGATGTGAATGTTTAGTGTAGCAAACATGATGGAAAGGCGTTACCTGCTGTTCACGCTCCATTGGTTGAAACATAACATGCATGCATGTTTTAAAGATTACACCACAACGCTCATGGGGGGGGGGGGGAGGACAATATTGCCCCGTGAACAAGTGAAATAACTTTTTGAAAACTCCTATGTGCCCTCAATTTTTCTTCTCAAATATGATTTTAGGAGGGAAAAACAATATTCACAGTTGGATAACACCTGGTCTACCTGAATAATAAAAAGAAAGAAGCATTTTTTTTTCTTCACCCGTTTCCAAATGAATTCAAATTTTCTGCATATCTGCTTTTTGCAATCAATGAGCTTGCTCAAGCCTTGCCTCATACGGCAACAATTCATGTAAGATGTATTTTATCTCTTGCAGTTTTAAGACAAATACATAAGTACATGTAACATAGGCCTGTTCCTTTCTAACCAGTGATTGTGGTAATTTAAAATTTAAAATTCAAGAATGAAAATTAGTGAGGTGTATCTATGATATTTGATAATTTATCTGTTGAGCCAGAAGGACATTAACTTGTAACATTTAACACAGTCCTGGGTCTCAACAGACGATTTCATTATTCTTCCTGTTAAAGTTAATGTACTCCTAAAGACGTTCTGTCTCTCAACAGAAAATTTCATTATTCTTCCTTTAACAGGAGTCTGGGTATCTCAGGTGGCAGATGGATGTGGATAAAACTAAAGCGTATCTTTCATTGAAATCTTCCTTACATCTGGATGAGATGATTTCTATCTTTATCTCTTTCCCTTTCCTTTCTCTCTCTCTCTCCCCCTCTCCTCTCTCTCTCCTCTCCCCTCCCCCCCCCCCCCCCCCCCCCCCCTCTCTCTCTCTCTCTCTCTCTATCTCTCTCTCTCTTTCTGTACATGTGTCTCTTTTTACTTTGCACTCTCTCCAATTCTCTATGTCCTCTCCTTTTTTCTTTTCCTGTCACTTTCTTCCCTGTCACTTTCTACTCGGGGTCTCTTTCTTTTTGTGTTTAGTTCAATTTCTATCTCTCAATCTCTCTGTCTTTCTCTCTGTTACTTCATCAGACAGTCCCCAGAAATATAGCTGGCCTTCCCACGCAAAATCTTTTCACATCATGTTCAGCGAAGCTCTTTTATCATTGATAGGCTTTACATGACATGAATATCTTCTAGCTAACACTTATTTTTCTTTTCATCTAAAGTGTTGTCACTCTTGTCATTTAACTTTTTTTCCAATATGAACAAAAATCAATCAATTGCAATTTTCCAACAGTAAAGAGGGATTTGGCAAATTATGGATGTGAAAAGTAACTCTGAATTTTTAAACTCTATGACAAAATGGAGTTAAGGTTTGGTAGTAGGGAAAGATTTAATTTTGAGGAAAAAAGACTAAAATTACCTCCATGTATAATTAGATCTTGTTCATGTCATATTCACCTTTATATTATATCAAAGAAATCATAATCATACATTGCATAACATCTTTCTTACTTCCAAGATGTGCATGTTAAAAGAAAAGAAAAATTCCAATTGGCTTTCACGTGAGTTACAATTAAATTTAAATCAGATATAATAAACATAACTTCCTACATTTAATCACTTCCAAAGTTTCCCTCTACTATAAATAGGCACTTGTATGAACAATGTAAGATACTGTTGATCAAGATATACATGAAAATACAAGTCCTCTACCCTTCAGCAAATAGATTCTACACAGCTATATTCTCTTTTCTTCTACATTTACAGTCACTGTTCTTTGTCTAGAAGGGATGAATATTAACTTCACAGTACTAAGCTAATTTCCATGGGTTATTGGTTTAGCAGTTGTAACCCTTTCACTGCTCCTAATAAATACTTGACATTCCTTAATCAGCAAAGAACATGATTAATAATTGGCTTTAATTAATGTGAAAAGTACATTCATAATTGAACATTGTTAAATTCAAAATTGAATTAATTTACAGGCTAAGGTTATACTCACTGTCATAAAAGTACAGTTCTTTTTGCTATGTTAGCACAGTGTCTCCAGAATCTGAGTCACAATTTAAGTCATAATGTCTACAAATTGAATTTCTTTTTCCTTTTTCTCAAAGGCTGCAAATGCAACTCAAGAAAAAAAAGAAGCAAAATCAAAGTTTTCATTTCAATCTTAAAAGCTACTCGTCTTCTCAAATGCATTGCGGAGACAAGTATCTTTGTCAAGCAATTTGAAAAAGGCCTTGAGAAGTCTACTCATCATGGATGTCTGATGTCTGGTGTGTAGGAGGTCACACAAGTTGTTCTTGAGAAGCTGAGTGCCAGCTTGAAAAAAAAAATCATTTTCAGTGATTTTCTACTCCATTTAGCATCTCTGATAATTTGAGTATCTGTATATCATCCACGTCCCTCCTTTTCCTGAACAGACATTCCATTATAAATACCCGCTCTCCATTTCTGTCATTATTTTTCACATTGTTGTTTTGTTTGGGGCATGTTGTTTTTTTCTTTGAGGGTGTTCCCTTTGTAAACATTCTGTTTCTCCTTTATGGTACAGTCCCTGCAACCTTCCAGTGCAAATTCTGAAAGTTTCACACCTAAACGAAAATTAATGCCTTTTTTTTTCTCTCAATGACAGGATAAAGTGCTTTTACATATAACAAAAGCTGATACCAAACAAGAGCACAATGATTTAGATATATATATCAAATATGGAGTGCTTATTCATTGTGAGAAGAAAATGTTAATCTGAAAAATAAACTTAAATTTACTTCAATCTGAAGAAAATTGCTGCAATCAAATTGAATCCATGTAATATCACACCTGACAAAGATACATGTAACTCCAAGTATTAATGTTCCTACAGAATTTATGAACTGTCTCACTTGCAGTTTTCCAACTACGTTATTATAGTTGATGGCTCAGTGGTAGGACAGTGGTCTCACAACCAAAAGGTCACAGGTTCGGAACTAAGTGGATGTGCTCTTTGGTAAGTCAGCAATCCTTAAGTACCAAGTAAATCCCTTGAATAGGACCTAAAGCCAAAAGTCACTTCCCCCTGTCACTTACCTACAAGCATACAATTGCTTTCTTAACAATTAGGTAAACTAAATGATCAATCAATCAACCACATATTCAAAAGTACACTTTACACACTCACAGACAAACCTCTTCATAATATGATGACCAACAGTTGTTCAATAAGTCCGTCTTGGAGGAGACAGACAACTAGCGTTTCAATTTAATGTTTGCCTTGAAAGAGAGGCATCCATCAATAGTGCTTCATAGATGCACATTAGGATGCTTTCCAAGGAATAAGAAGAGAAGAGTTGAATCTAGATGGATGAGAAATGATTGCTAGTGAAGGCACTATGAGGCATTGAGATTATTATTACGTGAGAAGGACATGGCTGTCTTTTAAAGGGAAGGTGGAGTTCTCGGAAAGGTCAAAAATAATTTGTGAACTTTCTCATTCTTATTATGTTAGTTTGGAAGATTATCATTGTAGATATGTCCCCTGAAAAGAATTGCTCTTCAAATGCCTTCACATTCAAAATATGACAAGAAACAGCTGAAATGTTCAGGCCAAACATTTGTGTGTAGTCCCATGTGACTCTCCGCAGGATTGAGTCAATTTCTTATCATTTTGGTGATTATAAAACCTTACAGTATACACCAATTCTTATGTGTTATATAATCAACCTTTTCCAACTGCTTTGAGACAGTTTCTTTCACAATTCAATCTCATGACCAGCACTCAACTTTATCTTTAAAGGTAACACTGGGTACTGGTAATGGCACAGCGTTTCAAGATTTTAAAAAAACTGGGTAAAAGTTAATCTGAATATCATGCACTACATGGAATTTTTGGACTAGCAAATGGAAGTAAAAACTTGCTGAAAACCACATATACTGAAAAGAAAAACAAACCATGACAACAACAAACGTAGAACTATATGTGTACTTTGCGTCTGGACTACCAACTTGATTTCCCCATCCTTTTTTTTATTCTTATTAACATACATTTATATACTGAATATTTGGCAGCTATCATTTATTTGTAGTTTGAAACATTCTGCATAAATGGTGGATTCTAAGCTGTGAGCATTTTACTCATTGTTGCCTAATATCAACATTCAAGATTGATTCTTTAACATCATATCCCTATACAGCTCAAGCCAAGAAAATGTATCTTTGAAGAATAATGCATTTTGCGGCAAGTGTATGATGGATTCCT
This sequence comes from Heliocidaris tuberculata, assembly GCA_025618425.1. NCBI lineage: Eukaryota > Metazoa > Echinodermata > Echinoidea > Camarodonta > Echinometridae > Heliocidaris > Heliocidaris tuberculata. Next base: position 18,854,293 of record CM046839.1, read on the forward strand.
TGCCTAGGGCTGTGTACGTGTATGACATGAAATATTTTCCCATTACATTATAATTAATAAGGGTAGTTATCAAAAGCAATGAGGGTATGTGGATCGCCTCTCTCCCAGAGAACGTCTTCAAAAGAGTTTCTTTTCTTGAAGATTGCCCATTTCCTTGCACATTTTTTTTTTCCTCAAAGATTGTTTTCCAGTAAAAACAATTTACCAGACAGGATATTGTGAGTTCCTGCAAATCTTCCAGAGAATATAAAAATGCACAATAAACAAGCAAATCAATTTTACATCTACAGAAACTAGAGAGTGAACATCCACTATGAATCTCCTGGTGTATGCTGACAACAACTGGCTTCACACATATGATATTTCACACAAACATAATGCCTTGGCAGCACCATCCTCCTCACCCAGTCCTGCAGTGATAAATATACTGCCTGAATGCAATGTTTGGAAAATAGTCATGGAATATGTAGATGTACTTGCTGAGAAGGAGACCAGGATCGACAACTCCATGAGTGACCATGCGATAACCAATAAAAAAAAATCATGTCACAATTCCAAAAGACCAAAATCACCAAGGTGGTGTTGTTGACCTTTATGTTCCTATATATCCATAAAAAGGGTTTTTTCTATCCTTCCCAGATAATATCACATAGTCATGTTGACAGTATCCTTTGGAACACATAAGTACATCCAAATTAACTAGGCATTAATTAGTTTGATAATCAAGCGTTAATATTTTAGATTTATTTTAAAGAAAATCTTGGAGGTTATATCTGTCCCCACAGGATATAACTTTAGCTACAAGGCAAATGTGGCTTATGACAGTAGATCTATACTCATCTAAACTGTGATCACAAGAAAATTTCAAGAGTCCAATTTAAAGGAAGCGGCTATTGGATTTCGATGAGGATAGATTTGTGCTTTCATTGATGCCCTCCTATGGATCAGATATGAGCTCAGTACATCACGCCAAATGAGCTTTTTCCAACCTACTCTAATCTAATACATTCTGCACATGAACTCAAGGTTTTCTGGGCATAGATTAACTGTACAGTGAAACCTGTATATAAAGACCACTCAAGGGAGACAAGAAAAGTGGTCTTTATGAGCAGGTGGTCATTATCTACAGGTTCCTTCAATATACATTTCAATGAGAAACTGTCCAAGGGAAACAAACATTGTGGTCTTTATAGAGAAGTGGTCTTTGTATACAGGTGGTTGCTAAAGCAGGTTTGGCTGTATTTGAATGATACATCCCTGAACTTTGACTGTTTCTTGTAATGGGCTAAAGTATGTAATCTGAAGATACTAATGGGTTATTGCCCTAGAACACAAAATATATTCCACCTGAGTTCCCTGCTCTCTGTTTACAGCTCACTGTGGCATATATCCAGAGATTTACAGGAGCTAGAAAGGTTTGGGGTGAAACATAAAACAAGAAATCCTCCAGAAAATCAACACGAGATCACATAACAAGGCGAGTAAAGCCAGCAACGAAGAAGAACTTCAAAGAAAGTGACGAAGAATCGGAGACCGGGCACATCTAGTGTTGCATCCCTACAACGTGATGGGAATATTCGCGCCCTTTTTTATCTCTTTTGTATTACGCGTCGCGGCCGCAGGCAAGTCCGCTCGGAGCTGGAGAGGCAGGGTCCATATATATCATGTCAACCTCCCATCTTCATCACTTTAAAGGGATGGTTCAACTACACTACAGCTGTCGTTGTTTTTAAGTAATGTCTATTTTCTTATACGATCCTTCGGAAATGGAAACTTCAGTCCATTCTACTCATTGAGTAAACATCATTGTCTGCAGGTCACTTCACAGCATGCCCAAAATTTATCAATAGTACACTATAATTCCCTCACATACATTGTACAACAAATTTTTAATAATTCATTTATGATTCAGATTGGATAGTGCCGTCTATGAATAAAATGCGTGCAAAAATCTATGTATTTTCTTTTGCCAATGTAAAACAAAACAATATTGACAAAATACATAGGCCCGAATTCACGGAAGAGGTTTATCTTAACCCATGGTCTAAACCATGGTTTAAACCTCCACTGTGAACTAAAATAAGCGTATATAAGCGCATGACTGTAAGCCCATTGGACGTGAGGACATGCATGTACTACCCTTATGGAGGTTTAAATCATGGGTTAGATAAACCTGTTTCATGAATTCGGGCCATAGAATATTTGCAAATTAATGAAATGATATTTGTTCATTACAGCACTGTTATTGCTTAGGGAAATAACCTATACACCATATTTGTATCATATTAATGATGAATTCTTGGGTATATTTATTTTGGTATTTTGGTATTTTGCCTTATGTAGTTCTGAGTGATTACTATTCTATGATCTCTTTAATAAAATCTGGAAGAAAAACGAAAAGAAAGTAAAGTTGTTCCTCAACTACCAAAATGGATGCTGATAAAGGAAGCCTACATCTATGAGTAAAATAATTACCAAGCTTCTATTAACTAAGTAAAGTTCTTTCCTGTCAATCAAAATATGAGTTCCTCATTGAAAAGTCATATTCAGTTAAATTTCTTCTGGAATTTCCACCTCTATAGAACTTGGCTGATGACCAAATACTGAGCATATCATCTGTTGAGAGCTAGAAGGGCATTTGTCCTGTGTTAGATGATATGAGTTAACTCCCTTCTGGCTCTGAGCAGACGATATGTCTCTCTGGGGCTCGTGCATGCAGCAGACAATATTTTCTTGTTGTCTAGTCTGAGGAAAATGCAAACACACGCAGATATTGACATTTAACGAAACCCCCTCAGACTGATATTATGACAAACTGTTCTGTGAGGGCTCCTTGCAGCGCGGCCTAATTACCTCATTAGTGACGCCACCTGTTCGATTATTTGTGCATTTACACTAGCTAGGTTCACACAAGAGGCAGTAAATGTTTGGCTCGTGGTTGCAAACTTTGAGGATATCTCGTAGTTAAGGACCGTGTGCAGCCGTACTCTTGGTTTCGGAAACTTAAAAGTTACTTGAGGTTTTGACCCATAAGCAATCTTGCAGTTAGCGCGATAACTGCAAGCCATGGGGGGGTCCTCACTCATAGTCATGCGCTGTGTGTTTCACCAGCGTGAAGTCATAATATGTACAATGACTGCTTACTCAGCTTGTAGTGTTAAACCGCAATAAGCCATTTGTTTTGGTGACGTATGAACCCGCGTTGTTGTCAGTGGGTCGTTGTTTAAACCTTTGAGGTTTTGCTTACTTAAAAGGTTAGAAATATGACAGTGCCGTGTGAACATAGCTACTGTGGGTGGGATGAAAAGGCTATATGAACAGACACGTCTTGGATCTTGGGGCTTACAAACAAGATTTCCACAAACAACAAAAATCTACTTTGTCTGGACGTACATCCATCAATTAAAAAAATGACTACCTTCTACAAAAATACGCATTATGACAAGGGTAAGACATCTTTTGAGCAATATATGTTCAATTACTAGTTCCATGTGAAAAAAAATACAGGGAATTTCCCTTTTTGAAATCAATATTGCTGAAACTAAGAGCCCCATGTCATTATCTTTTCATCCAACTGATCAGAAATAAATTACGTTCTCGGTAATCGGTGGTTAGGAGTCCGCGCAGGGACATATTTCTGCCATTTAATTACAAATAGCAGTTCTTCATTAGCACAATGACTATTGCACACACCTGTTAACATACATTTCCCAACCTCTGTTATGGTTACAAATGTTGCACTGAATTTCAGTTCATCTTCCGATTATGAATAAACCACTCCCACAACCATTCATATCTTTAGTTGATTTGCTTCATGTGATCAACTCTAACTTTTTTGTCAACTTCAGTTAATCTTGCAACCTAATCTAATTCAATGATAAGATGAAAATTATGTCTTTCTTAAAGTATGATTATCTTTTTCTTGTACTAAAGGTTTAAACTTGATGACGATGATGATGATGATGATGATGATGATGATGATGAAGCATGCTTAATTCTTACCTCGCTGGACTGTTTAATCCCTCGGAGGGGTACCAGGGCTGTGCCCAGTAGGGTATCCCAGATCAGTCCTTTAGTCCATAGCTCAACAACCAATCCAACATTCAGCTGATTGGTCTCGCTGCAATGAAAAAGAAAGCAATCATTTTTACACAAATCTGGCATTAAATAGAATATTAAAAAGTCCAACTTTTAAATTAAATTTTAGTAAGTAAACTCATGGTAAATTTTAATAATAAAAATATCTCATTGAACCTAACAGCCACATTAGTGGCTGATTGGTCTCACTGCAATGAAAAAAAAACAATCATTTTGACATAAATCTGGCAATAAATGGAATATTAAAAAGTTACTTTAAGTAAGTAAACTGGTGGTAAATTTTAATAATACAAATATCTCATTGAACCTTAACAGCCACATTAGTTGTTGCTATGCTGCTAATGTGAAGAAAGTCTAAAAATATGAGATTAATCAGTCACGTACATGTACTATAAACTGTAAAACCAAAAGCTTTTGCAACATGAGACTTTCACACAAAGTGATAATGACTGAAATTATTTATTCACTAATATTCCAAGAAATGTTCCCTATTGTGATTCAATTATTTTGCAGAATGAAATTTTGGGGAATCTGCACCACTAGGGAAATTCAAAATTGGCAACCATTTAAATATATACTGGTAAATGATTTCTTATCAGCTACAAGTACATTAACACTTTGATGAATGCAATCTAGTATGGGCTTACATCAACTGAAAATGCTTAAATAACATTTTTTTTTTAAATATCTAGTGCCCCCAGTGGAAAATACAAGGGAACTGCAAGTGAAATTTGGAGCAGAAAGCTCAAAAAGATATTCAGAAAAAAATGTAAAAATTCGAAAAATCATCCACAGGGATATTTCACTTTTTCCACCCAAAATCTGTTAAGAGCTCTCACACAGAGAAAAAATGATTTTCAAAGCTCAATTTAAGTCTCTATTTTTGTAACCTATCAAAGATTTGAAGAGTTCCTTGCATATCCACCTCCAAACTCAAGAATCCTTACACAATTTACGGCGGGTAGCCATGGAAACCAAATCAATATTACTATGGGAATCTGACATTGAAATGGCATACCTTGTAAAAAAGAACTCCCTTCGGCGACAGAAGCTTAATAGGTTCCTTTATTAGGGCTTCTTTTTAAAGGATAACTTCACAAACAAATCAAAAATATGTGTATCCCTCATCCAATGTTTATTCTAGATGACAAAAAGCTTGTCAAAAATGCCTAGCATAGCAACAACTAATGTTAGCAGTCTGCATTCTATCTCATAAAATAGAATTACATATTATAGGTCAATGTAGTATTTCATCAAAAGGCATTTGGATAAAAAAAATGTCAATAACTTTCGATACATATGTGAACTGCTCTACTGCAAGTTGCTACCATTCAAAAGATATGAAAATACAAAGAAAGTGATACTAAATGTCCATCAATCCAAAGGAAACAAATGCTTTCAAAAGAACTTTAACATCAGTGTTTCAGATGAGTAAACATTATCTTTCATTCAATAAATAATCACAATGCCATAGCCCAGCATGTCCAAATGACCATCTCCTGCTTTTAAAAGGTCAGCCTAGTCTCCTTCGATCTATGCAGCTGTTTGATCGATTTTTCATTTTCCAATGTTAATGTAGGATCGGCCATCCATGCTGAAAAATTCAATATTGAGTGAGTGAGAGGGATCTAAAGAATACGTATAGAGCTAGGCACTGCAGGCTAAGGCAAAAACACCACAACCTTTTCCACAAGTAGGAAACTGTTGATGAAAGGAAAAATGACAATCAAAAATGATTCTTCATTTTTCATTGTTAACCAACCAACTATGCTTGAAAAATTTAATGTTGAGTGAGTGAGGTCTTAAAATGTCTACCAAGTATAGCTATGCACCGCGGGCTAAGGCAGCTTTGGTAAGATTGACACTGCAACCTTTCCATATCTGTTCAGTATAAAGCTGGGCACTGCAGGCTAAGGCAGCTTCGGAAAGATTGTCATCTCAACCTTTTCATATTTGTTAAGTATAAAGCAAGGCACTGCAGGCTATTACTAAGGCAGCAACAGTAAGGTTGACACTGCAACCTTTTCACGTTTAGCGGAAGTAACTGTCTAACAAACATGAGGAATATAATACTGACAATACATTTAACCTGTTGAATAATAAACTTTAGAAACATGTAACTGTGGAGTACACAAACTGGAAATGTATTTTATACAGTGAAATCATCTTGAATGTTACTTCTTCAGAAATTTAGACAAATCTCATTTCATATATACCCTGATAGGACACAAAATAAGAGAGTGAAGTGTAATGTCAGCCACATCTCTCCCCTTCCATTTATCAGCAACCATATCAAATACTCTCCTGTCTTTTTAAGTGATGTATAAAAATCTGTATCTATTACCACTTTAATACTTACACATATGAATTGAAAATTTTAGAGTCAGTGATTTCATTTGTTTGTTTTGCTATACTCTATAAGTATGCTAAGAAAAGTATGACAAACATTTTTAAAAAACCAACAAGCTTGAGTCTCTGATGAGCACATAATTGCCTCCAGGTGAAATCATTGGACTGTTAAAAAATGTTATCTTAATTCTTGGATGTGTCCCTTTGCTACCAAATATAACTTCATTGAAGTGATCAAACAATACATAAAACATTGAAAAACTTCATCCCTTTTTGAGGGACTACCAACATTGACTTTCCAATGTTCAGTTATACCTTTAAAATTTTAAGTGAGGAATATATCATGTTTCAGATATTTCTATATGCATGGTTTCAGTTCCCCAAGACAAACATCCAATTAGCAATTGAAGTGGAATCGATTTGACTGAACTTGTTGTATTATTGTCAAAAGCTTCATCTTGAAGTCTGTATCATGTGACAATCTGCAATTCATTACTATCAGGTGCATTCCTCTATTGGGATCGATTACAATTGACTTTCATGAAAGAAGAAAATGAACAAAAAAGACATAGACAGTGCAAACTTTCTTATTTTAAAGGATATCTGTACAAAGAAATATATAACGATAAGTGCATTGAAATTCTAGGGTGGATTTTGCCACCCTATAGGCACAAAACCTTTCAAGGAATAGTAGTGAACGTGCAACATTTTGAATTTGTCAAATTTTCTAATCTACAACACTCATATAATTACAACTTTATATATTAAAGTTATACAGGCCTAAAGCATACAGTAGCAAATATGACATAAAAATTGTCACATAAAGACAACTGTCTCAATTTCTTCTTCTGTTTTTTCATATCTGATATCTCAAGCGGAACTGAAAGTACGGACGTACAGAATATTGCAATACATCCCAATTGGTTGGTTGGTGTTCCTCTTTTAGAAGTAAGCTTTTTCTTGAAGCTCTTCGCTCGTATTGAGTTCTCTCTTTATTAAGATGATGAACCAAGGGAATTTTATCCTTCAACAGCAGATACTTTTACACTCATTATCCATCCCACAGCTCACCTGTGAAGTGCCTTTACTACTCAATGATGACCATTCACAACCCATCTTGATATACAGCCCATTATCTTTCTCCCTTTTTAGTCCAGATTGCTATTTATATTTAGGTTTCATAACGTCAAACACATTCTGGGGAGAGCCTGATAAATTTCTCTTTTTAAATTTCCCACAGCTCACCTGTGCAGTGCCATTACTATACTCAATAAATGACCATTCACAACCCATCTTGATATACAACCCATTTTCTTGTTTTCCCTTTTTACTCCAGATTGCTATTTATATTCAGATTTCATAACATTGAACACATTCTGGAGAGAGACCGATAAATTTCTCCTTTTAATTTCCCACAGCTCACCTGTGCAGTGCCATTACTATACTTGATAATGACCATTCACAGCCCATCTTCATACACAACTCATTATCTCCTTCCCTTTCTAGTCTATATTTCTATTTGATATTCACATTTTGTACCATTAACCTAGTACTTACAGGAACCAGCTGGCTCCTATATTAAGCCTATGAGATAAAAAAAATTTAGTAGTCGATGGGTTTATCCATTCTGGGGAGAGACTGATATATTTCTCTTTTAATTATCTCTACAGTATGACTTTAAAAGAGGATACTGGATAGGAAATAAAAGTCAGGGTAGACCATCTTAAAGTGGCAAAGCTTGTTACTTCTTGCCATTTGTTGGACAGGGTAATAGTAGATTCAGATTTTTTATATATGATGTAGATTTTTAGAATGCACTTGTATTTGATGCTTGTGTGTACGTACAAGCAGCGCAGCCCATCATCTTTATGTTGTCACTGGTTTTGTTAACCATGGTACATGGTATGCATACTCTCGTTCATGATACAAGAGAATGTATAAATTGGGTGTGTCTACGATACTTTTACATTTATTCATTACTTTATCTTTACAACATAATCATAAAAAAGGGACTATCACACCAAGAAGCAAAATTGTGATACCCTCTTTCCTTAAAAAGGCATTTGCAAAGACCATAGAAATAGTATTCAATACACATGAACTACATACACATAAAAATAACAGAAATTATATCTTCAAAACACATCTAATAAGAACTTTACATGACAAAAGAAAATAAATTTCATGCAAGATGGGAACCAGGGGAAATTGGAGACATCATAACAATGGTAGTGCACTCTGACAAAAAGCGTGGAAAGGAATGACAAAAAGCGTGGAAAGGAATCACAAAACGTGTTTACGGAAACAAGACCTTGGATGGTCTAGATGTCTGCTGACACGCGCAAAAAGGTCTTTGTCCGCGGCTCGAAAAAAGCGCAAAGTTTATGAGTACTGGAAGAGTCAGGGAGGGGAGTGTGGGAGAAAATGGCTTGATAACAATAGAAAAATAATATTGATTTTCATCAGTCATTTGATGCTCACTCAAGAAGATAAGATGAAGGAATCGTTACAGGGTTGAGAAACAATGTCAAGGCTGAAAAAACAAAGCAGGTGCTATAACCCTTTCAAGACAATTGACCACATTTTGTGGTTTGGCTCAATAACTTTTGATTCAAAGCTCTAAAAAATATACCACATGCATGAGTAGAAAGAGCAAAATTTTTTGCACACACTATGTCAATTTTTATTGCATGACCATATTACGTTTGATGCCAGGAATTTTAAAATCCAGAATAAGCTTTTACATCCTTAAATTGGCAACACATTGAGAGGTTAAAAATCATTGTTTATTCATCAAAATTGGCCATTTTTTCAACTTTTCGATAAATTCCTAACCATGCATATTGTTTTCAAAGACATTACACCTTATTAGAACCATGCAGCACTAAAAGAAAAATATTATTGTTGCCAATTTGAAGAACATAATGTGATCAATTTTGCCCTTAAATAATTCTTGTCCTGAAAGGGATAACAGCAAAGGGAAATGAGAAACAGAGAGGATAGATGAGAAAATAACAAGAATATTTATAAGATGAAATTAAAAAATATATTTATGAAGCACAAAAAAATACATATCACGTAAATTAAAATGGATTAAAGAACTGAAATTGGGAATGGAAACAGATGAAAATAGAAATAAGAGGAAAAGGAAACAAAGAATACGGACTGTGTTGAATAAATTGAAAAGGATAAATAGAGAAAGGAGGGCATAACATGATATTAACAAAGTATTAGATAATGTGCCTACATCAAATTTACATTTATACATTGATTGACTAATTGGTTAATCATCAATTATTTACCAACAGCACAACACACAAATCAGCTGTTTATAGCCAGAAGGACGTTTAGTCCCATAATGTGTAGAGAGTTAACACCCTTCTGGCTCCAAAAAGACGAAGTAATGTATTTACACCAGAGTAGTCTGCTGAGAGTAAGACGGGTGTTAACTCATATACTTTTACAAAGAGTGAAGGCCCTTCTGGCCCTCAACAGACAATATTGTCTTATGAGAGACAGAAGGGTGATAATTCACATCATTTTACATAAAGAGTTAATACTGTATGGGTCTCAGCAGATGATGTGATAAATGGAATAACCATGTATGTGTCATATCTACGATCTTGTAGAACTGAATTGTCTGTTTGGAGCCAGAAGGGTGTTATCTCATATATGTTAACACAGAGTTAATGCCCTTCTGGCTCCAAAAAGACAATATAATAAGCTTTGAAAAACACATTCTTTTTAATTTATGGTAATGAAGTCTATAGCCCAAATTCACAAAAGAAGTTTATCCAACCCATGGTTTAAACCTCCATAAGCGTAGTATGCGCATGTCCTCATGTCCAATGGGCGTACAGTAATGCGCTTACATACGCTTATTTACACTTATTTTAGTCCACGGCCCATGGTCTAAACCTTGGTTTAGACCATAGGTTAAAATAAACCTCTTTTGTGAATTTGGGCCTGTATGTATCCAATGCATTTAAGTCAAATAGTTCTGAAAAACAAAGGCTTTTATCAAAGCTTAGATTTTTGCTTCTTCCACATCTACCAAAGACTACAGACCAGCTATGGTTAGGTGGGATTTATTTTGCTTTCCAGACAGGTAGTATAAAAGGTCTCCTTGACTCCTTCTCGCATCACAACATAAAAATACAGCTCCCGAAATCCAGAAATCCGGCTACTTTCAAAAACAAAAGTGGCCTTCGTGAAAATTAAATGGCAACAAGACCAAATGCATGTATCATGAGTGCAGAAACATTTCAAGGTTACCCGTAATGTCACCCTGCGGCAGCAGCGCTCTAAGAACTAAAGACATCACAAATTATTTGCACGATATTTACATTCATTTATCACTGTGGGTACATGCTAATCAAATCTGTTTACATATACCCATTTGAGTCCACACAAAGCAGATGGTTTTTTATTGAATGTAGACACATCACTAATCATATTTCTATTGATGTGATGCGACAATGAGTCAAGCCCACATGAAGCCCAATTTAGCATGAAAACATTCAGAGGAAAGCGAAAAAGCAACACTCACAAAAGAACACGAGTAGACTGCTAATCAAATTTTGTGTATTCAACCTTTTGCTCACTCTAGCTTGTATAAATCATAGTCTCCATGGACATTTTGACAAAATTATCCTTTAATAAAAGAAAAACTCTGGTCTTGTCCTCGAAATCGAGCATCGCAAATCTTTATCGCCCAGGAGGATTCATGTATCAGCAAGTAGCCTGCGGCAAGGTAAGAATTATCTACCGCGGCGTCTAGTTACATATACCTTCCTTTCTTGCGTTAGCCAGACGAGATACAAGTATGCTTGTGTGCTAGGTCCACTGAAGCACAAGAACCACTACTTTGGTAACTGTACTCCCTTTCTAGTGGAATACCACATCAGTACTTTGGTTACCTCTTCAAAAGAGGCTGCCATATTGAATTCCTTTTTTAAACTGTTGCATTTTTGTTTATGACAGAGAGATGAGACAATTTCTGGCAGTGTCTCTTAGCCTGTGATCTGGGAACCTGGTTTAGTGTAAAGGCTTAGCTTTCGGTTGGGTGACTAGGGTCCAATAGGAGTTCAAGCCTTGTCAGTTATTTTGCTGGAAAATGTGCACATAATTGCCATTGTAATAAAATGATAAGATAAAAAACAATAGAAACATCATCACCTACTGTAAATGTATGGATAAAATTTTTAAAATGCCACAATCAACATATATTTTTTACCCATATATGCACAGTGAAATACTTGTGAGTTCATGTATGCATTTATGCAGGGATGACAATCTGTCATCATACAATCACAATTCAACGATTCTTTTCAAACTCACTCTTTCCTGCTTTCCCAGAAAGCACGAATATCAAATCAAGGTGTCTCACATCCTTTTTTTTAATAACTTCACAGATTGTCTGCTGGGGTGAGAGCCAAAAAGGAATTAACTCATATACTTTTACACATAGTTAACCCTTTCAGGACAGGAATTATTTTCGGGCTAAATTGATCACATTTTGTTCTTCAAATTGGCAACAGTAATATTTTTCTTTTAGTGCTACATGGTTCTTATAAGGTGCAATGTCTTTGTAAACAATATAGATAATCGAAAAGTTGAAAAAATTGCCACTTTGATGAAAAACAATGATTTTGAACCTCTTAATGTGTGGCCAATTTAAGGATTTTAAAGCTTATTCTCATTTTTAAAATTCCTGGCGTCAAACAAAATATGGTCATGCAACAAAAATGGCCAAAGTGTGTGCAAAAATTTTTGCTCTTTCTACTCATGCATCTAGTATCTCTTTCTGCTCATGCATCTAGTATATTTTGTAGAGCTCTGAATCAAAAGTTATTCAGCCAAACTACAAAATGTGGCTATTATAATTGTCTCAAAAAGGGTTAATGCCTTTTGGCTCTAAACAGACCAGATATGTTTCACCTCCAAGATTTTCTACATATCATAGATGAGCCTTGTTTCTTGCACTATATACAACTCCATCAAAAAGCACAAAATTCCAAATCAATCTTCCATATCCTGTTTTACCTGGAAACTACATTAAATACAGATGAGGAATTGATTTTGCTAGAAATACGATCTCGATGCCTCATCTTGAAATTATTGATATTCATCCTCAGAAATATCTCCAAAGATTAATGCCAGCTGTCAATAAAGAGCTATATCCCGTGCTTTATAACTAAACACTCCATTTCCTCTCTCAAATACAGGGTGTTCCAAAAATACGACTTTAACTTTAAAAATTCCTTACAAGCGACCTAGTTTTTCAAAACTTAATAATTATTCATCCCAGAAATATCTCCATGACTTAGAGCCACTTGTCTTCAAATAGCTATTTCTCATGGACTTCAACTTAACTTTTCATTTCTGTTTTGATATACAGGGTGCTCAGAATCTATGACTTCCGCTAAAGCAACAACAACAAAAATTCTTGAGGCAGCAATGTAGCATCTTGAAATTATAAACCCTGAAAAAGAAACCTCTATGGATGGAAGCCATATGTTTTCTTACAAAGTATATCCCTCTTTTTTTCAACTGACCTTTCAATTTCTTCTCTTACAGACAGTCTAAGGAGCATTTAAAAATGTGATTTCTGAAGTAGTCTTTAAAAAAATCAGTACAACATCTGAACATATCGTCGTCGTTTTTACGAACTGACGAATCCGTGCACGCACGTAAATACGCGCTTTGGAGAAAACGGTTTTACGAACCATCAAATAGTGTTTGAATGGCCAGTGCTTCCTTATTCCATATTAATATACATAATAATATACACCATTTCAAAATTAAAGTCATAAGCTTTCTTTTATCAATACATGCAATTATGCAACGAAAGCAAATTCCGTTATCTAAGTACACTCAAATCTATAAATGCGTTTCCGGCCAAATCACGTTTCAGCGCAGCGCGCACGGATTCGTCAGTTCGTAAAAACAACGACGATATTTGGCTAGCATTATGCAGCAGCTCAAAAATTTTGTAAGAAAACGCACTTGTGTTTTATGGCTTGATACTGAAAAGATAATGTGCTCACTAACAGCATCCCAAACATTTTCATTGAGATCCCTCATATACCTCACTTCAGAATCATGACACTTAACCCTTTCGAGACAATTGACCACATTTTGTGGTTTGGCCCAATAACTTTTGATTTAGAGCCTTAAAAAATATACCAAATGCATGAGTAGAAAGAGCAAAAAATTTTGCACATACTGTGTCCATTTTTGTTGCATGATCATATTGCGTTTGATGCCAGGAATTTTAAAAAGGAGAATAAGATTAAACATCCTTAAATTGCAACACATTGAGAGATTCAAAATCATTGTTTTTGTCCAAATTGGCAACTTTTTCAACTTTTCGACAAAGTTCCTAACCATGTATATTATTTTCAAGACATTACATCTTATTAGAACACGTAGCACTAAAAGAAAAATATTATTGTTGCCAATTTGCAGAACAAAATGTGATCAATTGAGCTCTTAAATAATTCCTGTCCTGAAAGGGTTAACAATCATCTGTAATGGCATTTTATCTTGGCCAAAATTAAAACATATCTGACAAAAAGATTTGGAGTTTACGCTGTACCAAACTTAGACATTTACATTCTAAGCATCCAAGTTGTCTAAACTAACCTTTTTCTCTTTTTCAGGCTTATCCTAAATTTTCTAGAGATATTAAGCATAAGGGGTTGTCTTGTAAATTCTTCATTTCTCAAGGCTTTTTATCTAGCCACCATGTTTTCTCCAAGTACTGAAATCAATATAGACGACTTTGTCAATGTATGCTCACAGTTGACCATGATATCTATAAGGACGGCATCTAATGACCATACCTACGTCACTTATGATATACCTCTTCTTTCTGCTCTAGAAAAAATTACAATCAAACTCAAGGGAATCATTTCCTGACAGGCATGAGTGGCCAGTCAAATGTGATCTGGCTATTTATGGGTAATTTGACATATAGGCTAGGGAGAGCTATTGGTATGTATTAACCCCTTTTATACCCAAACATGCATCACTAATAGATTCCATGTGATACTTTTTTTGCATTCCTGATTCATGTTTTCACTGTTCAGCTCGATAAAAAAAAAACAGTTATCCAAAATGTCAAACTTGACAACTCATGAGCCCATTTTGAATTCAACAAGAAAAATAAGTGTTTCTAAGTCATTTTTAAAACCACCCACGGCACTGTATCAACAGGCGATTCCCAAGTCATTGCAGTGGAGATAAGTGCTCTCCAGTCAACATATAACTTTCACTACATCAAGTGTTAAATTTGCTACTGAAAATAACAGCAGGGATGAAATATGGCAAAAGGCAGGCTTGGCTTGAAGATTCTAAAAAATGTAAATTAAAGTTCTTTCAAAAATTTTTTTTCATATTTGATCACAAAAAGTCTCAATGCATAGATCACAGAAAGAAAAACTTGGAATAATGCTTTAGATTCCTTGCAATGAAAAAAAAAAATCTTACAAAACAGTGTAGGACAGCTTTAATATGTACCCCTTTCTTAATGAAAAAAAAAATTTTATTTTCTTCTATGTAGCATTGCCCAAAAGCACAAACTTTACAAGCAAGGCCCTGGGATGATACAATTAGGGTCGGAACTATTGCTTCATTAATCAAATTTACACTCAAACAATCAAATGTATTTCATACCAATCAATACAATTCTAATTTGCCACAACATAACATCACCCGAATGAATACAATGCAATTTCTTTGACAGAAGTGTTTTATTGCTTAGTGAATTAGTAGAAGCTAGATCAAGTCTTCAAACATGTGGTGTAACAATACCAAGGAGTCTTCTTCTGAGATATTCTAAAATATCTTCATAAACGAAAGAGCAACATTTTTACATCATAATATACGTATCTATAAATACAACACTTGCAAAATTGGTTGAAAAATTTCAGAGGACGGTAATATTTTGTGTTACCGATTCTTTCTGCAGAAGTTAATGTACATATCACTACCTTCCTCAATAGGTAACATCATTTGATTATCTACCACATATATGTCAACACAAATTGATATTGTAGAATGAGCCTGCATGCGGTTGTACCGCCTCCTCGAATAGCGCAATATAAATGCGGTACACGTCTGCTAAGGTAATTAAGTTTTAGATAATGCCAAAATGAATTCCATTAAGAGCATTATATGGGAATGGAGAGGCTTTTTAAACATATGAGATTACAAGGTTTTAATGACTTTCGTTTTGCGTGTGAAGCTAGATAAAGGGAGGCGGCAAAGCTCTGTAGTTTTATTACATAAAATACTCAAATCTATGCCTCCTCATATTAATCTTAATCAGTGGCGTAGCTATACATAGGCGACTGGGG
This sequence comes from Heliocidaris tuberculata, assembly GCA_025618425.1. Lineage (NCBI taxonomy): Eukaryota > Metazoa > Echinodermata > Echinoidea > Camarodonta > Echinometridae > Heliocidaris > Heliocidaris tuberculata. The sequence goes on from CM046839.1 coordinate 18,870,102, forward strand.
GGCATGTGCCCCCCCCCCCCCAAGCGAATGGCCAAAAAAAGAGAAAAGGAAACAAAAGAGAAAAAGAGAGAAAAAAGGGGGAAGGAAAAGGAAAAGAAAAGAATACAATTGGACCCCTTCCCGCACCCTCCCCCTAATCAGTAGCCTCATAAATTTGCATTGAATTTTCCGATTAAGACCTGTGCCCCTCCCCCCTCCCCAATGATGCCAGTGCTAGTGCCCCCTCAATGGCTGAACTCTAGCTACGCCACTGATCTTAATCTCTCGAGGTTGAGGCAACTCTCTTTCAAGAATCTCTAATAGAATGTGAGCATGACTACCCTGATATTCAACAGAAGACCTGTAATAACCATCTTAAGGAAAATGATGGATGATACATGGAAACAAAGTTTCTAACAGGTTTTTAAACATCCTACCTGATCAAGAGTTCTATGAAATACCTATTATTAAATTCAAAACACAGCATGATGAGCACCTTACATTTGTTATATTTGTAATTTGTTTGAAAACATGCTCAGAATATAAAACTACAATTGCTCCAGGGCTCACTACATTATTTGCAATGCATCTTGTTTATTCATTTCCCAATAATTTAGACAGAATCTGCTCTGTGAGTGAAGATGAAGTTCATAGTCTAAAAGCATATATTTACATGTTCTTTGAAAAACTCCTTTATATATTTTTTTTTGGGGGGGGGGAGAAATTACAAGTTTAGCGATGAACAGATCCCAACCAACCTCTCCCCCATTTTCACATAAAAACAGACAAATAAATTTGATTACTGTTGGTTTTAAAACAACTACATGAAAATGCTAAGCCTTTATCTTAAAGTAATGAGTTGCTATTGGATTTGTGGTCTCCTTGTTGTTTTAATCCCTGATCTAATCTGTTTCGGTTGTATCTATTTTTGAAAATTCATCCATGTATGATTTACTTACTCTGATCTGATCTTAATCTCATCTCATACAACAATTGAGAAACTACATTTCATATCATACAGAGTTTTACAGAATTTCTACTTTTTAAAAATGAATTGAGCATATTGTCTTTCAAGTATATATGGAAAAAATATAATCTATGCTCTTAAAAGACACTTGGATTTGTACTTTCTACGGCCAAGGGAAACCGTACGTGATCCAAACTGGGACAACTTCTCTCCATTTCAGTACTTATCTCCCTTTTTTCCCTCTAAATCTTGTTTAATGCCATTGCCTCTCAACCTCATTATCAGATTTGCTGTAATCCAATATCAGCAATGCTCACGACTCAACACACAGCCCATTTCCAAATGCAATGCCAGGATTTCAGTGTTCTCAAGTCCATAAAGTCACACATCCCCCCCCCCCCTCCCATCTTTTAATCCTGTTTTCCTACATTAAATCAATTAAAGTTCAAAGATATATGAATTAATTTCTGCTGCTGCTTTTGTTTGTACTGTTCTTGGAAAAGTAATGATTCAAAATCACAGAGGAATTGCCTGCGGAAAACTGAAAGGACGTTAACCAATACATCCATATGATCTTGGAATAATGTTGATCTGTATTCCATTTGTTTTGAATATGATTGTGAAGAGTGTTATGATAGTCTTGTTTTATTATCTTTTGAGCTGGAATGACATTTAAAAGTAATGTCATTCGGAACTCTTTTATCATTCTTCTGGTGTTTTTATCATGTTTTCTATGAATCCCCACAATAACATTAATGCCCTGTGTTAATGAAAATGTACCTATTCATACCATCTATGTATATAATCTCCTAGTATTTTTAGTGCACAGAGCATTAAGTAGAGCAACAAAATGTGAGAACAAGGCTAAAGTTTTCATCTAAACATGACTAAAGTAGCATGTACACCAGCAGTGAGAACAATCATGAAGCGGTGAGCAATTTAGCTATGGACATGTTTAAAGAGCTCTGGAAAACTTTTTTAAAGAGTTGTGGTTAGAAAAACCCAATAGAATTACATAAAAATCATTGTGATGAAATCTCACCATAACTATTGCTAATCAAAAAAAGCTCCTGTAAACAAAGTATCTTTTCCCTTTTGTAACGTACAGTATATACCTTAAAAATAAGTTTAAAATTACACATTGAAAGGTTTCATCAATAAATACCCAGTTGTAAAACAACAAATTTATTTTTATACAGCATCTCACAGAATGACTTTCAGACGATGACATTCACAATCATCTTGCCTTTACCAAATTCAAGATCATTCCTACAAAAAATGCTTAGAAATCGGTGAGATCAAAGAAGTGCTCCATCTCGCGATTGATTCCTTCATGAATGGATGACTCTAGCCAAAATTTAATTTCCCTTCTTTTAGCTCAGAATGTTTGTTTTCTAATAAACACTCCTTCACATGAGCGATGAAAAGCCTCATGAAAAGCTCACATGATTAAAAAGCACTGTTGTGCTTTATCCATCGAAAGCACTGGCAGCCTGAAGCTGGGGAATTCCATTCAAAGCTAACCACCTTGGATAAACATGGTTATTTCATTTTGCTTTTCCCAAATAATGAAATATTTTCATTGATCTATACCTATACAAACTTTGCAAGAGACCAATATTTGACTGTGAGGGCTTTCTGCTTGAACTGTCATGATACATTCATGGTACGCTGTATAAATTGGCAATCTCCTATCAAAATGACAAAGGGTATTGTTTTTAAAAAGATCAAACATCAGGTTGTGCCTATCTGCTAGCATGTCTTTGAACATCATCTGAAACCTTTCTTTTTTGGAACTCGAGTGGGTAAAAATGTAACGATGTCTCTTGAATACCCACTTGGAAGTGGGTTTGGATTGAATCCTAAATTGCTTATTAACTTTATCAATGATCCTTCCACCCATTGAAATGTACACTATACTCATACAGCGTAATTGATGCTTCCATTATTGTGTCGAAAGTCCAGATATTTGTTTGATAATAGTTTGATGTACCGTTTATGTTGTCTATTTTCATACTGCTCCTTTGAGAGTGAAAAGTAAAGTTCAGTTCAATCCAATCAAATTTTGAACATATCTCTGTACAATATTAATATTTCAAGGATTCCAGTCCAAGCTGGTACAGCTAAAAACCAGAATAATAATTTCCACTTTGGAAGTGAAATGTAGGGGAATTATCATATATGTAATATACAAAACAGGATATCATTACTATCAAATAAATAAAAATAACTCAAACTGCAACACAAACAACTTGCAGGCCTAGTGGATACACCTCTTCCAGGCTTGTACTCGATAGGTTAAGGTTCCTTAACATTAGGAGTCAAGTATTCCCGCCTAGTGAAATCATGGTCGCTTGTTAAAGGACACTTTAGAACGTGCGAATGGGACATCTTGACCTTCATCTTATACAGGAGTATATAGCAGGGTTCACACATCTTCTATCTCAACAATGACAGAGGGGATTTAAAATGTGTTCACACATGTCTGGATTAGGTTTAACAAGTATTTTTAAATCTAATTTTCACTGTAGTTGTAATAGATCAAAAACTATTTGATACTGATATTTTTTATTGACCTTGTAATCATTTTATTTTGAACTTCCATCTTATACAGGAGTACATAGCAGAGTTCACACATCTTCTATCTCAACAATGATATAGAAGATTTCAAATGTGTTCACAAGTGTCTGGATTGGGTTTAAAAAGTATTTTTAAATCTAATTTTCACCATAGTTTTAATAATAATAATAATAATAATAATAATAATATACCATACTTATATAGCGCATATCACAATATGTCCCTATGCGCTGTGAGAAAGATGAAAAGGAAAAGTGGATAGAGTAGCTTGAGAAGAGTGAGATATGCTCAACATACTTCCTCTAATTACCAGTTAACACTGGAAACTATTTCTAAAAAGAAATGTTTTAAGACGTGTCTTAAAATTAATAGATTCTATCTTGACCTTCATCCTAAACAGGAACACATAGCTGAGTTCACACATCTTCTATCTCACGAATGATAAAAACCATTTTATAACTTCTGTTCAGACATGTCTGAATAAAAAAGGTACTATTCAATATTTTGGGGGCAATATATAAAGAAAAAAAAAATTCTTGAAAGTTACAAGAAATATTTTTCCTATGTTTGGCAAAGGAAAAAGCATTCATTTTCATCAAGAATGACATGAATTCTATTGATCGCCAAACAACTCTAAAATCAGAGATATCACCATAATGAGAGGAGTCATTTCAAAGTACACATTTACAACACATGCAGTGAAGAGTAGTATTTGTTGGTTAACAGCTTGCCAAAGGATGTCCATGCTGAAGCTGGTATTCCAATGTGGATCATTGGAACATTTTTTTTTAATTCATTGAGAGATGATGGGATGGTTTGCACGGCCAGATCACTGGAACATTCGGTATAGGCCCTTGTTATTAGTTAAATAATCTATTAATTACTTACAATCATGGATTTAATCATTTGATATTCCATTCTATTATTCCTTCAATCATTCCATCTCTCCTTCAATCATTCCATCTTTCACTCAATTAATAAACTCCTTGATATTAACAAAATTACAACATGAAATCTTGCTCCCACAAGGGATGAAAACCCTTGTTATTAGTGCAATAATCAAGTAATCACTTACAATCATGGAATAATCATTTAATATTCCATTCTATTACTTCTTCAATCCTTCCATCTTTCACTCATTCAATCCACTCCTTGATATTATTCAAATTACAACATGAAATCTTGCTCCCACAAGGGATGAAGGCCCTTGTTATTAGTGTAATAATCAATTGATCAATGATAACTGATAATTTGATATTCCATTCTATCATTCCATCTTTCACTCAATAACTCCAATCCTTAGTATGAATAACTTTCAACATGAAATCTTGCTCCTGCAGTGGGTGGTTACCCTTGTTGTTAGTTCACTAATCAATTATGGCACACAATTATACATGAATATTGTGCTCAATTAATTAATGGAATCCTTGGTATGAACAAGTTACAATATAAAATCTTGCTCCCACAGAGGGTAGTTGCCATTGCTCTTTGTTGAATAATCAATTAATCAATTAGAATCACACATTAATCATTTCAAAATTTCATTCAAAAACAATATCAGTTAAACCATCTTTCACTCAATCAATCTAATCCATGATATGTATAACTTACAACATGAAATCTTGCTCCCACAGTGGGTGGTTGCCCTTCACTGCTACTGTCGTAGACTTCACATTCTGTAGCTTGAGCGTCACGTAAGAATTGAATTTTTCTGGTAAAGAAAAGGGAAAAATAAAGGAAAAAGAAATTAGTTACATAATTTAAATGTTAATTCAAGTCAATGAATTTTTTTGGTAAAGAAAAAGAGAAAGTAAAGAAAATTAGTCACATCATTCACGTTTTCCTCCTCAATAATTAGGAAGCATGATGGCTCAGTGGGAGAGCAGTGATCTCATAAATGGGAGGTCCTGGGTTAGAAACCAAGTGGATGTCCTGGTGCCCTTTGGCAAGGCATTTGTCCTCATTTCTTGGACAAGAATCCTCCTGGTTGCTTACATCTGCTTTCTAATCAGTCAAGCAATGATAGCTACATGTAGGTCTTTATCTTCACATGTTTTTACTAGAATGCATAGACTGTGATTTGCCATAATGAATCCTGTGTGCATCACTAAAAAGGTGACCAATATAATGATATAATCATAATCTTGCAGATCATCAATCTAATAAGGTATACTGCTGATTTGGGGGACACGGTTAAAGTGCAACAGATCTTAAATTGTGATAAAGAATTCCATCTGTCATCTAATGATTCTAAAATGCACTGGAAAATAGTACTTTCATCCATAATTCCCATCATCTTTCAAACCCAAAACACATCCAACATTTTCTTCCAGCAACATGAAACCAAATATGTAAAAGAAAGGAAACACACACAAGGATGGATGGGGTATTAATGCCTGCAAGAAAGAATCAGTTGCTCTTGCAGAAAATGCTCCATTATCAATTTCTCTACACTAATTTCAGCCCTAAAGACTTCAACACCGTACCAAACACTATACCCAAAACTAACCCTAACCCTAAACCTATAAAAAACAATTGCAACCCCACCCCGAAACCTAAAGCCTTTTGACGAAATAAAGACTGGAGCAAATGTCAGGTCATTGTCCAATCAACCAAAATAGGACAAAAATCCCCTCTAGACGGATGAATATTGGATGGAAGTAGGGTCAAGGAAAGCAGAGATCTTGTCAGATGACTTCACTTTTATCTACTTGACTGCAGATCCTCCAATTCACACAAAGGTTAGCGTAAGATCTGGCTTCATTACTGCGCATCATCTTGGAAAAAACAATCGCTGAACTGTACTTATCGCTAAAAGGGCAGAAGAATTAAGACTACCGCTTTGCCACAGCTGTTATAAGTCGATCATTGCCATATCGTTATCATTTTGAAATACATTATCTGCATGAATTTCTTCTTTAGGTTCCATCTCGGTTCATATGTAACTCCTAATAGGAAGGCAATTGTGCGATGAACTGTAATTCCAAAAGTACATATGAGTGCAAACATAATGCCAACGAAAGTCAACATCTGCAGGGTATTAATTTACAAATAAAGAAAAATGGGAATGTTATAAGCACAGCACATTCAATGATTTTTCTCACTGAACATCAGTAAATCATATGCATCATTTACTAGCTGCAGGCACATTTAGTCTGGCGCAAGACCTCATAATTAGTATTGGTTAATTATTGGGTTTGTAGAAGTATTGAATACACAGGGGGAAATTTGTCAATTTTCACTAGCACAGCTTGTGTTGGATTAATCTGGATAATCTATTAAAGATGTAGCAACAGTTTGAAGTGAAAATGATATGCTTGAACAAAAGAATATTGAAAAGTTTCAAGCACAAAGATTATAATTTTTTATCAATGTGTGAAAAGAGTTTCCTCATTTTTAAGTAATTAGAGCACACCTGTGTATTTTCCTACAAATTGAATAAAAAAAACAGTGAAACTCCCCAACACAGAATTGAAAAAAACTTGTTGTGTAAACATATACTTTTCCTTTATTTGAGAAACAGTTAGACTGACCTATATCAATAAAATGAATATAATACAATGTCAATATTAACATTTTTGAGCAAAATAATATGTCAAATATACAGGATAATTTGGGTCACTTTTTCTTCTACAGAAGAAAATTATGTCAAGCTAAATACAGTGTATAATGTACATCAATCAATTTCATAAGTCTTGTTGCAATAAACCATTAGGAAAGAATAAACATATAAGCTCATTAAAATATCAATGAGGACAAAATAATGAAGCTGCTAACTTTTCAAAATTTAGTCTTGAAAATCAAATTCTTGAGATAT